>BSBK01011231.1:1202500-1575000 GCA_027943335.1 Chamaecyparis obtusa | reverse complement strand
ATCTTTGAATGTCATCATCGGAGTGCATTGTGAATTGGGATTTTGAGATTTTTCCTATCTCTGTCTTCATAAGAATTTATGGAAGTGGTATTGTAAAGTGATTGTTAATGCTAAATACCATCTTTTCCAAGCCGCCCAATAAATCCTTTGCAAAGATTATCTTTGTTGCCTTCATAATGTCCTCCTTTTTACGTCTATTGAAGGTGGAGAGAGCGATGAATTGAGAAACTATGTGTCCATCTCGTCTGAAGGAAAATTCATTATCAAAATAGTGGTCGCCTATACCTTTTTTCCAAAGCCCATCTGGCTGTTGTGGAGAGTGGATTCAGAATTCTGTTTCACCTTTCAAGTTTAATTGTTCCCCTAAATTCCATGGCTTGATTATCATCAAGGACAAATGTTAGTGTCCTGGATTCCATTTTCAACTATGAATTCTTCACACTCTTGACAGGGGTTTCTACTAAAGCTTTAGATAACAAATTAATTGTTCACCTATCTCCGTATTATGGGGAAGGCTTATTAAGTATTTTCTTTCTCTCTCGTCATTAATGATTATAATTTCACTTACCTTCAACGTGATCTCTGTAGATTTTGATCGTAGCTTTCATTATTATGCCACTCATCTTTATGATGTCGACAACTGGTTACTCTATTAATCACATTAATGAGTATTTCACCAAAAGCATGATAGAAAGTTATTAATTAAAGGTTAAAGAGTAAGAGCTTTATCAGAGTTTCATAAAACTCTAAATCATATATACTTAGTTAATTTGTTATGCTAAAACTGAGATAGAGTGAATACAAATTAATACAAAATATGCATTTTAAAAGGAATAATTAAGAGGTATATGATTGATATAATTAGAATTTGATGGATGAAAATGTGCTGGGTACTGATGGTGAAGAGGGGAAAGGATGTGTGATGGGTCCCATATTCCTCAGATATTCTAATCAAGATGATCGTAAAGACTATGGGATAGGAGTGAAGAGGAGTTGTTATTTGATCTATCTCCTTCCCCAAGAAAAAGTATGTGAAAGCCTCTTTTTAAGTTACTTAGAGATAATTGGATCTTGGGAAGAGAGAGACTAATCTAGATAGACATATCCTAATGTTAAGGTTAATCTATTTAGAATAAGAATGACTCTTATAGTGGTAAATTACCCTTAGATGAAATGTGAAGGTTTTTGTAGTATCTGAGTTAAGGCTATGAGATTTGTTTATACTAGATTTGTTTATGGTTCGATTCTTGGAAATAAGATTTTCTAGAAATTTTAATTTGTATTTTAGAATAATGAATTGGGTCCTATTTACATATGTTCTAAGGATTTCCATTTAAATCTCTTGTAACTATTTCTATGGATTGTGTCCCATCAGCTCCCATATTGGCTAAAACATCTTCTTCCTTATTACCTTCCCTGTATATATGTTTCGCTTTATATTGCAAAATTTCTTTCAAAATTTCTAATACCTATTCTGGTTTAGAGTTTAATTTCCAATTGGGGGTATTCTTTTTTCGAATGCATTAATAATGATTTGGGAGTCCCCTTTAATCTAGAATTTTGAAACTCCTAAATCCTTGCATAGTTTGATTCCTTCTAAAACTACCATACATTTTGCCATAATATTTGTCATTGGTTTAATAGATTTTGCACATTTAGCTATGGTTTTTCCATTCCAGTCATGGATGATACATCCTATTCTAACAATTCTAGGATTTATTCTTGATGCACCATCGAAGTTTAATTTTTGGCAACCATAGTTGGGGGGCTTCCATTTGCAATTTTCTCTTTCCTTTTTGCTGGATGGGCCACCTTTACCATAAAGGGGAGGAATAGCAAGGTTCTGCCATGTTTTTATGATATTATAATACCATAATGAAAAGGTGCTTTCATGATTATTGAAGTTTCTAATTCTATTATTGATAAGTTCCACAATTGTTGCTTCTATTTTGTTATTTAGTGTCATGGTATCCATCTTTTGTTTCTTAAAAATTCTTCTAGATTACGCTCCTTCCATAATTCCCATATCAAAATTGATGGGGATATGACCCAAATATCCTTATATAAACTTGTCTTGTTTATAAGAGGTCATGCTTTGAGAAAGTCAACTATATCCTAGGGCATAGAAGAACTCCAACCAAGACATCCTTTTAGCCAATTCCAACATTCTTGCGCATAGGGACAATTAATTAATAAATGGTTAACTATTTCCTCTTGATGTTCACATAAAGGGCATCTAGATGGTCCTTCAAAACCTAACTTCCGAAATCTACCCATGGTTAGAATTATCTTTTGTAGGGATGCCCATAGGAACATACATGCCTTTGGAAGACATGCTTTGTTCCAACATAGGTTCAGTGGGATATCTAAGGTGTCCAAATTATGTTCCTTGACAATGGCCTGATATCCATTTTTTACTCTATATATCCCATCATTTGACCCTATCCATACTAATCTATCCCTTTTTTATTTGAGAGTGATAGATCCTTCTTTGAGTATGTCTTCTAATATCTACCTTTCTTGTTGATCTAACAGGATGTTGTAAAGTTTTTTCCAGGATACTCCATCATCTAAAGAAATATAGTCCTTAACCCAATTACCCCATAATCTACTCAAAATATCTATGGTTACTTGGGATAACCCCATCCTATCCATAGGAGTGTAGCCTCCCCAAGAGTCTTCCCAAAATAAGGCTTCATCACCCTTTCCAATGTCCCAAGTGAGACCTTTGTTGATGATTCCCCTATTGTCTATAATAAAGTTCCAAATATGTGAACCTTTGACATGGTTATGATATTTACAAATATTAATTGGGTCAGCTATGGTAATATATTTATTTAGGAGGATGGAGGCCCATTTACTATTTGATTCATGCATTAATCTCCATACTAGCTTTGCTCCAAGAGCCTTATTTTGCCATTGCATATTTTTGATTCCTAAGCCTCCAAGGGATGAAGGTTTGCAAATATTTTCCCATTTATTTTTTTTCCTTTGAAGTTCTTTGCCAAAAAAATTCTTTGTGGTGCTTATCTAAGCTTGACTTGATATTACATGAAAGGGGAAGGATAGAAATTTGATAGGATGGGATTGCTGATAGGACGGATTTAATCATAGTTGTTCTACCTGCCGTGGTTAGCTATTTTCCTTTCCAATTTTCTTTTTTGTTCTAAATCTTGGTTAAAATTAATTCCCATAATTTAGAACTATGATTTCCTTTATCTATAGAAATCCCTAAATATTTACATGGAAAGTTTCCAATTTTATAGCCTAAGATATTACAGATCTATCTAGCTTTTTCTAGCGGGGTATTAAGAAAGAACATTTTTGATTTGTTAGAATTTACTCTCTGTCTAGAGGACTTCATGTAAATTGCTAATATGTCTTTAAAATCTTTTCCTTCCCTCTCAACACTAGCTCCCAGAAGGATAGTATCATCTACAAATTTTTGATGAGTTATATTTGGTACAATGTTAGTAACCTTAACTCCATAAATCAACCCATCTTGATGTGCCTTGGTTATGGTTCTACCGAGAGCCTCTACAATAATAACATAGAGGAAAGGGGAAATAAGATCTCCTTGTCTAATACCTCTGGATATATCAAAGAAACCTTCTGGTGTTCCATTGATAAGGAGGGAAATTTTGGGAGTAGAGATACAATTGAAAATGAGGTTTATCCACTGTTTGGAAAATCCAAAAGCTTCCATACATTTACATAAAAATCTCCAGTCAACTTTGTCGTATGCTTTTTGAATGTCTAATTTAATTAACATACATGATTCTTTATTACTTTGCATTGTGTGTATAATTTCTTGAGCTATTATGATCCATCCAGGATTGATCTTTTTGGAACAAATCCTGTTTGCTCTTCTGAAATTATGTTTGGGAGAAGAATTTTCAGTCTATTAGCTAGTGTTTTAGATAGTTTTTTGTAGATTGTATTACATAGGGCAATAGGTTGAAAGTCTCGAGGTTCTTCGTAGTCAGGTTTTTTTGGAATGAGAGCAAGAAATGTATTGTTAATCTTTGTTAGTAATGTACTATAATATCTAGTAGCCTCTACAGCTTCCTAGATTTCATTCCCTAGAAAATGCCAACATTTTTGAAAAAAACCCTGCTTGGAAGCCACCCGGTCCAGGTGATTTATCAGGATGAAGTTGAAATAGTGCATTCTTAACTTCATCAATTGTAAATTTACTATTTAACCATTTATTTTAATTTTCTGATATTATTTTTGGGATGGAAGCTAAAAGTTCATTTTGGGATTTTAAATTTGTATGATCAAAGTTATTTAGCAGGTCTTTGTAATAATTCACAAATTCTGATGAGATTAAATCTGGATTATCTACTGAATTTCCATTTGTGTCTTTAGTTTTAGTAATCCCATTAAGGTTCCTTCTATTCTTAACACTATTATGGAAGAATTTTGTATTTTTATCTCCTTTTAACCATGTTTCTCTATATTTTTCTTTCCAGTAGATTTCTTCCTTCAATAAATTTCCCGCATGTTTAGCCATTAATTATTTTTCTTTGTTGTATCTACTTTCATCCATACCCAACTCTATTACTTCTTTATTTAAGGATTCAATTTCATTCTCTGTTTTGATTTTTCTCTCAAAGATATTATTAAATTTATTATTATTCCAATCGAGAATCTTGTGTTTGATATTTTTTAGTTTAGATGCAAAACAAAACATCTTAGATCGTGTGACTTTTATCTGACTCCACCATTGTTCCAGCATTAACATAAAATCTTCATCTTGAAACCATATAAATTCAAATTTGAAGGGATTTATTTGTGGTTTGATATCCTCCACAATGTCTAGTCTCACTGGGAAGTGATCCGATCCTTCATTAGTTAGGATCTCAGCTGAGAGGGAATGATTGAAAGTACCAATGTCTCCACTGAAGAGGAATCAGTCTAACCTTTCTGCAATTTTACTAAATCCAGTCCTATGATTGTTCCAAGTGAATAAGTCATTAGTTGTTGTAATAACTATTAGATGATTATTAAGAAACCATTGACTAAAATATTTTTGGGATTGGGATACAAACTAGGATCTCCCAAATTTTTCTTTACATTTCTTTACAATCAAGAATAACATTGAAATCACCACCCAAAATATGGTAATTATTTTGGAGGGAGCTTAGTTGATTTTCCAAATTCTTCCAAAGATATTTTTTGTCATTGCTGTGGATGGGACCATAAACATTAAAAATATTAAATTTAAGTGAGCTCTTAATGCTTTTGACTGTTCCTAATAACCAATTCCCGTGATTAGCAATCTTCTCGAATACAACTTTCCTAGGGTCTCGTATGACTGCAAGACCACCAGACTCTCTTCTAAGTTACTCATTTATGTTCTCCATATACCTAATTTTTGATGAATTTTTTTACTTTTTGCCATGTTTAGTTTAGTTTCTTGGATCAGTATTATTTCAGATTCAAATACTTAAAGTTTTCTTTTTATGAGTCTTTGTTTGTTAGGGGCATTACGGCCCCTAACATTCCAGGTAGTGATTTTCATTGTGCTGTGGGAAGGAACTTCCCTTTCCCTACATACATTATGTCGGTTATTTTTGATTGATTATTAGCATTCTCATCCTGACTCCTTAATTCATTTATAGATTTCCTTCCTCTTTTCTTTTTTTGTCTCAATATTATTGGGCTTGAAAGTCCTTATATGGTGGTAGAAATTCCTAGTTGCCTATCCATGTTGGTTATTCCATTAAGAAATTCTGTTATTTCTTGATTTTTGCCATATTCTCCTCTTGGAGACATTCATTTCTTAATTCTGTGAGTATCTTAACTACTGCGTCAGTTTCCTTATTGCCATTGACCTATTAATTAAGTTCATTGTGTTCTAAGTTTAACCCATCTTCTATTTCAATAATTTCTTTGCCATAATTTTTTGATATCATTTCTTGATTAATTGGGGCTTTCATAGCTGTGTAAATGGATTCCAATTCTATCGGTATTGCATGATTTTTTTCAATTGTCAATGTTGTCTTGTTCTCAATGATATCTTCCTCACTTTTCCTATTCTCCTCATTCTTATGCCATTGAGTCAGTTCTTCTGTAATATCATTTTGGACTTCCCTTAGGTCTTCCATAATTCCTCCTACCAATTTCATCTTTTTCTCAATGTTATGTACTCTTTCTTCCTGACTAGGGACATAATCATGATCTGTCCTAATCTTATCCTCTGATAGTGATTCTGCATTATTATCCATCTCAGAGAAAAGGTCATCTTCCTTGCTTATATGAGTTTTATTTATGGCATTGAGTTGGTTGGGAGATTGCAGATTTAAGCAAGAGACTTCATTTTCATGAGTGTCCTTACTTATCCTAATATTTTTAGTGGCATCCGATTGACTTAGGTTGAGGATCCCAATGGGATCCTCTATTTCCAAGGATTTTCCATTCAAATTTATCACAAATTCGCCTGTGTTGTTGAGAAAAATTACACTTACGTTCCGATCTAATGAATGTTTGAATTAATCCTTATTCTTGTTTTTGCTACAATTATGAATTGATGTAGTTTTTATTTCTATTACCTTATTACTCATTTTCTCAAGGATGTTCTATTCCATAGGATATTGATTTTCCAATTTCTCATCTTCTTCAAGTTCGTTTACTAGTATAGTAGGGTTTATTAATACAATGATGACTTACAACAGATTTCTATAGGAGAAATAAATCTATCATTTAAATTCATATGCACAATTATAATTTTCTCAACATAATTATGTTTCACATCCATAAAACCAATAAATTTGCCTATGCAGTTTCCTATTTTCCTCAATGTTTCTTCGTTAGTAAGCTCCAAAGGGAGATTTTTAAGAAGAATTTCCTTTTCAACAAATAAATTCTTCAACTTAGAGGGATTGAAGAAGGGAATGCATTCTAGGGTAGTGAATGCTATATTTTATATTTCGGGCATCCTTTTGCAAGTAATTTTTCCTTAAGTTTTTTATTAGTACAATATACATATATGAAAATTTCAAGGAGTATAGTTATACTTACCTTGTTTCACAACTCTATTTTAAACCACTCCGCAATCTTGCAGACTGGAGTTTCGTAGCCATTCCACCTGCATATTAAACCATAAGTGGCACACATCTCTTGTGTCCACTCTATCATTCCATTCTTAATTTCTAATTTCATGATTTTCTTGTTCTGATTAGGGTTATTAGTAGACAAAATGTTTTTTAATTTATGTGGTGAAGCATTATCCTAAAAAAAATTTAAACAACTATGTGTGTGCCTTAAATCCTTTAATCTTCTATGAGGAGGGGAATAAAGATTACCTTTTGGCGAAGAGCTATGAGAATGAGTTTTACCATTACCAGCAACATCAGTAACTAAGGGGGCCGATTATTGAGGGCTTCTACCGAATGATCATAACTGAGTGGCTGAGAAAAGATTTGTTTCCCCACTATAATATCTTTGGAGGGGCAAGGTTTATAGAAGTCTTTAGATCTGCGGTGTGGAGGAGTGTATACTTCTTTGTCTTTAGGAACAAGACGATTGGAGGAGTTGAGTTTTCCTTGCAAAGAGCCATCCGTATGAACACATAAAGTGTTTGTAGTGGTAGTGATGTGAAGCTTCTTTGATTGCTTCTTCTGTGTGGAAACCCTAGGAGAAATCCTAGGGGAAGAAGGCATTAGAGCTAAAAATTGATTAAAAGTTGAGACAAAAAAGGGTTTAAGATGTTTTTAGTATGATAGCCAGTGAGTCTATTAGCCCATTTTCCTAAAAAATGCAAAATCCAATGAAAATGGTCTATTCCTGTAAAACCCTAAGGAAGTTGCCTTGTCCTACTGCAACTTGTTTTGGTCAGCGAAGAAAATTTATGATGTTTTATGGCTTGTGACCTTAGCCTGGGATAGTTCAAGATGTGTTCAAGCTCTGGTTAAGAGCACATGTGCTGAAATGCAAAAAACCAGAGATATATTACAGTTTGAAGATGTGAGAAATAGGTGTTTTCCTTGAATAAGGGTTTCAAAATTTGTCTAAGTCAAGAAAAACCCTAGCTATATCTATTTCTTCATTACTTTTTCGGGCCACTTAAGTCCCCATTCTGCACATGCTTTATTTTCTAGCCTGGGTAGTTAAGTCAAGTATTCAATGATTCAACGATTGAGTGATTCACGTGATCTCCTAATCTTAGAAGTTATGTGCTCAACATTCAATGACCTAGCGAGTGGTTTTATTTTCATTTAGTCATTGAATCTCCAAATGAACCGATCAATTCTTTAGGGCTCAAAGATTAAATAAGGACCGTTAATGTTAATCTTGATCAATGGCCAACGCTTGTTCTCTTAATGTGACCAAGGTTAAGAAAAATATCTAGCGATCTAGAGAAAACCTTCAGTCGTGTGTTCTCTGAATTAAGCAAGGGTTAAGATAAACATTGAGCGATCACAAGATTTCTTCAGTCACTGGATCGCCATATAAGGTTGAGTTAAGTAAAAGGTTTCAAGATTCAATATGAACCGTTGATGCAGATGACATCGATCGATGGTCACTCATTCTCCAAATCAAACCCAAGGCTGAGCAGATATCCAATGAATGCAAGATTGCCTTAGTCACATAATCTCCAAGTCTAATCACAGTTAAAGGCAAGTCAAGATTTTCCATTTTTGTTGAATCACTTGATAAAAGGTGAGTTAAGTTTAAAGGCTCAATGATTCAATGATAGTCATTGATATGAGACATGATTAGATAGTGGTCGCATGATCTCCAATTGAAACCTCAGGTCAAGGAAAGATTCAACGATTAGGTGAATGCCTTTGTTCGCATGATCTCCAGACATGACTCAGGTTAAATAAATGATTTGGCAATCATGCGAAGTCTTCAGTCGTGTGATCGCTAGGAAAAGGATAAGTTAAGTTAATCATTTGGTGAATCAGCGAGGATCGTTAGATGAAGCCAAGATCGGTGGCTGGCACTTATTCTTTGAATCTAACCAGGGGTTAGCCAAATATTCAGTGATTGGGAGAATGCCTTTAGTCGTATGTTCACCGAATGACTAAGGGTTAAGGAGCTTGCCGTGGTTAAGGAGTAAAGTGCATAAAGATCTAATAGTTGGCGTGATGGTGCAAAGGGAAAGTGCTCAAAATTTAGCCATCGCAGGATCATGACAACCATTGATGCATTAGATGCAAAGGAAACAAAGTGAGTGGGACCAGTCAACTTGGTTATTTATCTACTATCTGATTGTGAAGATCTATCGGCATATGTTCACTGGGCCCGGTTAATAAAGATTGTAATGAACTGAGATCTTGCTCAAGATCTGACGGTTGTCATGTTTCCGTAGATGAAAGATGATTAGAAATTTATGCTTGCGGCATTGTGACAACTATCAATTTGGTATCAAGGCCATGAGATGCAACAGTGGGTCCATTGCCAGGTATGTTGAGGTGCTTGTTCCTAATTGGTTGCCGAGATAGATGATGGGGCCAATTTTTCAAAGCTAAATTGACTGTTATGTCAATTTTTAAGAGCCGCCCGATATGCCGGGAAGGGATATGATCGACGACCATGTTTTAAACTTTGATCAGTTAGCTGTTGTGGCCATGATTTGAAATGATTAAGGGTTTTTCTTGCTAGGGTTTGTTGCAGTGAGCCAGAAATGACAAAGCCAGATCAAATTTGTTTGTTCCAAGGTAGGTTACAGGACAAGGGAGATGACACATGGTGAATTTTGGTGCATTCTGAGTTAAAAGTGTAGGAAGTAAAGTGAAAGGCATATTTAAATGATTTACATAGTCTTCTCTATAGTCTAAATGAAATATTTTTATTATACAATTTCTGAAAAGCATTCACGAGAAGGTTTCTTGAAAGGCATAATGTGATCATTTATGGGAGAGGAATGGAATCAAATCAATTGGAAATGATTGCAAGCGTGTTGGGAAGTTGGAGAAGATCAGTTTGAAGATCAAATTTAGAGGAGAAGTTAGATATATTTTGTGCAAAGAATTGACAGTTGTCAGTTGGTTGGAGCTGTGCGTGTGAATTTTGTACCTAGCTGGAGACACAACACTTCAGTAAAATATTAGAGGTTAGCAAATCAAGAAATCTGCAATATAAATGAAATAAGATAACCAGGCAATTTACTACTTTCTAGTAGGTGCAAATATGGTATTCTCAGATTCAACCGAGACCAGTGACAATGCAACACCTAAATGAAGGATTTAATGCTAAAGATGGATGAAAGATGAATGCAAATTAATCTATATTTTTGGATTTTCTATGCAATAAGATGAAAAATTGATATGAAACTAGTCTAGGATGAATTGAAATATATGCAAATTGATCTAACAATGGTATGCTATGATATGAAAATGAATGAATGATCTGATCAAAACAATAACAAAAATATCACAATCGCATGTCCGCAAGAGCTTGATTCTTTAGATGCAAATTCGCCAGAGTTCAAGTATGCAAATTCATGGGGGGTAAGATGAAGTACTGAGCCTCAATTATATAGAAATCCATGACTTGAGGATACAATGAAAAAAGCCATAAATCACTTTTGATAAACTCAGGTTGATTTTTGAGTTAACAAGAAATTAGGAATAGATCAACTCATAAAATCATGAAAAAGCACTTTTTGACTCAAAATAGAGTTTAGATCACTTTTTCAACTCACAATCACATGTTGAGTTTAGAAAGTTAACAAATTGAAATTGATAATTGATTTAAAGTTGACTGCTTTTCTGATTGTGCATGATTTAATATGAATTAATTTAATAATTAAGTGATTTATTCTCAACTTAACTAATTTTGAATTAAAACAATTGATTGATGGGTTAATCAATTATTAAATCAAACTTTATTCTAAAACTATATCATTAAATATTGACAACTTGATTTAATTAATTAAATAAGAATTTAATCAATTATTCGTAGGATTTTTTATTTATTATCAAAATTAAATCATATAAATTAGGAATAAATACAATTAAATCTAATTAAATAATTAAGTGGAAAAATTAAACTTAATTAATTAAATATTCAAAATATTCAATTAATCAAATTTTTAGGATAAATATGATTTATCACCAAATAATATTTAATTAGGATAATTATGATAAATTAGGAATATTCCCCAATGCAGAATTAAGATAAAATCAATTAGGGTTTTGATAAACTAATGTGTAGATGTGCCTTAGGTTAGGACTTTGACATCAATTTTGATCGATTTGATGATGTAGGAGGTTAATGGACCTATAGCCCATTTTTGGGGTATTACATTTTGCCCCTCTTTGAATTATTGTGCGTAGCGCTGTGGTTCAAAGATTAATCTATTTTTGATGAAGATGTGGACTCAGTTATGTGGTGGGAAAACTGATCCTAAAAGATTAACTGATTCTGAGACAGAAACTGATTGATAGATTTGAAGATGTAGGTGATTTAGGTCCTTGTTGACCAAAGAATCAAGATGATGCTAACTATATCAACAATGAACTGATGATTACAAAGAAGTGTCAAAATGCCTGATTCTTAACCTATGATTACGAAGAAGTGACTGTCCTGACTCCATACCTGATTGTCCAAAGGAATTGAAAGGATGCCAAATCTGAACCCTTCAGTTACGAAGAACCAAGGAAATAACACAACTGAACCAATGGTTATGAAGAGGTGATACAATTCACAAGATTGATTAGGATACCAAATTGATATGGATCTTGATGAACCAAATATGCCCCAAGCGATGTGTCCCAAGCGATGAGGACTTTTGATGAATCAGTAACTAGACGTGGTTGTTGTCTTGATCACTAGAAGAAAGATTTATTTATAGATTTAATTGATGTGCAATACCATGCCCCCTTCAGGATGAAAATCAAAATCTGACAAGAAAAGTCAATGTTAATATGGTTTAGAAGCATGTGAATTGATTTGAGAAGTGGTTGTGTACGTCCTGAGATGTGTTCTACATCGTTTGGAGGTCTGGAAGACCAAGTTTGACTAGGTTTGACCATGAGTTGATCATGGTTGACCAAGTTGAAATTTCAATAGTTTGATGTAAGATAATTAGTTAAGTTGAAAATTGGATTTCTTTGATGATTAGAAGGTCAATTATGCAAGCAGTCAGCCGTCCTAGGTCTGGAAATTTTAAATCACAATTTTGAAAATGTAAACCATCTCAAATTTTGATTTTGATCCCAAAAATGGGTTCAGAATGTCAAAATTAGCTAGGGGTACAATTTTCACGCAAAATGGAGCACTTCAAAAAATTAGGTCAAAACCTATATAAGGGCCAAAAGGGTCATTTTCAAATCATTTCAACCTTTTGTCTTTTGTGAGCCTTGTGGAGCCCTCTAAGAAAAAATGGAAGTTCTAGTCTCCTCACATTGATTTGAGCACAGCCAGCGGTTCTAGCGACCTCCCTAGTATGGGAACCCAGTAAGTGGACCTCTGGGCCTCTCTGTCAATTCAAGTTTTTCCTGTTTTAAAGCATTTTTAGGATTTTCATACGTTTTTTAGTTTTTTAAATTTTGCACCGTGGAAACTCGTACGATAGTCTTCTTGGACTCGTACAAGTTTTCAACTTCCAGTAGAGTGTCATCCCCGTTAGTACTGTAAGTCGTATGAGAGGGACCCATTTGTTGTATGACATTTCATTGGGTCCCTCAAGTCTTGTATGGGAACCATTAGAATGTTGTGTATGCATGAAATGTCGTGCAGGAACCTATAGAAACTCGTACGAGTTTTGGTACCAAGCTAAAAAATCATATGCAAAAAAATGAGTATTTTCTCATCCTTAGGTCCAATTTTTGATTTTTCTGATTTCATAGGTTGATTTCTTTGCATTTAATGTACCTTCTGAAGTATTCAATTTTTCAATTTCTGTGCTTATAGCCTATTTTTTGACTAAGTTAATGATAGGATGTCCCTATTTCTATGCTATGTAGGTACGCTATCTAGATGTTCATGTCCGTATGTCACATCCAACAACTCAAAGATTATATGTATCTCTGCCTGACCCACTGAGAGTTCATTTAGCTACCTGCAGCTTTGAGTACTTGATACGGCTAGCTGATATTGGGTGAACCACAGACTGATTACTGCATTGATTGAGAGATTCCATTCTGAGACTCAGACATTCCACCTGCCCACGGGAGAGATCATGGTGATGCCAAAGGACGTATATAGGATACTCTGGATACTATTTCATGGTCCTCATCTTGATTATGTCAGTGCGGGGAACATAGGTCTACATGCTTTTAGGACTCTATTTGGTGCTGATGAGCAGATCACTTAGTCCATCTCCCGGGAGACTCTAGTACAGAGGTATGGGAAGACCCATAGATTGGAGTGTATTCTAGTAGGGATGATTGGTGGCATCATCATGTCTGATCGATAGTAGGTTTCTCTTTTGATGGGCTGGGCCCCGATGGTTGCACGGTTGATGGCTTCACCTTCTGAGCTGGGATGGGGACAGTTTATGTTAGCACACATGTTCAATGAGATGCACAAGATTATTTACCATGAGGGTAAATATTTTGCATCTAGTGCTCTTGTACTACAGATTTGGGTGTGGGATCACATCCTGATATGTCGCCCTGTATGTGGCGAGGGGAGGCAGCCTCAGGAGCCTCTAATCTAAAGATATTCTAGTTATGTCACCTAGGTATGGATGGGTATTACTGAGTACTGGAGGCATGTTCTTGATAAGATGACCTTCATTATTTGGAGACCGTACTTATAGGTGGAGGTGTGGCCTACTACTCGGGCCCAGTTTGGATATTTTTGTCAGAGTCGAGTGCTGATAGGATGATCCACTACTATCCTTGAGAGATTCCTGATTACACATGTCTAGTGTCAATATGACATTATATAGGATGCCCCTCAGGAGTTTTCTACTTATGCACGGCTGGTGTGAGAGCTGGGATTATGATGGACTGCTCGTTTATCTTATGCACTATGTAGTCAGGAGTATACATGATATCCTGCTAGGGATTGGGACTATAGACCACAAGTTGCAAATGTTGGAGTGACTGATGCTTTCATTGCTTGGTTGGCAGAGCATCCGATGAGGTGTTTCTCTGATCCTACTGAGTTGATACCTACTATAGAGGCCCTATGGGCAAAGGCCAGAGGTGTCAAGATGTTCAGATTCCAGTGGTGCAGCCTACACCACCTAGGCCTAGATCAGTATTGACACCACAGAGACCAGTAGGTCAGATGAGACCACCTAGGGCATAGGAAAATCCACTAGTCAGACCATCAGTAGTTCATCACAGATATACTAGAGGTGAGGGTGGTATGCTTGGTGGTGTGGGTAGCATAGATGATCTTCTGGGTGCACAATAGGATGTGGGTGGTGGTGATGATACACAGGCTACTCCTAATTTTGATTTGGGTGCTGATGTTCAACATCGCAAGGCATGCAGAGTAGAGGCTGTTGATCAGTCTATGGAGGATGCAGATGCACCATCAACGGAGGTAGATCCTGGACTGAGACAGATCCCTTGAGACATTATTAGGTGACTCAGGCTGCAGATTAGGGATTTGAAATTGTAGAGTGCCACATTGGAGATACAATTGAGAGAGTCTGAGAGATAGAGAGTAGAGCAAGAGGCAGATGTTAGATGGCTGTAGGCAGAGGTCATTCATTAGATTAGTCGAGCCTCTTACTATGTTTTTGCATATTATGTGAGTGTAACTGCTGAGCGGAGAGTCCCTACATACTCTCAGTATATGCTAACTTCTAAGGAGCCAGAGCACCACAGGCTAATCCACCACCTAATGAACCTGCCCCACCACAACTAGATGCGAAGGAGCATGTAGACAACTAATCTACCTTAGTGTTATGATGTTTTTGCCATTTTTGTCTACACATTGATCTGATTTGATAGCTTTGAGGAGCTCATTCTTTTGTATAATGTGCCATTAGTGCACCCCTGACTATTCTGAGGTTATGATATATATGAGATCAATTTTGGTTGTGACTTCATATGTACTTGTCATTTTGTGTATGATGATATCATGTGATGTAAATGTGTAAAATGCTTTGAGTAGTGTAGAATGTATGGATTATGCAATGCAATGTTTTCTTTCAAATGTATGGATTATGCAATGCAGTTGATTATGGATTATGGAAATGTATGATTTGTTTTATGCTTTATGGAGGTACATGTATGTAATGCAATGGATGTAATGGAATGATTATGGTATGTAATGTAAATGCAGCAATGTACATGATATATGTTGTAGGTATTGATGAAGACAAGTACATGGTCATTTGTCAAAAAGGATGTTTAACCCAGGATGGTGACTGCTTGCTAATCTATGAAGAGACCTTCGTGTGAGATTCAATCCTTATGTCATGTTTAGCGTATTTTTAAAGAATCATTTAAGTGTCAAGCTGATTTGGCAATCGTGAAATAAATGCAATCATGCAAAGTGCAAAGTGACATGCAGAATGAAATGCAAACCTAGGACCTAGGACGTAGTCACTGATCATGAGTTAGTCATTTTCATCATTGAATATTTTTTTTGTTCTTTTCTCTTTAAGTAACATCAGATAAATCAATACAATGTCCACTAGTTAGACAACCATAGACATATGAATATTGATTTTTGTTTTATTATGTCAGATTAGATATAAGCACCAAGGCATAAAAGCTAGGATGACTTGAATATCATGTCCATTTTGATATAGAAATTTGTATAAGCATCAGAACATAAATATTGTGATGACCTGAATATGCCTTGCAGACAAACACACCAAGTAGTTGAGAGATCATTCTGAATCTGCTATGAATTACCCGCAGTGACCCTTTATCATTCACATCCTTGGGTAAGATCGTGTTTCATAGTAGGAGTAAGAACTCACTCAAAAGGACAATAGTTAGATCAAAATTCCTTGAAGTATCTGGGTATCGATGGTCGAGGTACACATGGCCATCCAATACGTGATGGAGGCACTTATAGTGGATGCCAATTCAATCCAGAATTTCCAAAGTTGTTAGATTTTCACTCAAAGAAGAAAACAAAGAAAATATTATGCCCCTAGTCATCACTTTATAAATCCTATGAAGGACATCATCAAAGAGTTTGAGGGTACATAATATGCAAAAATCTCAATGTGAATCAGTAAGCATACAAATAGGATAAAAGCATGTTGTAGCGATTGTTTTCAGTTTGTTTGTTGTTGTTTGTTTGCAAAATTCTTTCCTGGTGAGGAGACAGACACACTAACTCGGATGTAGCTTCAAAGAACTCTGACTGGATATGACTCATCTGAGATATACTGGAGACCATAGAATATGACATTGATTGCCCCCAAGTTTGAAACATTGATAGGATACAAATGGTTTTGCTGATTGGTGCATAGACCGATTTTATTGAAAATAGGATGTGAAAGAAAACCGGGAGATATGTACAAACTAAAGCAGACTAAAAGTTGTGAAAGACCAAGATTGTGCTGATAGATGGAGCATTTTGATACAAGTGGTGCCCATTTGCTGGGTTTTCACCATCTTGGCAAAGATTCTATTTTTTCTACCAAGGCACCTATTTCTAGGTTTTCACCAAGGCACTTTTTCTTTTTCTCATTTTTTTTGTATTTTTCATCTTTTCAATTTTTTTTGTACTTTTTTTTTTGTGATACATCAAGGCGCCCATTGTAGGTTTTCACCAAGATGTTCATTTTTTCAGGACTTTTTCTGATTTTTATGATTTTTTCAAGATATTTTACCATAGACTGAATGTCTTAGGCATATAATTTCCTTAGATGGAGAACATTGATTGGTTCTCGGAGCTATTCTCCTTTAGTCATTGAGAGTTGATAGGCTCCAAAGCTAAAAGAAGCAGTGATAACAAAGGGACCTAGCCAGTTAGGTTCAAACTTCCCCTTGCGTTCTCTATGTGATGGATTTTTAGGATTTTCTCTCAAGACTAGATCGCCAACCTGAAATTCTTTGTGTTTGATTTTCTTGTTGTAGCCTCTAGACATTCTCTTCTGATATACTCTGAGATGATCATATGCTGCTTGTCTGTTCTCATCTATTAGTTCAAGTTATTGCAACCTAGACACTCTGTAGTCATCATCAGTTACTAGACCCTGCATTCTGATTCTTAGTGATGAGGTTTCAACCTCAATAGGTAGGACCGCTTCAGACCCATAAACTAAAGCGAATGGTGTAGCTCTAGTGGGCATTCTGATACTCTTTCTGTAGGCCCAAAGAGATGGATTGATCATGAGATGCCAGTCTCTTCTTGTTTTATTAACCGTGTGATGTAAGATTTTCAAAAGATTCTTGTTTGAGGCTTTTACTTGTCCATTCCCTTGAGGATAATATATGGATGACCAATATTGTGTAATCTTGAATTTTGAGCATAGGGAATCTAGGTCCTTGTTCTTGAATTGGCCACCATTATCTATGACTATTGAATGTGGGATACCATACAAATATATGATGTAGTTCAGAATGAACATAGAAATTTTCTTGCCGGTTGCTTGAGTCAAAGGGAATGCTTCTACCCATTTTGTGAAATAGTCTATAGTTGTAATGATATGGGTATGTCCATTAGAAGAATGTGGATAAATAGTAGCTATTAGATCAAATTCCCATTGTCGAAAAGGCCATTATGTAGTAAAGGGAATAAGATCTCTCCCTGGTGCATGAATCAAGTTTCCATGTACTTGACACTTTTGATAGTTTTTAGCATATTTGATAGCTTCCTTTTCCATTTCAGGCCAATAGTACCCAACCCTAATAAGTTTTCGAGCTAGTGTTAAACTATTGTAATGTGATCCACATATACCATTGTGGACTTCCTCTAATGCACGTTGAGACTCTTCACATTCTAAACACCTAAGAAGTGTACCATCTAGACTCTGTTTATACAGATCATTACCAATGATGACATACCGAGATGCATTTCAGATAAAGTATCATTTCTCATGGCGGTTGAAGGTATCAGAAATGATTTGGTCTTTAAGATAGGAGTATAGGTTTTTGTATCTGGAAGAATCATGACCAACAACAGTGCAGATCACATGGGTTTTAGGGGATTCATATGCAGGGAACGACAGTGCTTCCACCAGGAACTCATAACATAGCTCATATTTGGGCTACTATAGTAGAGATGATAGTGTTGCCATAGAGTCAAAAACCTTGTTCTCCATTATAGGAATATTCTCAAATGTGATAGATATGAAATATTTCTTTAAGTCATCTACCATGCATTTGTATGGAACAAGTTTCTCATCTTTTGTTTGTATGACTAGCTATGAGTCTCCATGAATGTGAAATTTTGTTACTCACCACTCTATTGCTATCTTCATGCCATTAAGTAGAGCTTCATATTTAGCAATATTATTTGTACAAGGAAACTTTATTCTGAATACTTTAGGTATTGAGTAACCTTGAGGTGTTATGAACAATATGCCTGCTCTAGATCCATTATGTGTGTAAGATCCATCAAAGAAAATATGCCAAGTCCTAGAAGATATGTGCATTATGGATGACTCAGGAAATTCCAACTGTAATGGTGTATCATCAAACATTGGTGCTTCAGTCAACTGATCTGTAATGACTTATCCTTTGATAGATTTCCTTTCAACATATTCTATATCAAATTTTCTCAATAGCATCACATATTTAGCTAGTCTACCTGTGAGGGCAGCTTTTCTCAATAAGTATTTCAATGGATCTATCTTAGCTATCAATTGTGTTGTATGGGATAACATGTAGTGTCTCAACTTCTATGATGTAAAGATGACAGCTAGACACACCTTTTCTATCATGGAATAGTTCTTCTCATAAGACACCAATGTTCTGCTGATGTAGTAGATAACTCTTTCTTTCTTGTTTTCATCATGTTTTGCTAGTAATGCCCCTAGTGATGTATCTATGGCAGATACATATAGGATCAATGGCTTCCCTTGAATAGGAGGCATCATAATAGGATGATTTGATAGATATTTCTTGATGTGATTGAAATTCTTTTCACATTCCTCGTTCCGTGCAAAAGTCACACCTTTATGTAATGTCTTTGTAAAAGGTTGTGATATGTCTGCTAGCTAAGATATGAAATGTCTAATTGATTGCACCCTTCCTTGTAAGGTTCTCATTTGACTGATATTTTTGGGAGGTTGCATCTCCATGATAGCTTTGACTTTAGCAAGATCTACTTCAATGCCCTTCTTTGAAATAATGTAACCTAGGAGCTTTCTAGAAGTGACACTAAAAACACCCTTTTTAGGGTTTAGTCTGAGACTAAACTTCTCCATTCTATCTAGTATTTTTCTCAAATCATTCAAATGTTTTGATCTTATCATTGATTTAGCTAAGGTGTCATCAACATAGTTTTCCATAGTTTGATGCATCATATCGTGAGAGATAGATGTCATATCTCATTGATAAGTAGCTCCGACATTCTTAAGACCAAATGGCATGACATTCCAACTAAAAGTACCCATGCACATCAGGGTTTTTTTTAGTGGTGATTATTCACCATTTGGCGAATATGTGCCTATCGGCGAAAGGAAATTGGCAAAAAAAATGCTCGTATAGTTGTTGACCGGTTCGCCCAGATTTTATAAAATGCTCATATAGTGGTTGGATTGTTTGCCACTATTTTTACGTAATATCAGTATGGTAGTCGGGTTCTTCACCCATATTTCTATTACGGTAGTCGGGTTCTTCACCATGGATTAAATTGGGTGTCTTCATCGAGGATCAACATTCGCCAAAGGCCCATTCTCCCAAGTAAAAATTTTATTTACACTAGGACCCAATTTACCATGCATCATACATAATCGTGTCCCAAATTCCCGCCCTATTCACCCAGTCAATTATTTGAAAATACATGGGTTCGCCAAATATTAGTTGTTAATCATAAGCAACTATCGGCCCCTTCACCAAAATGGACGATGGAGATTATGAGGCAAAATATGATGGCTAATATGAAAATGGTTTACTTTTAGTTGTCTATTTAAGAGATATGAGTTTCATTATTGAAACATGCCGGATAGAAGGAGACTTCAAGAGATTTAGTTGATTCTGAGCTCACAATTGCATTTGCGATCGGTAGCGAACGACTACCTGTCCATAGTATCTTATAATTTATTCAAGTAAAATTTTATTTGCAGCCTTAATTTGTTGGAGATGTCACAGTCAAAGTTAAACAGGAAGAGGACTATTGCAGGTGGAGATTTCCAAGAGAGCCCGAGGTTAACGAAATGTAGAAATTTATCTTCATACTTTGGCGTGGGAAGACGTGATAGTGTTGGTCAAAGTGACGAAGGTACATCATTAGAGGAACCTGTACAATTTCAAGGTTCTCAACCTACACAAGAGTCTAATGAACAAATTGAGGAGCCTAATAAATCTGGTGACGAAGCTACAGAACCTGATATCTCTAATGAAGATGACCTTGAAGAAGAATTTCAAGTCAACAACTAGTACTAGGATGAAGCGATCGACTTCGGTGATGATGATGGTTTAGTTAATAGTAACACTAAAGGGAGAGGAAAATCAAAAGAAAAAATTGATCATCAATGGGAGATGGCGAGGAGATTTAAATTTGATTGGCCAACAAAGTATCCATTCATTGAACCCGTGGACAATCCAATTGTAGGTGAGCTACCAGTAGAATGTAGATGTATGATTTGTAGTTGGAAGTATAAAAAGGAAAAGCAGTTGTAGCTTAAACTAGACACCATAGAGAAACATGTTGGTAAGGTTTACGAAACCTCAACTATTGATGGAAAGGAAATAAAAGTGGTAAGATATAAAACAAAGGAGCAATGTCAACATAAAAGGAATGCTGAGGAATATTATTTGTTTCAGAAATTTAAGATGAAGCTTGGTGAAGTTCAAGGTTCTATTAATGCTATTTTTGCAAAAGCAAGTGAAGTAGAAGATCACGGAAAAGTTGTCCAATTAAGTAATGTTTTCCATATTTTGAGCAGAGGGCATCCAATGATAGACTATCCAGAAATGAGTGGTTTGTTACACTTTTTGAAAGTTCCTAACTATCTTGTCACTCATTGGTCAATAAACAGTGGATGGGAATTGGCAAGTTGTATTGCCCAGGTTGAAATAGAGGATGTACAGAGAAAAATAAAAGAGTCAACCTTTATTGCATTGTCCTTAGATGAAGTTATGACAATAGATAATACATCATGGGTATGCATGTATGTTTTATACTGTACAGAATAATGTCCGCCAACCACATCTACTCACTGTTGCAAAATTGAGGGACAATGTGACATTGAAAACTTTATTTCAATTAGTAAAGAACCAATTAATTGAATATGGAGGTATGGATGAATTGACAATAGCGAAGAAGTTGATCTATGTTGGAGCGGATGGAGCTTCAGTAATGCAAGGTCAAAGGAATGGTCTTTGCACAAAGATGTAGGCTTCTTGTTCACCATATGTTGTTGGCATTCACTGTATGGCCCACAGGATGAATCTTGCTTTTAGAGATGTGAAGAAGTTTCCTTTAGTAAACAAGGTTGAAGATTTAGTAAGAGAGTTGTACTCATATTTTTGTCCAAGTCCCAAATGTTTTAGGGAATTTTAGCACTTTGCTGATGGAATTACCAATGGAAACAAGCTTCTTAAAGATGTTGATACCAGATGGATCTCTTTGGATGGACCAATGCATCAAGTTTTTTTTGAATATCAATCTTTGATTGGACCAATGTACGAAAATTGGGACAATGCAGAAAATCAGAGATGTGGTGACCTGCTTCGGAGGTTAAGCAATATAGAGACACTTTTGACTTTAGCATCTCTTCTTCCCATGCTAGAAGAAATGACGTTCATTATGAAAAAAGCCCAACAAAGAGCCATGTATATTGCAGAATATGCTCACTTGCGTAAAATGTCATGCCAAGCCCTCGATAGTCTCTATCGAAATGACCTAAATTTATCCGATGAAAGATTTAATCACTGGTGAAAACTAACAGATTTGGACAATCTTGATAATTATTTAAAGATCATTGAAAATGGGGATTTATGTGTTTTTGTAAGAGGATTTCAGATACCAATGTACTATAGTGCCCCAAAGAAGCGAGCTACAAGAGTTACAAGGGAAGAGTTTACCAAGATCATCGAGTCTATAGCAGGTAATGCAAGGGACATAGCCTATAAAGTTTCCTCTAAAATAAGATCCCGATTCCCATATGAACAACTACTTGAGGCCATGGCAATTATGGTTCCTCAATATTGGTCCTTAAAATATAAGGAAGATTATCGTAATAGGCTGATGACTTTGATAAAGGAATTTTGCAAATCTATAGAATTCAATGGAGTCACAATCAATGGAATTTTAGATGAGGGTCTTCTTAGATGGAAATCAGGCACTTTTTCAAGGACTATGAAGCATCAATATCAATTAATGCATAACCCACATGATGAGGGCTCGACAACAAGGCTTTGGATAGAACTAAAACAGAGCACAATGTTGCGTGAAGAAATTTCAGAGTTCTTCAAGCTTGCTGATCTATGTTAGACCATGATATTGGGTTCAGTGGAGGATGAGAGAGTTTTTAGTGCTTTGGGCTTCCTAAAATCAAAGCTAAGAAACAAACTAGACAAGAATTTGGAAACATGCTTGAGTGTCTACACATCTAGGTATGATGTCAATACTTTTCCTTATCAAAAGCAATGGAAATCTGGAAGAAATGATGCAAAAGAAGAGGGTTGGGCAACACCATTAACCAATCTCTGACAGTGAGTCCGAGTGGGACAAGTATTGGTGGCAATGGGAGTCATAGAAGAAGAGGTCAGAGTGAAGAAGGTACAAATGAAAATGAAGAGAACAATGAAGAAACTGGAATACCAGAATTGGATGATGATGACGATGTAGAGATGAATTGGCAAATTTAGGAAATTTTTGCTAAATTAGCAGTAGCAATCAATAGGTATTTTTTTGAACTTATTAACTACTATATCCTATCATTCAATGTTCATTTTAGAAAAGCAAGAATGTATTATGTTTCATCATTAAAATTTGAGAACAAAGAGTATTATTACTGTAGAGTGTAGTTTGTAACTTTGTATCATATCATCAATGATAATTCATATTTGAATTTGAAATTCTTGAATGAAATTTTGTATTCCAATAGCATATAACAGAGTAAATCAACTAAGAATAACTGAATAAAATAGAGTAACTCAACATACATTGAATTGGAAAACATGAAAATTAGATAGAGCACAGTTTGTTTTGTATTCATTTCCAATATATTACAATTTATAGTAGTTCAAAATTCAGAGCAATATTTATAGGCCAGTCCAAACATCCTCTAATGGCAGAACAATTTGGTTCATAGTATAGTCACACTCCTGCAACTTCGTTAGCAATTCATATTTGGAAGTGTGACTTGACATCACTGTTGCTTCTAAAACTCCATTCAAAGTTCTCAATAGTTTGATGAAATCCATGAATGTATCTAGAGATATGTTTGTAGGAAGAAAGCGTAAATCAATATTTATTTTATCCTGCAACCTTATTTTGTAATTTTCTCTTCCAATGAAGTTATTTGCGTCAAATCCCTTAGGCAAACCAAGACTTTCCATATTCGCTTTCCTTTGTTCCATCTTTGTGATCTTCTGCTTAGCTTTGTCATCCAATTCCTGTGCTTCCCTTAGCTTCTCACATTTTTGAATGATACTTGATACCTTTACTGAGACATCAAGGCAGTTGCTAATTCCCTTGTTTGATAGATAACTATCACTCTTACTGTAGAGTTTTTGCATAATATATTTTGCTTCCTTTTCTTTCTTAACAACATCCATGTTCTATTCAATGTTCTTATGGAGCTTCAAATAACATACTCTCATACTTTGAAGCATTTCAAACCACTCATACAAGCTATTAGACATCACCAATATTTGGCCCCAAATGTGTTCTTTTGTAATCTTCACTAAATTATTATTAGTATTTGTTAAAGTTTGAATTGTATTATTAGCTTTCTTTAGTTCTTCTGCCATTTTTTCATAATTCTCTCTCTCTTCCACTGCTTTGTGTTCCCAATGATTGGCTTTCTTTATTTCTTCTACCATTTTTTCACAATTCTCTCTCTCTTCCACTGCTTTGTGTTCCCAATGATTGGCTTTATCCACCCGAGACTCCAATTGCTTTTGCAATTCCCGGTTGGAGGCAACATTACTCTCCATGGTTTTAACTAACTTTTCTGAACTGACTCTTTCTTCCTCTAGTTTTTTACTAATTTTTGCCAATTTTCCCCTCAATGCCTTCAGCTCTGCCTCTGCCTGCTCCTGTTCTTGCTCTGTATCTACTAATGTAGAGTTTGATTTTTTAATCTTTTTTTGTAATTCTTTCAAACTGTTGTCTGAAGCTTTCCTCTTTGCTTTTTCATTGCCAATGTCTGCCTGCAACTTTTCTATATTTCTCTCGAGCTAGGTTTTCTCTCTTTCCGCCTTTAGTAGTGCACTATAGACCACTTGGTTTGTAGACTTTGACACATTGATTTTGTCCACATTTTTAACTTTGGAAAAATCCATTTCGAGAGTGCTAACTTGAAATTCAGATGGATCTATCTGACTCTCTAGTGGGTTTCCATCTTTGTTTGGTGGAATAACAACCATGAACTCCATCATGTCTCTTTTTGGGTCATATGTTGGTAAAACCCTGTTGGATGCAGGTTGTTCCTCTACAGCTGCATTAAGGGCACGAGTCTGCAATGTCTTCTTTATTTCCTTATTCTTTGTTATTGTTTCTACAAATTTATTAGAGAAATCTTTGAAATGAAAATCTAGTGTTGTAGAAGGATTTGAATGTTTGAAAGGTGATGCAAAGGCAGAGCTTGCAATGCCTCTTGATCTAACTAATGCTCTTTGAGGATTTAAACTTCTAGAGGGTTTTGTTGGACCTGAATCAGAAAATAGTTCTTTAGGATCGAATGTCATTATTGTCGGTGTTCTAGAAACGGAAAGCTTTTGCTTCTTGACACTATCTTCTTGTATGGGATTCTGTGTAGATTCTAGACTTAGTTCCCTCTTTAGAGAGGGAACTTGTTGTATAAGTTGGCCAGTCCCACTGGCACCAATGACACTAGCAGACCCAACTCCAAGGCCTGCACCACGATCATAAGCACTTTTTTCTGTCTCAATTGTATTCCAGACGCCTTCTCCTATGGGACCCAAACCACCACCTTTATAACCCATTTTTTCCACAATGATTGCCCCTTTTCCATATGCTTTATGTCGTGACTTGCTGGTTCCACTCTGACTCCCAGTCCCTAGAGTAAATGCAATTGGTGGATTATCATCATCAATGTCTAGATATTCATCCTCAGTGTCGTATGCCATGCTAGGATGCTCCAAATTCCACAATTTGCTAAACTCTATATCCTCGTCTATTTCATCCAGATCTTCATTGGTCTTTGGTTCACCAAGATCCTTTCTCATACTCCAAAAATCATCCATTTTCATTCTAGTCCATTTTCTATCCTTACAAGCTTCTGCTAAGCTCTTTGGTATTTTTTTGTTTGATGGCTGAGTAGCTTTTTCGTAGAAGTTGTAGGACATCCTAGGCTGTACAATGCCCTAGTTTATTGTCATCATAATTTGTGATGACAACTGTTCAACTAAAAATTTTTCCTCACCGAAAAATTTCTCCAACTCTTTTCTAACTTCATCCCAGCTATCCTTGTTTTTCAACTTCTCTAGCAATGGTTTACTTTCATGTTGAAATAAGTTTGTAGAGTTCTTATTAGCAACAAGCATTGTTTGAATGATGTTGAGTGGATCATACTTCCAATACCACTCTAAATCAAATTGAAAAATATCTAAAAAAAACTTTGCCGCTTTGAATGCCTTTCTCTCAAATGTTAACCCTCCAATTGAGAAAGATAAGGAAGGGAATATGCTCTTCTTCGATTGGCCAGCGAAGAGTCTATCTGTGCTCTCTAGTTGTACTACATATTCTATTGAAAACACCCTGTCTGTCACATGCATTGGAAGTTTTTGGGGTTGCAGTTATGACCCATAAAACCTTATTACAGTGTATTCTTCCATTAAGTACCAGTTAACCAATTGAATTGTGCTTCCAAGTTGGATGCAATCCCTACATGAAGCAGACAACCTGGGCATTGGAGTGCTTGTTATTTTTTTGTACAATGGTGCCAAAAAGAAGTCTACAAAATTACTGTAATTACTTTTGTTATCATACATTCTTATTTGAGGTGTCCAGTTATATATTGGAAATGGAGTACTTGTCCCCCTCTGAATTTCTAGCTTGTTGCCATTGCTCATTAATATTGCAGCATTCTTGGCTAGCAGAAGATAGCACAAGTAGGTTGTGAACCTAAATGTCTTAGAATTACCCCTTTTAATCAATTCTAATTGTTCTTGCATCGATTGAACCACGTGTCCAACAAAATTATATCTTACTGGTTCATTGACACAATGGATATCCCAAATGAATTGAAGAACGCTGGCACCCACTTCCCTATTGTTTTCCAGTCCCAGGTAAAATGCTAGCGAGGATATAGTATCTTGAACCCATGGCACCAAAATGTTAAAATCATAAGGAGGCTTATGGTTCTCACCCAATGAAGCCTTTGCCTCTGCAACTATTAGACCCTTTATAAATGAATCTTTTGCATCTGGCTGGACTACCTCATATTGGTCTGCCAGCAATCCTAGGTCAATATGGACATTATAGTTTTGTGGGTCAAACCCTAGGTCTAGCAAACTGAGAAATTCTTCCTCGTTTATTGATAAAATTTTTTCCTGATTATTTTTATTCATAATTGCTTTTCTTTCTTCATCATAATTTTCTGCAAAAATCAAGACAATTTTTGGGCAAGGGAAAACTTTGAGTAACAGCATGTAACCCAAACCAACATCCCACGAAGCAACTTTATTGGTTTTTGCACTTACCATTGGGTTAAATTTTATAAAATCAAGCCTCTTTGGCCCAGTTGCCTTACTGCACAATGCATATTTAATTGCTATAAGTCTCCTTTCACTGTCGATAACAGGATCATAAACATCATGATACTCATCAGTGAAACAAGGGATTTCTACTAGTTTTCTGCAGTCTATTAAAGTTTTCCCATCTGCTTGCCCTTGGCCTTGAGTTTTCTCTTTCACCATTGTTCTTCCAAAGAATGAAACAACACAGATTCACATATATTTACTAACAAAATCACATAAAACCCCAATTTAAGAAACCCCCCCAATTTAAGAAAACCCCAATTGTAAATTGTAATTTCAAAATCAGGTTAAAGTAAATTTTTGACATTACAAAATCCCCCGGCCCCAATTTAAGAAAACCCCAATTGTAAATTGTAATTTCAAAAGCAGGTTAAAGTAAATTTTTGACATTACAAAATCGGGATGCATCAGGCTAGATATCTTACCTGAAATTAAACTTTGAAATCTGGTGGATAGATTGAAGTTAGACTTAAAACAGATAACTCTAAGCCCTAAGGCTCTCACAAATTACAGTCTCGAAATCTTTGGCGACGGTTCAATAGTTCTTTTTAGCTCTGCAACTAAGAGTAATGTTAAAAAGCCTTTGTTAAATGTAAATTGTAATGGTATATAATTAACTTTCTAAAACATACAACGTGTAACGTAATCTTTCTAAAACGTACCACGTAATCTTTTCATCAAATTACACGTCAACATGTCATGTTTCCAGAGTGAGTTTTCAGAAAAGCTTTTTGAAACCCATAGTACTTCTGAAATACAACCCCAACCGTTCATCTCTTGTTATCCAACGATTGTCACGATTTTAAATATTAATAATTTAATACACAGTAATGTAAATGAATATTAATCATTAACTATATTCACTTAGAATAGCTTATCCATGATAAAGTTTGGAAACATTAAAATATTACAAGAAATTTGCATTTGCGTTTTGCGTTTTATAATAAGACCATATCTATTAATGATTCTTATAATAAAAACAAAAAATAAAAGTAGTAGCACTTCGAATTTCTTAAAACATTTTCATATTATATTTTTCAACAATTTACAATTTATATCATTTGAAAAACTCTGGTAAGCTACTACCACCAGAGGGAGACACATCACATAGTAAAGGCCGAGGGACTAGAGAGTAGAGAGTAGAGAGTAGAGGGACTAGAGAGTCGTAGACTCAGGGACTATCTGGCTAAGGCTACCTTCCTTCTGTGTGGAAGTCTGAAGAGAGGATAATCTTGAAGAATTCATCTAGCCACTGATAGTCCCCAAGTTCATCCAGTAGGTACCACTTTCGAAGGAAATCCCTCCCAATCTTTGCCCACTTTCGATGATGGTTGAGTTGCTCAGCATCAAGGTTCAATAGGAATGGTTTCTTAGGAACTACTCCTGGTTCTAGAATCCTATGCAAATCATTTGCCCAAGGAATTCCAACCCCAATTTGAGAAAATACAACAACATGCACATCATCACCGAGGTACTCTTCTTTGAAAACTTTCCTCATAAGCATAATCATATCCACCTTTTCCCCCCCAGGTCCAACAGAGAAGCCAAGAACCAAGACAAAATGTCAGTGGTGACTCTATACCTATTCTCGCTCTCTAGAAATTCACATCCGAGCACCATTCTTATAGCCTCCTTAGTGAAGGCTCCAAACTCCGTAGTAACAGACACCAGGATTGGGTCTGTGACCAGGCCCAAAAAGGCCTTCTAGTCCTTCAAGGTAGTGCATCTCAAATGAATTGGAGTGTCCATTCGTAGACTATTTTCACAAATATTCTTTCACAGAGAACCTAGCACTCACAGACTATTCTCACAAATATGCTTTCACAATCGTAAATTAACGAGCATAGATCGATCTATTTATAACTCCTGATTGTAAATCATTCCCCTAAAGATCTAATTAAATCTCAAGATAAATGGTAATTGTCCAAAAATCTCCAAATCTTTCATATTTAATGCAACACTGGGTGAAATTGTTATTGCCATTGGAAACAACACTTATGATAAGACATTTTCTATCTTGGGAATAATGAAGGCCGAAAGACTCGCACCACGCAGGTGGACATAACAATTCTTTATTATTAAAAAACCATAAAACCTATACGTTACCAGAAGCGTTAACAAGAAGCAAAGTACGTTACTAGCGAAATGGCGGCAGGAAATGAAGTTTTACCATTGATTTAAGATCATCGAACGGTTAGAAAATATTGTCCTTATATGATATGACATTTTCATTCAAGCATTAACTTTAAGGCATTAATCAATTGAGGTACTGAATAGTTAATATTTATATGATCATATGATGTCACACCTATCTGTCAGTGAAAATTGAAAGGCACCATCAAAGAAACCATTAATTCACATTATTTTAACTGATGTCACGACTCATCTACTCATCACCATTAATTAATATTTCTATCTAATATTACAGACTCGTTAACATTGCTTATCAATAAAATATTTGTCTCTGCTAAATCACCTGTAAGTCTCACAAATATTACACAGTACACTAAACCTTAGTAACATCATATATAACATCTACACTCATCCTTCCATATATATGTACCTTACTCTTACTAGCATCTGATCTTTCATACAATAGCCTCACTGAACTAATCATCTAGAATCTAGATTGAACATCTCTGCACTAACAATGCAATATTGTCTGAACACATAAATATGTTGACATCAATGAGAACACATCTCCTAAATATGTGAAGGAACATATTTTCCCAACATAATTAAGGTGACTAGTCACAACATGTGTCTTCACCAAGAAGCTATAGACCAATTTGAATTTCACTTTAGGTAATACCAGGCCATCACACCGTTTCACTTAGTTATCATGATAGATATCAATAGTACATTTGACATGAAAATTGAAATCTTAATCAAGCTTCTCTAATAACTAAGTATGTTCTCTAATAGGATTAGGGGGACCATAAATTATAATTAGTGCTTAGGTTAGACCAAGGCCTTAACAATATATTCTTAATAATACGATTAAAATTGTTAATACCTTATATTTTCACATCTTTGATAAGCAATTCTACATCAATTAAAGGGGTTTTCCCTTATGATATAGATTCCACCATATATATCTAGAGTCAGATATTATTGTTAAATAACTCGATGACTAAGAAACTTACTTAGATCATGATAAAATCACACGGGATCTCCTTAAATCTTTCCTCAGACTCACAGTGTCACACATCCGTTGACCGTTCGATTACAACATATCAACGGCCCAAGGTGAGTTTCATGCCTTTTGTTGGTCTTCATAATATTTACAGGAAAATCTCAGTAAAATCATGACACGTGGTATGATACAACATGTATCATACCATGTGTCATGATTCTGCCAAGATTTTCCCATAAATATTATGAAGACAAACAAAAGGCCCGAAATTCACCTTTGGCCGTTGATTTGTTAAAAATCCAACGGACGTGTGTCATGTGAATGGTGGAAGGTTTCTTTTGGAGGGAATTGGGTGCATTAACACTCCTTTAGTTAATCAATCTCTAAAATTATTCAATTGCCATACCAACTATAAATGTTTTAAAATCATTCGCCATGACAAATATATTAATTCAAATATTTGGAAAATAGTTTCGCCATAATTTTATAAAAATGGTATCCATTATTTAAATATTCGCCAACCAATATCAATCTTTTGACACATAATTCGCCATCAATATTAATAATTTTATTTTAAAAAAAATTATAGTCACCATTTTTTTATAAAAATTGTATACACTATTAAAAGATTCACCACCAAATATCCATATTTTGACAGATAATTCACCATCACTATTAAAAATTTTCCCCCCAAAACACATGTGATTTGCCACAATTTTATACTTTTCGGGAAGGGGGGGTTCCTTAAAGTTATCCCCGATGCACATGTAAAAGCTATTTTCTCTTGATCTTCGGGAGCAATTTTGATTTGGTTGTATCCAGAGAAACCATACATTAAAGAATATATTTCAAAGCCCGCAGTCATGTCCACTATCATATCAATGTTTGGTAATGGAAAATCATCCTTAGGGAATGCTTTGTTTACATCTCTGAAATCTGTGCATAATCTGATAGATTTATCTAGTTTTGAAACTGGAACTATGTTTGAGATCCATTCTGCATAATTTATGACTTGAATAAATCTAGCTTTTAGTAGCTTTTCTAGCTCAGCTTTGACTAGGAGTGCAACATGTGGGTGCATCTTTTGTAATTTATGTTTAACATGTTTGACTCCTGGAGCTATAAAAAGATGATGCATTATCATATTTAAATCTAACCTTGGCATATCCAAATACTTCCATGTGAAGTTGATCTTCTTTTCTATTAGGAAAGTTGTGAATGCTTGTTTCTCTTCCTCTGATAGGGATTGTGTTACATGAATCAGTTGTGGTTCCTCAGTTGTACCCAAGTTGATAGATTGAGTTGGTTCTATCAGTACTGGAGATCTATCTTGTAAATGAATCAGAAGGACATCAAATATCTCATCCTTAGGCACCTCAGAGAGGATTTCACCTTCGGATACATCTTTTATTTTTACTAATTTAGGTTCTGAGACTACCACAAAGTGGTTTTCACCCTCAAAACTCTTTTTCTTTTTTATTTTATTTTTCTGACTGAGATATTTGATATCCAACTCTGTCATACTAACGCTAGGTTCACTGATGGAAGTTGTCATAGGCTCCACTACATTGAGGTAACATGCAAGGGCATAGTTAGACGGGAAGGTATGGATATCTTGGTTTGGATCATTAGATGTTCGGTCAATAAGCTCTGGATGTTGGATAGTCAATGTAGGGGAGGATTGGGAAATTGTGTTCATGCATATGGTGTTGTCATCATTGGTCTTAACACGAATCTTGAATTCAAAGGTGATATTAATACTCAGAATGTTCAATTCGCGAATAGTCTCAACATCATTATTGGATTCCACTTCAGCCATAGGTGGACCAGACTCGCTAAGTTCATCATTTTTATCTAGACTTACGTCAGATTTAGGTGAATATTGGTGAATGACATCAATGTATTTTTCAGTGATAAGCTCATCTTCTTCAGGAATAACTCCCCATTCATAGTCATTTGTTTCTTCATCTGGATCTCTAGGAAAATTAAGAACATGGGTAAAGTCTGGATGGATTCCCCAAGTAGGATTACCTTCTGAGTCTAAATGGAATTCATGGAGTTTGTCTCAGAATCACTATTGCATCCCAAATGTTCAGCTATTGTGATAGGTTTACCTTCCTCTTATTTTGTAGTAGGTTCTTTTGTATCTACCACATTGATATTCTCCTTTGGTTTTTCTTCATCTTTAAGAAGATCTAGTATTTCTTGAGGTAAACATTCATAAGGAATAAGATCAGGGGTGTCTGAATCATCACTATCTGATTGTGGTGTTTCTTCCTTTAGTTGAGTTTTTGTTGATGGTACAATCTGCTCTAAGATATGTGATAAATTTTTGCTGAGATGAAAAAGCTTCTTTTGATATCTCAGGCATGTAGTATCTTTAGTCATCCTTCCACAATGTATAATTGGTTTTATAATACCTTTGCCTCTTGTTTCTAGAGGTCCTTTTCCAATGTATCCCATTTTAGACACAAGTTTATGACCTGGTCCATAAGATTTAATAGGGTTTTTAGGTGTTTTAGAGTCACATTTTTGAACTGTCGGGGATTGAGATTCATCTTTGTATAACCATGCTAATATAGCTTCTTCCTCATCAGATTCTTGTTTGGACACTTTTTCTGTGATAAAACTTCCATTAAATATGACCTGAGATTCTTTAGTAGTGAGTTTCACCTTATCTAAAGGTTGTCCATAAGATTTTGGGGACAATGAGAGAGATGTGAGAGATAAGACTGGTTCCATAGTATATTCTCCCATGCCCATGTCCTTGATTTTGACTTCTTTGGCAATGTCTTCCATCTTGGATGTTGATGCAATATCTATTTGCTTGGTGAAAGATTATCTATTATGTGGAACAAGTTTGTCAGCACTTTCTTTCAAGGCATTGCAAGAGGTAGATATGTCAGCTGGAATCATGACCTCTACTCCATCATAAGGAAACTTCACACATTGATCATATGTTGATGGAATAGCTTGCATTTCATGTATCCAAGGTCTACCTAGAAGAATTTTGTAAGACAATGGAAGATCTAGAACCTGATGGGTGATGTATTTGATAATTGGTCCTGTTCTGATAGGTAGTACAATTGTGCCTTTGGAAGATCTTTCTTGCTCATCATATGCTTTTATGGTTATCTTCTTTTTAGGATCAATAGCATCTTCTGAAAATCCTAGTTGTGTGACTGATTTGTAAGAACCAATGTTTAAACTAGCGCCTCCATCTATCAACACACGTTTGACATGACAGTTTTGGATCAAGACTTCAATGTGCAAGGGTTGGTTATGCGGATGACTCAGTGAATTGTCATCTTCCTCTGAAAAGGAGATATAATGGGGTGATGTAAGATGACCAACCATAGTCTGGAATCTATCTAAATCAATATTTTCAGGAACATTAGAACCGAACAGAGCTTTATCCAGAATAGCCCTATGAGCAGGAGATATCCGAAGCAACTCGAACATGGATATTTTTGCATTGGTATGCTAGAGTTGTTAGGCAATACTGTATGATGTAGGTCTGGTCTCTTTAGGATTCAATAATTTTGAGGAAGCCCTCTCTTTAGAAGTAGATGAAAGATTGAAAGGCACCTTAGGGGCATTTGATGAACCTAAGTTTTGTCCTTGTAGATGTACCTGAGCTTGTGATTGAGCTACTACATTTGCTGATTGATTATCTCTATCCTTTCTTACAATTGTGATGACATTGCAATGTTTAGATAGGCATGGTTCAACCATATTTATGACAACATTGTTTCTAGAGTAGGCATAATTGACTTTAGCACCCATGTTAGGTTGAGAAGATGAATCTCCTTTAGTATGCTTCAGAAATGGTTCTATGAATGTTGTATGATCATTGTTGGTTTTATGGTTGTCAATTACAATTTCTCCTTCATTAATTTTGTCTTGAATGAGATGTTTCAAGTGCATGCAGTTATTGGTTTTATGACCCTTGTTTTGATGGAAGTCATAGAAATCGGTCTCTTTCCACCATTTAGGTTTAACTTCAGGATCATATGGTTTTATCTCAAGTAGCATGATGATTTTGTTTTCCAATAGAGTATTCATGGCAGATTCTAAGGACTCACCCAAAGGAGTGAACTCATAATTGGTTTTGAAACCCATGGTTTATAGTCATTAGATTTTTTAGAAGATTCAAATGCCTTTTGTTCATAAGCTTTTACAACTTGAGTGCCCATGGTGAGATTGAATGATGATGCCTTTGATGGGGCACTGATGTGATCAACAACACCATCTGTCACAACATTTTTGTTCTTGTTCCAAAATTTGACTTTATCTTTGTTGTTAGAACTAGAACCTAATTCGTACTTGTTTTCCTTATGAAGCGATATGTCCCCTTTTATAACAAGCACATTTTCAATTTTGATGGCATTTTCTACCATTTTATCAAAGGATGTATGATTTTTCATTCACAAGAGATAATTGAGTTCCAAAATTAAATTGTTGATGAAGATTTCAAGTTTTTCAATTTTTGGAATAGGTCGAGCATAGAGTGAAAAAATTTTCCTCCATCGTTTGAGGAAAGTCAAGAAGGGTTCTCCTGAGTTTTGTTTTAGATTGCAGATATCGATCATGGTGATCAAATGCTGAATGTTGTAGGAGTATTGTTGATAAAACAATTTTATCAACTCCTCAAAGGTTTTGATTATTGGAGGCATGTTAGAGAACCAATGACTGGCTGCTCCTCCTAGAGATCGATGGAAAAGATGCATTAGGTAGGTTGGTTCATGCATGAACTTCATAGATTGAGTACAGAATTCTCTAACATGATCTTGGGGATCAAAGTTTCCATAATACTTATCATATTTTGGTATCTCCACTCTTTTTGGGAATGGTGGCATGTACAAGTTTTTATCAAATGGAAAGGGGCATAGAGCCTCCATATAAAATTCTTTAGGTTCTTTCTCTTTTTCCATCTTGTTTAACTTGACTTGCATAGCATGCATCTGCTTCATCATGGCTATGATGGGAGTTTCTTCCTCTTGAGTGATGATATCTTCAACATTAAAGTTTGGAGGAATTTTGGCTCCTTGTTGAGCTAGGTCTAAGAAGTAAGCCGCTTTCTCTTCTTGTAGGAAATGTTTTATCATTTTGCGAAAGGCGTCATCATTTCTATATCACTCGATTTTAGATGGTGTTGGTTTGGGGTCTCCACCATGATTAGATTGATGACCTTGGGAACCTTGGTTTCCTCCTTCTTGAGACATGGCATTGTTATGAGGACTACCATAGATTGATTGATGTGAAGTTTGTTGACTACCTTCATGAACCGATGCAAGAGGGGTGACTTAACCACCTTTCAAGTAAATATTTCCAAGAACGTCTTCTCCAAATAGATTGGTGTCGTAAGGCTGATGAAATGTTTGAGCAATCATAGAAGATGCTACTGAAGAGAGCCTAGGTTGTTCTATTTGTTTTCTTTGTGAGGAAGCTCTAGTTTCTACCATTAACCTTGGGTGAAGAAAAAGAGAAAGATTAAGACAACTGAAGAATGAATTGGTTCAAGAAGATCAAATGATGCAACCTTGTCAAGATTAGATTGGTTGAAGATTGATTTGGATGTAAATGAAGGATATTGTGCCCTAGATGTATGGGTAGATGTCCAAAAGATAGTGGACACGAGCTTGCAACACTTAGCATTTTTGAGGATTGATTCTGAAGATGATGTTGACAAGGTTTTGACACAAGATCAAACAAGATTCAAATCGATAGATCAAAAGGCTAGATCAAACTCAAGAGACCACTTTGGGCAAATAGATTGGATTTTTCTGATTCTCTACTCTATTCTTGACATAGTGAATTTTTTGACAGAATCTGGAAGTTGGCTGTAAAAATTAGATTTTTGACAAATTTTGAAGGTTTCTGGCAACTTTGGTAAAAATTTGATATGAGTTTCTCCAAGCTCATACGAGTCTGGGTTGAGTCTAACATGACAATTGACAAAACTCGTACGATAATTGACACCAGAATTTGATTTTCCTTGGTTTTTGTGACAACACTCATACAACAATATACAGTATCCCGTATGACAATTTGGGGGTTTTGGCACGACAGTTGGCAAAACTCGTACGACTTTTGAAATTTCAAGATGAATTTTGACACCAGAAAGGATTTTTGTTTCAGATTTTACAATTTTTCAGTTTTTAGTATTTTCAATATCAGATTGTTTGCAAAATTTTATGTCTAGGTTTGAAGATCTGTGTAGCAGTTTATCTCAGGTTTGTTTGTTTTCAATAACCAAGTAGATATCAGGCACACAGAACAACAAGCAAGGGAGTTCAAGAAATCAATTGTCTTAAAACAATGAGCAAGGGATAAAGCAACCTTGCACATGAACAAGAAAGTGACTTATTGTTCTAATCCCTAAGAATGCTACTTGTGTATGTTCTCAAAATGTTTTGCAAGCAGACACATAGTCCTAGAAAATAAAAATTTGGTTACACTAGGGTTCTTAGTAAAGATTTGACTCTGCAACTTTTGTAATCTCAAGAGGGAGAAATCCAATCCAGGTGCACAGGGGTTTTGACACAGTCTGAGAATTTAATCAATCAGGAGCTGTTGAGGAGATCTGACAGCCCAACAAGAGACTACACCTGTGAAGATTTCTTCCACAAGGACATTTATATAGCAACTGTTGCTACCATGATGAAAATGGCTATTACTGCTTGAGGTTCAATCCATGTGGTTGACCCAATAAAGGGAATGTCCACTATGGGTAACCCTCTCTAAAAGGAGAGGCACAAAAAGGACCACAGGGGGACTTAGTTCAGATTCAAAGATCTGAGTTTCTGATACTACCCAAAAAGGGAGTAGAGCATAATCCTCTAGCCTCTTCACTTTACCCAAACATAGTAGACAGATTCTTTGACATGCTAAGACTGAAACTACCTCACCAAGGTTCATGATGTCAACAACAATGTCTACTGAGCTCTCTAAGTGGGACCAAGAGAGAACATACCGATCAAAGTTGAGGACTAAACCAAGTAAGAACGTGAGATAATAACATTATCCTCCTTACCTACAAGGGGATCTATCTTCTAGAAGAGCTTCACATGTAAAACAAGCGAATGAAGCCCACTTTCTCAAGAACTCCACAAATAGTGTTCATAGGGCCTAATTACTTTGTAATAGATATGGAAAAAGTAAATCTATGTTATTTTTAGAGCCCAAAATTGAAGTGTGATTTATGAAAGCAAGAAAACACTCAAGCTAAACATGAGAGGTTCGTTTTATGTCCAAAATCAAAATATTATCAGATGTAGAAAAATACCTCATTTCCCATGCAACACGCTTAGTACATTTTACTTGATTTTCAATTTTGTTGCACTTTTCTGTGAGCCAAAACAACAAGTATCAATCAGAAATAGAAAGTATCAATTGTTAGGGTTAGCTATCAGTCCAAATCCAAAAATCAAATCTGAAAGACAACCTAGAATTCTGATATGACAATTGAAATTCTGGTATGAAAACTCATATGACAATGTGCTACCTCCCGTAGGACAATCTAGGTATGAAATGATAATGGGTCAGTATGCACATGATAGAATAATTCCCAAATGACAATACCAAACAACCGGCATGATTCTCAAAATTGCCAACTGTCGTACGACAGTTAGGGGGTCCTAGTATGACAATTTGTCAAATGTCATATGAAAATTGTATGGACAATTAATAAAAATTATAGTTTTGAGAGAAATTGATAGAAAAGAATGGAAACCTATTTCAGGGCCCCACAGTGGGTGCTAGAAATGTGCGTGTGAATTTTGTACATAGCTGGAGACTTAACACTTCAGTAAAATATTAGAGGTTAGCAAATCAAGAAATTTGCAATATAAATGAAATAAGCTAACCAGGTGATTTATTGCCTTCTAGTAGGTGCGAGTATGGTATTATCAGATTCAGACCAAGATCAGTGACAATGCAACACCTAAACGAAGGATTTAATGCTAAAGATGGATGAAAGATGAATACAAATTAATCTATATTTTTGGACTTTCTATGTAATAAGATGAAAAGATGATATGAAACTAGTCTAAGATGAATTGAAATGATATGCAAATTGATCTAACAATGGTATGCTATGATATGAAAATGAATGAATGCTCTAATCAAAACAATAACAAAAATCTCACAATCGCCTGTTCGCAAGAGCTTAAATTTGCTAGAGTTCAAGTATGAAAATTCACAGGGGGGGGGTAAGATGAAGGACCGAGCCTCAATTATATAGAAATCCATGACTTGAGGATGCATTGAGAAAAGCCATAAATCACTCTTGATAAACTCAGGTTGATTTTTGAGTTAACAAGAAATTAGGAATAGATCAACTCATAAAATCATGGAAAAGCACTTTTTAACTCAAAATAGAGTTCAAATCACTTTTTCAACTCACAATCACATGTTGAGTTTACAAAGTTAACAAATTGAAATTGATAATTGATTTAAAGTTGATAGCTTTTCTGATTATGCACGACTTAATATGAATTAATTTAATAATTAAGTGATTTATTCTCAGCTTAACTAATTTTGAATTAAAATAATTGATTTATGGGCTAATCAATTATTAAGTCAAACTTTATTTCAAAACTATATCATTAAATATTGACAACTTGGTTTAATTAATTAAATAAAAAATTAATCAATTATTTGTAGGATTTTTTATTTATTGTCAAAATTAAATAATATAAATTAGGAATAAATACAATTAAATCTAATTAAATAATTAAGTGGAAAAATTAAACTAAATTAATTAAATATTCAAAATATTCAATTAATCAAAATTTTAGGATAAATATGATTTATCGCCAAATAATATTCAATTAGGATAATTATGATAAATTAGGAATATTTAAGGAATATTGCTCAATGCAGAATTAAGATAAAATCAATTAGGGTTTTGATAAATTGATGTGCAGATGTGCCTTAGGTTAGGACTTTGATGTCGATTTCGATCGATTTGATGATGTAGGAGGTTAATGGACCTATAGCCCATTTTTGGGGTATTACAAGAGCTGGTTTCATTTTTCCTATATCTTTGATTTTCTTCATTATTGAAAAGGATGGTGGAATTATCACAGTAGAGGCAGTATTCTGCTTTTGAGCCCTTATTTTTTGAGGTTTTCATAGTTTCTTGATTGTATTGAACCATAGAGTTTTGAATGAAAAATAGTGAAATCCCAATCTTTTATTGGTGATGTCTTCATATGTGTTGCATTAAATTCTTGTGTATTAGTTTTTAAGGCACTCTAATATGATGGTTACAAGGTGATTGTGAATCTGTGTTCTTAGTTTCTCTCAAGGAGTGAATAAATCTTTGGCACAATTCTGAGAGTTTAACAGTGTATGTGAATCTAATGTCTAGGTAGAGGAGTGAGAGAATGATTTGCAAGGCATTTCATTTGGGTTTTATTTGTTTAGAATCATAGAATTTCTAGGGATTTACTTTTATCTGACTCTGTTGCCCAATTGATAAGGCACTGGTCACTGCTTGTCCTTGCAATCTTTCACCATCAAATCTAAAAAATCAATGAAAATTTAATTTCTGTTGAAGAGAATGTAATATCAATAGTTTGTATTTCTGGAATACAATGCAGTTAATGATTCTTTGAAGAATGAATCATAGGTTAGCCTTCCTGGGTCTTGAACTCAAAGAGAAGAAGGATTTATCCTTGTCACCTATGCCATTTTCCTAGTCCTTAGAACACTTATGCAATAGGGATGTTTCATAAGACTGGTTGAGTGTTGACTCCTATTTCTTATGGTTCTAAGAACTATCCACTTTCTTTGTCGGCATAGTTGAGGTTAAGTCAAAGAAATGTTATCATAAAATGCAGATTCATGTTTGAATTAGGCACACCCGCCTGAGTGTGTAGAGCTCAAGGTGAAGAAGGATTTTATCCTTGTTAATTTATCTTTTCTTGCTAGAATTAGGAGTTTAGGAATCATAGAGTTCAAATTAAGTAGTTAGGGCCTGTGTGTTAGGATCCTGCAAGAAAAATAGCTAACAAAATGGCAACTTTGTTGGGGAAGAAATAAAGGACAACAAGTTTAAGATGCTATTTCCTTGCTTGGCTGAATCATCCCAGAGTTTGGTTAAGTAACCATAGAGTCAAGTTATTTTCAAAAGTTATTATATTATCTCACTGAATGTGAGTGGCAACTCTGAGTCTCTGTTTGATCAGTGTTCTTTTGTAATATGAAAGTGTAATATATTTTGTGATCATGACAAATAGTTGCATCATGTGAAGTTGTCTTTTGTTTGCTGGTAAAAAAGGTTTAGATTTGAGAAAAGGTTCTCAACTGATTTAGAATTGGTCCTCTACAAAGAGGTGGTGACTCTAACATAGTTTCAAAGGTGATTTGAAGGAGATTTCAGATCAATGTTTTGCACCAGAAACAACACTTCTAGGTAATCTTTTTATCAAAGCAAAAACAATCCCTAAATAGGTGAACAAGTCACTATGAAGAGGGAAGTTAGTCTTGAAAGTTCAAGTCATATTTATGGATTGAAGTTTCAGTTGTTGTAAAGAGTATTAGAAATATGTTGTGGCTTAATGAAGTTAATGGTTGCATGAATTTGAATAAAAGTATTGTCATGAGAATAAGCAATATTGTCTTGTCAGTATTTTGAAATGGAGTTCCCAACTTTGATAGATCAAGAGGATGTTTCTAGATCTGAAAGTTTTCAGTCAGATTTAGAAAATTATAATGATGAAATTCATTTGATAAATAAGAGAATCCAACATAATTGCATTCATATTTTAAGATGTGCAATTGAAGAAAGGAAAGAAGAGCCTACACTTTCATACTACAAGAAGTTTCTTGTAGCTTGTATTGAACTTCTTGTGGGTCTTGATTTTCAAGAATCCTAATATGCTGAAATGTTTTTAGAACTTGGTATACCTGAATCAGTTAGTTGGATTGCATGATTTAGAGAGGAAGTACTTGAAAATGTTAAAAAATGGATGGATTCATTTGTAAATGCCGAATCTAGTTGTGCTGAGGATGCTGAATCTTGTGATACTAATAGTGCTGGTTATTATGCTGATGATGGAATTTATGGTTATCAAGGAGTAGATGATGAATCTTCAGTTGATAGTGATTCCCTTGAGTTTATAGATTTTTCTTTTTCTCAGCATGATATTAATGGTTCCTTGTTTCATCTTGATGATGTTTTGTGTGAACATGAAGAATATGATTATAATGCAGATGATAGTTCCTGCAATGATTACTTTGCACAAGTTATTGTGAGACAAGTGATTTTAGCCCCTATTTTAGATGGGGAAGATATTTACAACATTAGCAATGAGACCGAAGAGGTGAAATGTGAAATTTAGTGCTTACTAAGTAGTGAGAAAATTTTAGAACTCTTGGAGACTGAGTTTTAGAGCTATACTCCCAAGTTTGTTTCCAAAATTCCATGCTCGGTAAATATAAGTTTTGACAAAGATGATTCAAGTGATGGCATGATGTGTGAAACATTTATGGATGTCCTTTCTCCCATTTTTAATATGCAAGTGGATAGTACATATCATTGTAATGAATTTGATAATGTTATATTTGATGAGTATGATGATGTATGTACTAGTGTGGATTCATATTTTCAAGGGGATAATGTCAGTGGTTCTTATTTACATTTTGATGCTGGAAATTATGGTAAGTCTGCATGGGTTTTCTCAAATTTGCAAACGACTAATGAGTCACTCATTGACAGTGCTTGTTCCTTTCTAGAAGATGCTGATGTAATTTGTGATTAGCAAGTTGTTTCCAATTTGATGCAATCAGATTTTTGTTTTGAGAGGTTCTATGTTAGTTTGCAAAGTGATGAGATAGAAGTGTTTTATTCTTTTTTGCAAACTAATGGTCAGTATGCTGATGTTTCCAACCATGAAGTTGAGTTGGAGTGTTTCATTTTTCAGCATGGTAGTGAATATGAAGAGTGTGATGTTTTAATGTCACAAAATGATCAATATTCATGGTAGTTTGGTGGATTTGTCTTGCCAAATGGTGGTGAGTATGTTGATTACCTTTTATGTGATATTATGAAAATGGATCCTATTGTTTTTGACAAGCTGGATGAAAGATGTAATTTCAGTTTGCCTCTGCTATATGGAGATGAAAATCATTTTTTTGATAGGGGTAAAAACAAATTAGAGTTTTGAGGCTTTGAGCCTTTTGTAAATATTGTAAATCCTTGTATAGTTGCTTTCCTTTTGGTTGTGTGTGTCTTTGCTTTCAATAAGAGGGTTCCCTATTCCAAGAGTTGTGAAAGCCTAGTTTGATCTTCTTTGGTTGGTCTTCTGTACCAAGAGATTCTGAATTCTTGCTATGCCTGCAAGAGGCATACATCCCTAGTTAGAGCCACTATTAGCCCATTTTCCTAAAAAATGCAAAATCCAATGAAAATGGTCTATTCCTGCAAAACCCTAAGGAAGTTCCCTTGTCCTACTACAACTTGTTTTGGTCAGCAAAGAAAATTTATAATGTTTTATGGCTTGCACCCTTAGCTTGGGATAGTTCAAGATGTATTCAAGCTCCAGGTAAGAGCACATGTTCTAAAATGCAAAAAACTAGAGAGATATTACAGTTTGAAGGTCTAAGAAATAGGTCTTTTCCATGAATAAGGGTATCAAAATTTGTCTAAGTCTAGAAAAATCCTAGCTATATCTATTTCTTCATTACTTTTTTAGGCCACTTAAGTCTCCATTCTGCACATGCTTTATTTTCTAGCCTGGGTAGTTAAGTCAAGTATTCATCGATTTAGTGACCGAGTGATTCGTGTGATCTCCTACTCTTGATAGTTATGTGCTAAACATTCAACGACGTAGCGAGTGGTTTTATTTTCCTTCAGTCGCTGAATCTCCAAATGAATTAGTCAAGTCTTTAGGGCTTAGAGATTGAACAAGGACCGTTGATGTTAATCTTGATCAGCGGCTAGTGCTTGTTCTCTTAATGTGACCAAGGTTAAGAAAATTATCTAGTGATCTAGAGAATGCCTTCAGTCGCATGTTCTCCAAACCAAGTAAGGGTTAAGTTAAACATTGAGTGATCATGAGATTTTTTCATTCATTGGATCACCAGATAAGGTTGAGTTAAGGTAAAAGGTTTCAAGATTCAATATGAACCATTGATGCAGATGACATCGGGTGATGGTCGGTCATTCTCCAAATCAAACCCAAGGTTGAGTAGATATCCAATGAATGTGAGATTGCCTGAGTCACGTAATCTCCAAGTTTAATCACAGTTAAAGGCAAGTCAAGTTTTTCCCTTTGTCGTTGAATCACTTGATAAAAGGTGCGTTAAGTTTAAAGGCTCAATAATTCAGTGATAGCCATTGATATGAGATAGGATCGGGCGGTGGTCGTGTGATCTCCATTAATTGAAACCTCAAGTCAAGGAAAGATTCATCGATTATGCAAATGCCTTTGTTTGTGTGATCTCTAGACATGACTTAAGTTAAATAAATGATTCGACAATCATGCAAAGTCTTCAGTCGTGTGATCACCAGGAAAATGATGAGTTAAGTTAATCATTTGGTGAATCAATGAGGATCATTGGATGAAGACAAGATCATGTTAATATTATTTAGAACAACAAAGAGGGGGGGTGAATCAGTTGTTCTCAGGTCCTGATATATAAAATAATCTCAAAAACTTTTCCTTAAATCAGATCCAATAACCAAAACAAACTCGGTCATCACTGATTCAATAACAGAAACATATAACAATGCAGTCCACTACCCAACTATAACTTAACTTGTAAAACACAGAAATGTTCAAACCAAAACATTCACACAAGTATTAACACCAAGATTTATAGTGGAAACCCAATTTGGGAAAAACCACTTTGTAACATGCTACTATTATTTTCACTCTTCTGAAGTGAGCTCAGTAAAAAGCCAACCCTGTCAAAGGTTACAATACACACTGTCAGGTGTGACCCGGTTAAAGGATTTTAATCACCCTGTTAAAAGTGAGCCTTGTCATAGGACTTACATACAGTCCATTAGAATGCAATATTGTTCAAAGGATTTAACATATGACTGTTAGGTCAACCTTTGTTAAAAGGATTTTGACTGTTACAATGGTTAGAAAGTAGCAGCAATATTAGCTAAAAAATATAGAACTCACTTTGCAAATATCAGATCCGATTCCGTACACTAATGCTAGTTTATTGACTTTGAAACTTTTCCATCTCCATCTCTGATTTGCTCAGAACTTTTCTTCAAGCAACCACCACAATTCTCCTTCAGCCTTTTCTACTTAAACAGTTAGTAAAACTTTTCTAATCTTCCAACATTCTCTGTTCACCCATGCACTTGCATATCCAAATGCTCAGGTTCCCTTTATACTTTCCTCAATTAGGTTAACTCATCTTATGCCGCTCAATCTCATTTGTAGATCTTAGGGTTAGGTCAGATTCATTGAATCTACCCACTTCATGTTCTTCGGCTCCTTTTCTAGAATAATCTCAAAATCTCTTAAATATTTACAATAAAACATTTTACAGTGCATTTAATGCTTTCAAACAATCAATAAATAAAGTCAACATGTTTTACATAATCCAAGAATTCAACAATGTCGGCTCCAAAACTAACTTATCTTCAAATATAAAATTACTGATGCTCGGTCAATACTATGATCAACTACTCAGTATTCATGTAGAAAGCTCGGTCATTACTAAAAATGTTTCCTCGGCTTACACTATCTTCCTCGGCAATTAACTATTTTTCGATCGACACTAGAATTTTTCTCGGCATATACTAACTCGGTCGACACTAACATTACTCAGCTTAAACATGATTTCTCCATTCTTTGCTCGGTCAAGCCTACCAGTTTAGTCTTTAATCTTACTAAGATAAACAATACATTGTCTCATCATTGTGCAACATAGTCAAGTACACTTTGTAGTATCAAGATAACTCAACCTTTCCTTAGGTGCTATTGTTACCAACCTTGCCTATCCCCTTAGCAACACTCAAATAGATATAATACTTTCCTAAGTAGCAATAGTCTTACCAATTAAGGTTTGACATCAATGACAATACAACAATTGTTTCAATTGCAGTTTCCAACAATCTCCCTCTTTGGCATTGATGGAAACACCATATGATATCACCTAAATAACAGATGGATTAACAACCAATCCAAAAACTTATCTATTCATCAGAGAATTATTTGTAATATCCTTAGCTTCATTCTGATTCAGAATCCTATAAGCCTCACTTCTGTGACTGTCAAAAGTATTCAGATCTCCCTCTATCCTGATCCTTCATTTTAGTTCATCATCCTTAATTTTCAGTGTCATGTGTTATCATATCAGTTCATCTCCCTCTTTGAAAAAAATGCCAAAGCAACAACTAAAACATACATCCATTAGATGTAGATAATATCTATGCAGCTCAGTGTTTTCTTCCTTTGTCATCTTGCTTATGACTGATTCCTTGTCTTTGCTCTTTTTTACAACTCTAGGCCAGCCCTAAAGTGTGACAATCTTTTGCATCAATTTGTCAAATATTCTGCTGTAGCATATTTGATGTAGTGCTCCTAGCTTGTCTAGGTAGCCTCAGTTAGGGGAAGGACCCCTAATTGACTTCTCAAATACTCATGAGCTTCTCTGGGTAAAGCTTTAGTGAATATGTTTGCTAATTGTTCTTTTGTATTCACATATTCCATTCAGACTTCTTTATCTTGTACTAATTCTCTTAAGTAGTGATACTTAATTGCAATGTGCTTGGTCTTAGTGTGCATCAATGGATTCTTAGAGATATTGATAGCACTTGTGTTGTCATAGAAAATAACAACAGGTTCAGTGATTTCTTCTTTCATGCCTATCAACAATTGTTTTATCCATACCAAATTTGAACAGTTTACTGCAACATCAACATACTCGGCCTTGACAGTAGATTGGGAAATGCAATTTTGTTTCTTGCTTGTCCAAGAGACTAATCTCTATCCAAGAAAGAAAGCTCCACCACTAGTACTCTTTCTTTCATCTACATTTCCTGCCCAATCAACATTTGTATAAACTCTGAGTTCAAATTTTTCATCCTTCTTATAATATAGACCAAAGTCAGTAGTTCCTTTCAAGTATCTCATAACTCTTTTCACATCCATCATGTGTGTTTCCTTAGGATTGGTAGAGAATCTTGCCACAATACCAACAGCTAGTGAAATATCTGGTCTACTATGTACAACATACTGTAATTTTCCAATCATGGATCTGTACAAAGTCTGATTTACTTCTGTAGCATCATCATTCTTAGATAATTTTTGTCCAATAACCATAGGAGTTTCCACTGGTTTAGCATCTTCCATCCCAAAAGTTTTCAGTCTTTCATTAACATACTTAGACTGTGTAAGGGAAATTCCATTCTTCTTCTGATATACTTGTAAACCAACAAAGAATTTGATCTCACCAAACATACTCATTTCAAATTCAGTGTGCATTTCATTTGAAATTTTTTTACACAATGCATCTTGTCCACCAAAAATAATGTCATCCACAAATTTTTTTGCCAACATGATACATTTACCTTCTTCATGCTTTGTGTATAGATTGCTTGTGTCATTTGTTCTTGAAAATCCAATCTGTATCAAGTAGTTGTGCAATGTCTCATACCATGCTCTGGGAGCTTGCTTCAATCCATATGGTGCTTTGTTCAGTTTGCACACCATGTCTTCTATTTGGATCAATAAAACCTTCTGGCTGTTTTATGTAAACTTCTTCTTCTAGTATACCATTCAAAAATGCAGACTTGACATCCATTTGATATACCTTGAAATTTTTATAAGCAGCATATGCAAGTAGAGTTCTTACTCTTTCCAATCTAGCTACAAGGGAAAATGTCTCCCCATAATCTATTCCTTCTTCTTGTGTGTAGCCTTTGCATACCAGCCTAGCTTTGTTCCTAGTTATTTCACCATTCTCATTCATCTTATTCTGAAACACCCACTTTGTTCCTATAACATTTTTTTTTCCAGGGCTTGGCACCAGAGTCCAAGTATCATTCTTCTAAATCTGGTCAATCTCTTCATTCATTTCTTGTATCTAGTTTTCATTCTCCAATGCCTCTCTAATTGACTTGGGTTCAAATTCACACAGTAGGCATGTTGGATCCTTAGTCTTACTTCTAGTCTGAATTCCAGTATCCTTGTCTCCAATTATTTGTTCAGGCTTGTGATGTCTTCTAAAATATTTTTCCAAAATAGGTTCAGCTCCTCTCTCCTCTATTTCATCAGGTTCCCCAACAAGATTGTCAGATTCAACTTCTGAATGCTCGACAACCTCTTCCTGATACCCGACAGCATTTTCTTGTAGCTCGACATGTTCTTGTTCTCTTTTGGCACTATTTTCCTGATGCTCGGCATCATCTATCTATCGCTCGGTATTGCTTACCCGAGACTCGGCATCAAGTGCAAATTTGTTACTTGCCTCTTCTTCTTCCTCAATGTACACAAAAGATCTATAATCTTTTGGTTCTCTTTTGCTATCAGCTTCATTTCTTTCTACATACTCATCAATTTTGACATTCACACTTTCCAAAATTTTGTTAGTGTTAGAGTTCAAACACTTATAGGCTTTACTTTTTGTGGAGTATCCTAGGAATATGCCTTCATCACTTTTAGCATCAAACTTTCCATTCCTAGTGTCTTTTAATATATAGCACTTACTTCCAAATATTCTAAAGTATTTAACACTTGGTGCATGCCCATGCCATAATTCATAGGGTGTTAGATTTGTACCTTTCTTGATCTGTACCCGGTTAAGAGTGTAGACAGCAGTGCTTATAGCTTCTTTCTAGTATTTCTGTGCCACATTTTTTTCAATCAACAATGTCCTTGCACAATCCAAGATAAATTTGTTTCTCCTTTCTGCTATACCATTCTGTGGAGGTGTTCTAGGTGCAGACATCTGTCTTTTAATTCCTCTATCATTGCAAAATAGATTAAATTCATTCGACGTAAATTCTCCACCTTGGTTAGATCTAAGACATTTCAGGTTCCTACTTGTCTCCTTCTCAACTTTAGCCAAATACCACTTAAAGAATTGAAAAGCTTCAGATTTTTCTTTTAGAAACATTACATGCATCATCCGAGTATGATCATCAACAAATAAGATAAAGTATCTAGCACCACAGTAACTTTTTACACCCATGGATCCACAAAGGTCAGTATGAACCAAATCTAAAATGTTTTTAGAAGTAAAGGTTTTACTCTTGAAACTTGACTTTGTCATTTTTCCTAACTGACATTCCTTGCACATCACATTCTCAGGTTTCTTCAATCTAGGTAGACCTCTTACCTTTTTCTTCTTACTTATCTCTACTAGATTGTCAAAGTTAACATGGCATAGCCTTTTGTGCCATAACCAAATATCATCAAGTTGTGCAATTAAACATGTTTCTTCAGATAGGTCAAGATAGAACAAATTACCTCTTGTTTGATCTCCACTTCCAATTAGTTCTCCAGTAGCATCAAATATTTTAGCTTGCTTGTGATGAAATTCCACTCAGTAACCAATTTTGTTAAGCTGAACAACACTTAACAAATTATAATTAAGACCTTCAACCCAATATGCATTTTCACAAGATATCTTATCAGTCAGTTTAATCAAACCTTTTGCTCTAACAGGGCATGGTGCATCATTACCAAATTTTACACTTTTACCTCTATAATGATGTAAGGTCTCAAACTTATTTTTGTCACTAGTCATGTGATGTGAACAACCACTGTCAATAATCCATTTATCATTCTTGTTCACATAGGATATCAATGCAATTTTCTCATTCTCATCAGATTCATCTTTTATTGCAACGTAGACTACCTCAATTTCAAAATCATCACTATCAGTGTTAGTTTCTTTTTCATCAATGTAACTAGATTTCTTACCTTTTCCTTTATAGTCTTTGTTCCATCGGTAGCTTCTGTCATCTCTTCTATCTTTGTGTTTGTTTTTCCTTTCATTATCTTTATCCTTCCTATTAGGACATCTAGTAGCTATATGACCAACTTTATTACATGCAAAACATATAATAGGGAGTTTACCTTTATACTTTCCTTTTCCCCTTCTCAGTCTTCTAGCCATAAGAGCTTCTAGATCTTCCAGTTCTTCATCAGAGGTGTCACTGTCACCTTCACTTTCACCATCACTTTAAATTTCACTGATGCATATTTCTTTTTCTTTCTTTGGCTTGTTCAAAACTAGTTGTGAATTGAAAGCAGATTCAACATTTCCAATGCTTCCAATAGTGAAATTATCATCGTTAAAGAGTTCAAAATCAATCAGCTTACCAACCAAACTTTCCAAAGTAAGCACATTAGCAGAGTTGCATCTAGATTCTTGAATAGCTAAGATCTTAATAGCATATATAGGATGCAGGGTTCTTAGTACTTTCCCAATTATAGTTTCATCATCAATAGCCCCATTAGCTCCTCTAATAGCATTCACAACTTCTTTTATTCTACCATAATATTGTGCAATATTTTCACCTTCTTGCATTCTCATTTCATCAAACTTACCTCTAAGACTCTCGGCCTTTGCTTTTAGTACATTTAAGTCACCACCATAGATTCTTGCAAGAGTGACCCACATATCCTTAGTAGTTGTGCAATCCTTGATGTCCTCAAATTCTAGATAACTTAGGGTAGATGCAATTTCTAGCATTGCTTGATTATGTTCTTGCTTAGCTCTCATTTCTTTAGCAGTCAAAGGTGCGACAGGTGAGACATAGCTATTCTCAATGTAGTACTTTGCAGAGTCACCAATACCGGCCAGATGCAGCTTCATCAAACTTTACCATGCAGGGAAGTTTTCCTTATTTAGCTTCGGTACCTCCTTCTTATACATCCTGATCATTTGCTTCAAGCCCCTTTAAACTTGATTTTTGTCAACACTAATAATAAGCAACAAAGCTCTGATACCAATTGTTAATATGATTTAGAGCAATAGAGAGGGGGGGTGAATCAGTTGTTCTCAGGTCCTGATGTATAAAACAATCTCAAAATCTTTTCCTTAAATCAGATCCAATAACCAAAACAAACTCGGTCATCATTGATTCAATAACAGAAACATATAACAATGCAGTCCACTACCCAACTATAACTTAACTTGTAAAACATAGAAATGTTCAAACCAAAACATTCACACAAGTATTAACACCAGGATTTATAGTGGAAACCCAATTTGGGAAAAACCACTTTGTAACATGCTACTATTATTTTCACTCTTCTGAAGTGAGCTCAGTAAAAAGCCAACCCTGTCAAAGGTTACAATACACACTGTCAGGTGTGACCCGGTTAAAGGATTTCAATCACCCTGTTAAAAGTGAGCCTTGTCATAGGACTTACATACACTCCATTAGAATGCAACCTTGTTCAAAGGATTTAACATATGACTATTAGGTCAACCTTTTTAAAAAGGATTTTGTCTGTTATAATGGTTAGAAAGTAGCAGAAATATTATCTAAAAAATATACAACTCACTTTGCAAATATCAAATTCAATTTCATACACTAATGCTGGTTTACTGACTTTGAAACTTTGCCATCTCCATCTCTGATCTGCTCGGAACTTTTCTTCAAGCAACCACCATAATTCTCCTTCAGCCTTTTCTACTTAAATAGTTAGTAAAACTTTTCTGATCTTCTAGCATTCTCTGTTCACCCATGCACTTGCATATCCAAATTCTGAGGTTCCCTTTATACTTTCCTCAATTAGGTTAACTCATCTTATGCCGCTCAATCTCATTCGTAGATCTTAGGGTTAGGTCAGATTCATTGAATCTACCCGCTTCATGTTCTTTGGCTCCTTTTCTAGAATAATCTCAAAATCTCTTAAATATTTACAATAAAACATTTTATAGTGCATTTAATGCTTTCAAACAATCAATAAATAAAGTCAACATGTTTTACATAATCCAAGAATTCAACAATGTCAGCTCCAAAACTAACTTATCTTCAAATATAAAATTGCTGATGCTCGGTCAATACTATGATCAACTACTCAGTATTCATGTAGAAAGCTGGGTCATTACTAAAAATGTTTCCTCGGCTTACACTATCTTCCTCGGCAATTAACTATTTTTCGGTCGACGCTAGAATTTTTCTCTGCATATACTAACTCGATCGACACTAACATTACTCAGCTTAAACATGATTTCTCCATTCTTTGCTCGGTCGAGCCTACCATTTTAGTCTTTAATCTTACTAAGATAAACAATACATTATCTCATCATTGTGCAACATAGTCAAGTACACTTTGTAGTATCAAGATAACTCAACCTTTCCTTAGGTGCTATTGTTACCAACCTTGCCTATCCCCTTAGCAACACTCAAATAGATATAATACTTTCCTAAGTAGCAACAGTCTTACCAATTAAGGTTTGACATCAATGACAATACAACAATTGTTTCAATTGCAGTTTCCAATAGATCGGTGGCTAGTGCTTATTCTCTAAATCTAACGAGCAGTTAGCCAAATATTCAGCGACTGGGAGAATGCCTTCAGTCCCATGTTTGCTAAATGAATAAGGGTTAAGGAGCTTGTTGTGGTTAAGGAGTAAAGTGCAGAAAGATCTAACGGTCGACGTGATGCTGCAAAGGAAAAGTGCTTGAAATTTAGTCATTGTGGGATCATGACAACCGTTGATGCATCAGATGCAAAGGAAACAAAGTGAGTGGGACCAGTCAGCTAGGTTATTTATCTACCATCTGATTGTGAAGATCTATTAGCATACGTTCACTAGGCTTGATTAATAAAGATTGTAATGAATTGACATCTTGCTCAAGATCTGACGCCTGTCGTGTTTCTACGGATGAAAGATGATCAAACATTTATGCTTGTGGGATTGCGATAGCCATCAATTTGGTATCAAGGCCATGTGATGCGACAGTGGGGCCATTACCAGGTATGTTGAGGTACTCATTCTTGATTGGTTGCTGAGATAGATGATGGGGCTAGTTTTTCAAAGCCAAATTGACTGTTATGTCAATTTTTAAGAGCCACCCAATGTGCCGGGAAGGGATATGATCAATGGCCACATTTTAAACTTTGATTAATTAGTCATTGCAACCATGATTTGAAATGATTAAGGGTTTTTTTCTTGCTAGGGTTTGTTGTAGTGAGCCAGAAATGACAAAGCCAGATTAAATTTGTTTGTTCCAAGGCAGGTTATAGGACAAGGGAGATGACACATGGCAAATTCTGGTGCATTTTGAGTTAAAAGTGTAGGAAGTAAAGTGAAAGGCGGATTTAAATGATTTACATAGTCTTCTCTATAATCTAAATGAAATATTTTTATTATACAATTTCTGAGAAGCATTCACGGGAAGGTTTCTTGGAAGGCAGAATGTGATCATTTATGCGAGAGGAATGGAATCAAATCAGTTGGAAATGATTGCAGGCGTGTTGGGAAGTTGGAGAAGATCAGTTTGAAGATCAAATTTGGAGAAGTTAAAGATATTTTTTGCAAAGAATTGATAGCTGTCAGTTGGCTGGAGCTAGTTTCATTTTTCCTATATCTCTGATTTTCTTCATTGTTGAAAAGGATGGTGGAATTATCATTGTAGAGCTAGTATTCTGGCTTTTGAGCCCTTGTTTTTTGAGGTATTCATAGTTTCTTGATTGTACTAAGCCAAAGATTTTTGTATGAAAAATAGTGGAATCCCAATCTTTTATCTGTGATGTCTTCATATGTGTTGCATTAACTTCTTGTGTATTAGTTTGTAAGACACTCTAATATGCTGGTTACAAGGTGACTGTGAATCTGTGTTCTTAGTTTCTCTCAAGGAGTGAATAAATCTTTGGCACAAATCTAAGAGTTTAACATTGTATGTGAATCTGATGTCTGGGTAGAGGAGTGAGAGAATGATTTGTAAGGCATTTCATTTGGGTTTTATTTGTTTGGAATCATAGGATTTATGGGGATTTACTTTTATAAGATTCTGTTGCCCAATTGATAAGGCACTGGTCACTGCTTGTCTTTGCAATCTTTCATCATCAAATCTAAAAAATCAATGAAAATTTACTTTCTGTTGAAGAGCATGTAATGTCAATAGTTTGTATTTGCAGAATACAATGCAGTTAGTGATTCTTTGAAGAATAAATCATAGGTTAGCCTAACTGAGTCTTGAGCTCAAAGAGAAGAAATATTTATCCTTGTCACCTATGCCATTTTCCTAGTCCTTAGAACACTTATGCAATAGGGATCTTGCATAAGATTGGTTGAGTGTCGACTCCCATTTATTATGGTTCTAAGAACTATCCACTTTCTTTGTCTGCATAGTTGAGGTTGTCAAAGAGAAGTTATCATAAAATACAGATTCATGTTTGAATTAGGTACACTCACCCGAGTGTGTGGAGCTCAAAGTGAAGAAGGATTTTATCCTTGTTAATTTGTCTTTTCTTGCTAGAATCAGGAGTCTAGGAATAATAGAGTTCCAATTAAGCATTCAAGGTCTATGTGTTAGGATCCTGCAAGAAAAATAGCTAACAGATTCTTTGAAATCGTCTTCCATTCTGCTTCCTTTTTTACATGGATCTTCTCAGTGCTCCATGTGGAAGACAAATCAAAGAATTCTATCGATTTAGCATATTTTGTCCTTGAAAACATCAAAATCTGCTTATCTAGGGCTTCAACACTAAAAAGTTTAATTCGGCGAGTTTTTACGGAGCCATTTTTTAGTGAAGTAAAAAAAATAAAAAAAATATTTAATTATTTATTAATTTTCAGATTTAAAATTTATAAATTTTTTTATAAAAAATATTATTTATTAATTTCAGATTTATAATTATTCTAAAAAAAAGTTAATTAATAAATGAAGATTAATTATTATTTTTACATGCGGGTTTTAATATTAATGTTTTTATTAATATTTATATTTAGAAAAATAATAATATAATTTTATTATTAAATACATGATGTTTTGATATGCATGAAAATTTTAGTTAAATACTTATTTTAAAAGTATATATGCATGAGATTTTATTTTAAATATATAGTGATGTATGAGACATTTATATGAATGCTTTTGTAGTCAAATGGACTTTAGTCGACAAGATGATTGTTTTAGTCAACTAAGATTTATAATTATATATGTTTATTTGCATGGTTATACAAACATGCAAATATAGTTGAACTAGTTATGTTTTAGAATTAATTGGATTTCTTTAAGGGAATCATGTTTTCTTGTAAGTGTTTGAAGTTTTGATTTGAAAGATTTTTGTTGGACCTTGTTATATCGTTATTAATTTTTGGGGGTTTTAAGTTGACTTGGGAGTTTGTTGACCAAATGTTGGGGGGTTGTTTTCTATGGTTGCATATGTATTCTTATGTTATGAATTATGATGTTATATTATTTCGATCATTTCTACCCAACCTTATCGAGACCTAAGATCATGTTATGTGGACTCTTGGAGAGAGTGACTATGACATTTTGGTTTCAGAACCAGTGTGTGTCCCTAATATCTTTTGTGAACTAGAATTTGATCAGTATATTTTTATGAGACTTATTTGATTATTGGTGACTTGTGAACCTAGGGGACCTGTCAAATAGGTGCATCTTAAGGGAGTTTCTTACAATAGGGTTCTGGGACCCAAAGTGGTCAGTACCAGGGTAACCTATCGCAAGTTTTGTTAATAAGTGATAACATAGTAATTAAAATTTGGAGATTTCATTAAAAAGATAATTAGAGATAATACCTCACCCATGCCACACTTGTATAGGATAAGGGTGGGAATGAGATGATACCTAGAGAGTAGGTATGATTAAAATTCCTCATGTTCTTGAGAGGGTATTCTAGTTTTGCAAGAGTCGTATTGAGGGTCCGGGGCCCAGATTGACCAGTTCAGGGTAACTCAATGCTTGAGGGCCTGGGGTCCAGAGTGACCACTCCAGGGTAACTCAAGTAGATGGCCATGTGATGACACTCCCATAGTATGTAGCCTATGTCTCCTCTGTAGTTTTTTGTATTTTCCTTTGGTGGTGTGTCTTTTTTATTTTAGTGTTTGGAGATTAGTGTTTGTTTGATATTCTGGTATTTGATGATTTGTTGTTTGTTGGCATTTTGTTATTTACTATCTTTTTATTTATCATTAGTTGGTAGTACCTTTGAGATAGAAATCCCTCATGACCCTTTTCTTAGTTATTTTTGTTTAATTTTGTTATTCAAGTGGGGTTTGTTGTTATTTCCTTAGCACGGTGGGAGAGGACCTTCTTATCTCTATTGAGCATTAATGATTGTCATTAGTATCAAAGACATCAGTTGCTTACTTGTTAACCTAGTCAGTAAAAGAAAGCATCACAAGCTAGTTGGTTAAGTCTTTACACCAAGCACACAATAGTTTTACCGAGTATCTAGCAACGATACTAAGCGGTAGTAAATACTAAGCACCAGTAATCACCGAGAAGTATATACAATGTTTACAGAGGATCACAGGAAATGGCATAGGAATCAGTAATGGCACATCTATCTATGAAAATGGTTACAATAGAATCATAAAATATTTTACCAAGATCGAGGATAATTTATTGTTGAGATATTCATTAAATGCGATGAAGATCTTATGTTATTGTTTTGATCTAGGTTATTTTTGTACACCATAGATCTTAGGGTTTTCTTTAAGATATTGTAACCTAATTGTTAAAGCGGCATAAAGTAGTATGATATATAATTGTATTTTTGCATAATTTTGATGTAACTAATGTATGAACAAAGAAGCACTTGAAGCACTAGCCAAACTTCAAGATTATTAGTTGACAGACAAAGCATAATCATATTAAGAGGTAATCAGATTAAAGCAGAATTAGAATCAGGCTAACCGAGCAGTTCAAAGAAGAGATCTTCACAGAAAAGGTGATATCTAATCAGCACTTTATTGATATGTATCATATAAGTTGAGTTGTCATTAGCAGATAGTTACGTGTTATTTTCTAATCATTGTAATAGAGTTTTGGTAAAATCTCCTAATAGAGTAGACCTAACAGTCTTTTTTGTAAATCTCTTAACCAAGTGCACACTCAAGTAGTGTTGTTTAAATCCTATCACTAGGTAGATCTAGCTAATCTAATATGTTACTCCTAACAGGGTAAGATCACCAGAAGTGATCAACACTTGTAGCCCTAATAGGAAAACCTTTTCTATCTGCAGTAGTAAAGAATTTATGGGTGTCATCCCCACTGTAGTTTTTACCTTCTAACAAGGTTTTTTGCGTTACCAAAATACTTGTGTTATAGGACTGTTATATTGTTGATTTCATGTTATTTACTTTTACAAGTTGAATGGATGAATGATACATGCATTGGATACAAGTTATTTTGCAAGGTTATTATTGTTTGTTGTTTAAGTTTTGAAAGGTTTATGAGTTGAAGGTTTTTGTGGGCACTGATTCACCCCTCCCCTCTCAGTACCCTATCTCTCCAATCCAACAATTGGTATCAAAGCTTAGTTCTCTTATTGGACAATTTAACCACTAAAGGGTAAATATCTAGTCATGTAGAGGTATAAGTTAGAAAAGACAATAGAGAATCAAAAGATTCAAATGCAGATGTTTGTTGAGCAATATAAGAAAGCTAAGGATGGACTGAAGAAACTACTGGTTGAAAGGAAGAACCTATCTATTCTACAAAATGAGATTGGTTACCATGAAGAAGAGATTGATGATTTATTTGATCACATTGGATCTAGTTTAGGGAGTATTTCTGATGGATCCGAAAGTATAATCTCTGACTTGTCTGAAAATAAACTTCACTTAACCAAACAAGTGAAAGCACTGTAAATCGGTCAGGAATCTCATATGGTGAGAATGGTAGAAGTAATGAACAATGCTAGATAGGATGAGCAAGAAAGAAATCTAGCTATTGAAGACCAAAAATAGATAACTGAACAACTTCAAGAAAAAGAAAGTGAGATACATAGACTCACTGAGCACCATTTCAAAATTTCCAATCAAATGATGACTATGAATCAGGAAGTCAACTGAGTAAATGGAGAATTTTCAAGAAGACTTGAAGATGTAGCAATACTCAGGGAAGAGAATGAGAAGTTGAGAAATGAAGTGAAAACTCAATAGCAGCACAATGAAATGATGAAATTGGCTAAAGATAGTTCTAAAAAGATTGATGATTTTCTAATTAATCAAAGAAGATTTGGAAGCAAAGATGGATTAGGCTGTAATGGCAAAGGAGAATCATCACAACACGAACAAGTCAACAACAATCAAAATCAAAGATCTAAAGTGTTGGCATGTTATCACTGTGGCAAACCAGGACATACTTCTAATGTCTATAGAAGCAAAGCACAAGGTAAACCTCCTGTCACTCCTAAGTTTAACGATTATTTCTATTATTGTGGAAAGTATGGTCACCAAGCTTATGAGTGTAGAGATAAACTAAATAAGAATACTAACAGCCCTAACATGGAGAAATTATGTTATACTTGTAATGAACATGGACACACTGCACCAGAGTGTAAGGCAAAAATGAAGCAAGTATGGACTCCAAAGCAGAAGACACAATGCAAGCCTTATCAACCAAAGAGACAAGGTAATTCTTATGTTTGGGATTACAACACATGGGTTAATTGTACTGCATGTGGTAGATATGGGCACATTGCAGAAAACTGTAACAGGAAAAGATGGGCTGGACAATCAAGAAGCTAGACAAGCACTAGAATGACATGTTTGCATTGTCATAAGGTCGGTCATCTAAGCAAGGACTGCAGAGACCAAGCACTAGAAGATGGTCATGTATTTGAGAGTGGAAACACTATTGTGGATATCATGAGAATCAGGAACGCTATGTGAAGAAAGGCATCTAATGAGAATACTGAGTCAAGTAATTTTGTCAGTGAAACCTCATCCACTGGATTGGGTGACATCGGTACCTCCACCTAAGGTGATATAGGTATGTATGGGACTGCCATTTCAAAATGATCATATTTTACATATAGTTCCTTATATATGATGAGCACATACCAAATCTACATGAATAAAGATCCATTGTGGTTTATATGTTATGAGCTAGCAAATTCAGACAGTCGGTAAAAGTTAGACCAAGCAATGGTTACCTGTCGGTAATCACTATTCAAGGTTAACCAAGTATTAGTATTAATCAAGAAAAGAGATCATGTGTTAACCAAGCTGATGAAAGTTTGTAGTCGTCGTCGAGCTAATAGTTGTCACGAACTGAAAAGTAGGTCAAGCATTTATTGCATAAAGTTTTGAGCAGGAATACAAAAATTCTATAAATACATAGAAGACTGAGTTCATTTTTCACATTGTGATTTTGGAGAGCGAAAATTTCACATAGTGAGTTCGAGCAAAGAAATCTTTCAAGCTAATTCAAAGCTATTGTAGATCAAACCGAGCACATTCTTTGATATATTCTGAGTAAGTTGAAACCCTACCAAACATATTCTTCATACTTACCGAAAACCTAGTTTGTTGAAATGGCATCTACTGCGAGCACTTCTAAAGTTGTAGAGGAGGAAGTTAATCTTATAGTGTTAGCAAACTATAGTGAACCCAATTACAAGTTACACCCTGAAGTTGCATCTAAAATGGATTTAGCAGGCACTTTTTCAAGCATCTCACCTAGGGTTTTATTGGTTGAAGACATACGATCATACATTCACTGTAAAATTGGGGAAATAGGAGATTTTGACATGTATGTTGCATATCAGGCACTTTGTGATGGAGTAAAGCTAAAACCAGAGCATAAATAGGTTGAAACACTTGGGCTCACCAATGCCTTAAATTTTTTGAAGAAATTTAAGAACAAGTGGATTAGGGTTGTGTTAAGCTGTTATCATGAGGACACATTCTGGTTAGATAAACTGATCCAAGTGACTAAGAGAATGATTAGCAGGGTTACTAGTTACCCTACTACCGACAAAGTCAAAGCATTCCAAAGTTCATCGTGAGCCGATGTTGAGAAAAATACTGGTGCAACATGGGACAGTAGAGCTCTAAAAATTGTATCCATTGTGGATCCAGAAGTAAAGTTTGCAATGCATGTAATTGGCTATAAGTTTTTCCAGTCAAGTAGAGTAAATAGTGTATCATGTAGTGTAGTAGATATGGCTTACAAAATAATAAACAAGGGTCATCAGATAGACCTTGCCGAGCTACTACTGAGATAGGTTGAAGAAAACATGAAAACCATCATGTCACAAAAGTCTAATACCTGTAAGTTTGGATCATTATTAGTATGTTTATTTTTCTATCTCCAGAAATTATTTCCTTCTATCAGTCACACAAATGGGCCTACCGACAAACTGATCACTTCACAAATTTTTGATATTATGAAAGGTCTGGGAGATAATGCAGAAAATGTTATAGATAGTTACTTTGAGGACTTTAAGGTAAAGATGAATTTGAGAAGCAGGATTCTGAGTTCATTGGTCGAGAAGTATGAGATGGATATCTGTTTCCTAGTGAACACCGACCACACAATGATTAAAGATTTTGAACTGAGGATAAAGTGTCTAGCACCTATGGGATATGAAATGGATCATGATTTCAGTCTGAAATCAATCAAAGCATTGCTAGCTTTACCGAAAGTAAGAAGGCCGAAAGGTTTGGAACCTTTGAAGAAGCTAAATAAAGAATTAAAATAGGTCTTGTTATCGGTAAAATGATGAGAAAAGAAAAGAAAATGAAGAAAGTCTTAACTGAGCATTTTGGAGATGTATCTGATTTATCTGAGGAGTCACTAGTTGAACCTGCAAGTGAAGGTTAGTTAATATTGGCTGAAAAACCATATGATAGTGAGGAAATCAAGTCAGAAATAGAGAAAGACTCTAAACTGGTTTCTCCCACTCCAGTTCCAAAGAAGAGGCAGTTGCCAGTGCAAATAGGTGTACACACAAGGTCATCAATTGTAGCTTCACCACCACAGAAGAAGGGAGCTGTGAAGGTAGCAAAACCTAAGGCAGCTACACCAACAAAAATATATGTAAAGAGAGGATGCAAGGTTGTAGATGAGGCACTAAAGAAAAGAAGAAGGTTAATAAGATGTAAGGAAGACCTTGAGGAAGAAGAAAATGAAAATAACCAAATTCAATTCAAGGTGGTCAGCAACAAAGAAAGATCAATTGATGAGGTTGTTGTAGACATAATTGAGAATGGAGATCTCTCTAATCTAGAAATTAAATGATTTGACAGTATGTCAAATGAGGATCAAAATAAAATTGAGGAAGCAGTCATTCAGATGATGATACGCTTCAGAAAAGTTCCATTAGAACTTGAAATTTCACTACCCAAGGCATTATATGAAATAATTAATCAGAAGTGGTCATATGCCTTGGATACCGAGAGAAAAATGAAGGAACAAGTCCTAGTATCTGTTGCACCGAACTTATCTCTTGATGAAATAAAAGAGCTTATGGATACTTATGTGTAGAGATTCAAATAAAAAACCAAGCTATGCAAATTTTAGATGAGAATCTGGAAGATCTTGATGAGTCTAGTCAACTTATTTGGAATCCAATTTTAGCAATCAGAGAACAAAATGAGAAAAATCCATTTCAGAATTTTTCTAAAAAGAGACAAAAGTCCAAAGGTAAAGGAATATTCATTGATGATGATACAACAAAGTAGACAACAGAGTCCCTTGTATCATTTACCAAGGTAATTGAAACTACACTTATACAAGAAATTAAGGATAGTTCACAAGATGTACCAGATCCAATAGAGATCCAAGTCAAGAAGAAAAATGATAATAATGTACTCATTGAGGACATCAAAAATGGTGATCTTGATGACATGGATGAAGATGATGATGTAAACATTACACCTAATATTACATAGGATGAAGTACAAGTTACCGAGTGTGCATTTACATTATTACAAGGTGAGATTCCTATACTTGTTGAAGCAGTAGAAATATTATCTCAAGAACAACCTGATGGCTCAAACCCTGAGCAACCACAAGATACAATAGGGTAAAAAAGCACCGAGACACTTGCAAAAGTAAATAATCCTGAAGAGAAAGAGGTACCAGAGATAGAAACTAAGGAACAAGAAGAGCCCAAAGAAACTGAGGCTACCCCACCTGACACAACATTAGAAGCTCCATCTCAATCAACTGACACACAAGTTATCAAGGAGAAAAAAAAGGAAGATAATGTGTCAACCGAGCATAACACACCAAGGGAAGAAGAAAAATCTATTGTTCTAGTTGCAGAGAGTTCACCTCTAGAACCAGAGAAGAAGAAGAAGAAGAAACAGAAAGGAAAAGGGTTGGCCACATTAGATGAAGTCATAGTTATACCCAAGTGTGACCCGATGACCCTTAGCCCTGAAGAAATAAGAAAATATGGGGAGTTATGCACAAGAAAGGCAACACAGGAGAAATTGAAACAAGAGAGAAAAAGCAAGGAAATATTAGAAAATGTAAGAGATATCTTACAACAGGTTGTACTTGAGGTACATGTAGATGAGGATACTCCAATTATGGACCAACTTGCTACATTTGTTGAAGGAATCAATGCCCCAAATGTTGATGCTGACAAGAGAATAGAAGAAAGGGAAAAATAAAAAATATAGGATAAACTTGTAGAAAGAATCAACCAAGAAGTGGCAATCAACAAGGTTAAATTAGCCGAGGTAATTACTAAGATCAAATCTATCATTCAGTTAATCAGTCAAATATTACTGAAGCTATGCACTATGGAAACATTCACTGTTGAGATCAATGAAAAGCTTAAACAGATTGATCAAGAAATCAAGGCCAGTGCACATGTAGCTACAACTAAGCCACAAGCTTTTGCAAAGCATATATTAAGATTTCAAGAACTCTAGCGGTTGATAGAAGATCTTAGGAAACAAGAAGAAAGAACCAGTGATCAGGTCACTGAATTACAAACTGAGCTCGTACCCTACCTAAATTTTTTTGAGAAACACATTGTCAAAGTAGAGATACTTGTTGCAACACCAAAAATTTCTGTGTTGGAAAACATCTTTGACATGCATGCACAAGTCGATCTTGAGCACATTGCTCTCACCAACTTGAAAGAGGAATGGGAAAACCTCTTGGAGTCATTGAAGAAAACCCATCAACACATTTTTGATAAGCTCTAAGTATACATTTTTGTATTTGGCATTAATATCAAAAAGGGGAATAATAATGTATATGCCAAATATGTAAATATATGCTAAGTATACTACACATTACCGGAGCATGCACCGAGGGGGAGTATATAGAAAATTCAGAGATATAATTTTTGAGACATAAGGTCTATATACATTAAGGTTTTGATACTATTGCCAAAGGGGGATATTGTTATCTCTATTGAGCATTAATGATTGTTATTAGTATCAAAGACATCGGTCGGTTACTTATGTTAACCTAGTCAGTAAAAGAAAGCATCACAAGCTAGTCGGTTAAGTCTTTACACCAGTCACACAATAGTTTTACCAAACATTTGGCACCGATACCGAGTGGCAATAAACACCAAGCACCAGTAATCACTGAGAAGTATATACAATGTTTACCGAGGATCACAAGAAATGACATAGGAATCAATAATGGCACATCTATCTATGCAAACAGTTACAACAGAATCACAAAATGTTTTACCAAGATCAAGGATAATTTATTGTTGAGATATTCATTAAATGTGATGAAGATCTTATGTTATTGTTTTGATCTAGGTTATTTTTGTACCCCGTAGGTCTTAGGGTTTTCTCTAAGATATTGTAACCTAATTGTTAAAGAGGCATAAAGCAGTATGCTATATAATTGTATTTTTGCATCATTTTGATGTAACTGATGTATGAATGAAGAAGCACTTGAAGCACTAGCCAAACTTCAAGATTATTAGTTGACAAATAGAGCACAATAGTATTCAAAGGTAATCAGATTAAAGTAGAATCAGAATTAGGCTAACTAAGCAGTTCAGAGGAGAGATCTTCATAGAAAAAGGTGATATCTAATCAGTACTTTATTGATCTATATCATATAAGTTGAGTTGTCATTAGCAGATAGTTACCTGTTATTTTCTAATCATTGTAACAGAGTTTTGGTAAAATCTCCTAACAGAGTAGACCTAACGGTCTTTTTTGTAAATCTCTTAATCTCGTGCACACTCAAGTAGTGTTGTTTAAATCCTATCACTAGTTAGATCTAGCTGATCTAATATGTTACTCCAAATAGGGTAAGATCACCATAAGTGATCAACACTTGTAACCCTAACATGCAAACCTTTTCTATCTGTAGTAGTAAAGAATTTGTGGGTGTCATCCCTACCGTAGTTTTTACCTTCTAACAAGGGTTTCTATGTTACCAAAATACTTGTGTTATAGGACTGTTATATTGTTGATTTCATGTTATTTACTTTTATAATTTGAATGGATGAATGATACATGCACTGGATACAAGTTATTTTGCAATGTTATTACTGTTTGTTGTTTAAGGTTTGAAAGGTTTATGAGTTGAAAGTTTTTGTGGGCACTGATTCACCCTTCCCCTCTCAGTACCCTATCTCTCCAATCCAACAGACCTATCATGTGGTAGTTATTCTTTTACCATTCATTCCGACGTTCCTATAGTGGTGATGGAGGATACTCATTGCTATTATATTCTTCTTCTTCTTCTTCATTAGAGGCTTGTTCGTACTTATCTTATGATGTTTGTAATTATGTCTTGTAAAAATACTTTAAAGTTGCAGATATTGTAATATAATTTATATTTGGTTATTGTGACATACCCTACGACATGTGCAAAGGATGTTGATTCATTATGTACACCTTATGGTATTGGATGTATTTGTTATTCATTTGTAATATGAGATAATTGTAAATATTCTTAGTCTAAAATATTTAACTTGTAATATGTAATTCTACGTCATGGGACCCTCGAGGATTGTTGACTATAATTGAGTTGTAATTATGTTCTTGTTTATATTATATGATTGTATTGTTTCCACATTTCTATCATCATTGTTTGTAAACACTTAAGAAAAAAGTAGCATGCATTGGGTTAAATTCTCATGCGTTCCCTGGCGGGGCATTACACAGTCTTTAATGAACAATTATTTTCAAGTTTACAAATACAAGAGAACTCTTCAAAAGAGTATATCCCACTAGTTGACATTTCTAATACTCATAGTACACATTTAAAATCATTTTCACATGTTATGACTAAGGGGAATACCAATATCATTTCCATGTCCCATGTACTAATAATTGGGGAAGATAACAATGAATTCATATTGTCTCCCCTATTCTCCATGCACACTATAGATGTTGATCAAGGAAATCCCACAGAAACATTGTGCACTCTACTACAATGCATGAATGAGACATTTCCGCTGAAGACTCAATGCTTGAGTTAAGACATGATCTTACACATAAAATACAAGATGACTCAACAATGGGTTCTATACAAATGATCATCCCTTTTCTTCCCACACAACTATCAAGGAACACCACTATCTCCTATTACTCACCACAATCACAAAAAGTTCAAAATATGGCATAAAAATTTGGTTTGGACGCAACTGACACCAAAAATGGTGAGCATACAACTCTCCCTATGTCTACACAAGCTTGTAATGGGTTAGTAGGACATCAAACACAAGTTTAAATTGTGCAGCCATGAGATGAGATAAATGAAAGATATACTAGTTATTCTTTTCCATTTGAAGAACATATTCCTTGTGCACTACAAATAAATAAAACATAGGGTCCTGAATCCCAAGGATCCCCTACACAATCCCAAATCTTGTCCCTACCAGCATATGACAATATGCACTCAATTCCAATATATGCAAAAGAGTCAACATGTTCATGGAAAAAAGTCCACAATACATAAGCATGAGATAGTTTAGATAAGAAAGGTGCCACAAAGACTTTTGCCTCCATAGGAAATCCACAAAGGATGGGTGATCCCTTGGAGAATCCAATTAGTCAGCAACACCAAATGTTGAATTAGAACATTTCCATAATTCGATTAGATTTGATGCCTGCTCATACTTTCCATACATAGAGGAATAATAATATCGATAACATTGATATTGTTGGATGCCTAAATTTGCAATCAGATAAAAGTAATATATCTAGTCATACTCTAGAGTTGAGGAGGTCTACTAGGAAGAGAAAACCTCTGGCAAAGTTTTTTGATTATGAATTGTTAGCTTCTAATCATCTTGAATTGTTGTTTATTGACCAAACAAAGTTGGTTACTTTCAAACAATCTTGTAGTGATGTTAATCATGATAACTTGATGACAAAAATGCAAGAAGAAATGGACTCGTTGATGACAAATCAAACTTGGGATTTGGTTCCACTTCCACCAAGTCGTAGAGTCTTGAAGAATCGAAGGGTTTATCAATTGAAAGAAGAGGATAGAGTTAGGAAGAGATTTAGAGATAAGTTGATCATGAAAAGGATATGACAACAAAAGGGAATCGACTTTAATGGAATTTTCTCTCCGGTTGCCAAAATGAATACCATTCATGTAGCCTTGGGATTGGTCGTAGTTTAAAATGTTGAACTTGAGAAACTTAATGTCAAAACAAACTTTCTTCATGATGACATAGTGAGGAGTTGTGCATGGTGCATCTTGAAGTTTTTATGAAATAGGGGCATGAAAATTTAAATTGAAGGTTGAAGCAAAGTTTGTATAGGCTCAAGAAAGCCCTGAGGTACTGGTACCTCAAGTTTGATAACTTCATGACTGAGCATCATTTCACACACTGTGAATCTAATCATTGTGTTTATTACAGAAAGCTACACAATGGTGGGTTTGTTCTACTTTTACTTTATGTTGAGGACATGCTAGTAACCAACACTAGTATGAGGATTGTTTATGAATTGAAGAAACACTTAGCACAAAGGTTTGCAATAAAGGACTTGGGGGCACCAGGATGGATACTTGGTATGATTATAATCCGAGATAGATGGAAGAAGGAAATCAAGTTTTCACAAGAAAAATATATTTACAATGTTTTGGATAGGTTTGGTATAGAAAATGCCAAGGTGGTTAGCACTCCATTAGCTGATCATTTTTCATTTAACTTCTTCCATGTGTCCCAGACACAAGATGAAAAAGAGGAAACAAAGGGCATTCTGTATTATTTCCTTGTTGAACATCACCCAAAAATTGCCCATGCAATGTGAGTGGTAAGAAGGTTTATGAGTAATATGAGAAAATCACATTGGTATGTGATTAAGTGGATTTTATGACATCTCAAAGGTACTTATGATTTTGACTTGTGTTTTGGTGGGAAGGATGCTTTGTTTTCAGGATTTTTTTACTCTAATATGGCTAATGATTTAGACAAGTGAAGATCAACTACATGTTATGCATTTATGTTTTTGGAGTAGCAATCAACTAGGTTTCTAGGTTGCAACAAGTGGTTGCACTTTCTATGATAGAGTCTAAATATATTATTTTCATCGAAGGAAAAAAGTAAATGATATGGTTGTAGCGATTGTTTGGTGAATTATAATGTAAAAAATGGTTCTATTCTATTTTGTGATAGCAACAACACTATTGACTTGCAAAAGAATGCCAATTTCACAATTGTCCCAAATATATTGAGGCGTGGTTTCATTTAATCTAAAGATTTCTTGAGGATGGAAAGTTACAAGTCAGGAAGATCGATACAAAAGTAAATCCAACTGATGCATTGACAAAGATTGTTCTATGAGAGAAGTTTGAGTTTTTATGAGCTTGTCTCATCATAGTCAAGATATGATATTAGGAACAATGCATGGGAAAGTCTCTGATATGTTGCAACAGTCATTGGATTTCAAGTGGGAGATTGTTCATTACATGAAGTCTAAAGGTCACTTGGTTTTTCCCTCCAATTGGCTCTTGGCTCTTTGCATTTTGGATAGGAAATTATTTCTTATTAATATGATGCAATTGTTAGGAATTAATGAAAAATATTTTGGCAGTCATTCTGTAGCAGTTGTTGTTGCATTCATGACTTGCATTGTCATTGATGTCAACACAGTGATATTCTAGATATCAGCAGGAAAGTAGGTATAGTTTTGTTTTGTGCACATGTTGTATTGTAGATTGGATTTTGTGTAGTTGATGGTATGTTCTTTTTTGTGTTATTAACCTATTGTTAATAGCGCAAAAAAAAATTCATTCATTTATGAGAGTTATGAGCATTTTGGTGAAAGCAGTGTTTAGACAGTGTTTCTGTGAAGCGATTTTCAAAAATCAGAGAATATCTCTTAGCTGGGATGGAATCTAATTTTGCACAGTTAAAGGGATGTTGGAGACTCATTAATGATGATGTGATTCATAGAACAAACTTTGAAGATATGTTTGGAGAAAGTTATAGTATCTAGAAGCCGACAGTTTTATGTGAAATTTTGTGTGTAGCGTGTAGAATTTATTATTTTGTAATTGAGGATGGACTCATTTGTAATTATTTGAGTTTGGTATATAAGAAGGAATTTTTTCCTTGTTGAAATATGTACTATGAAGGTTGAGATGCGAATATATGCATGAAGTGAAGAAAAGAGCTAATTCATTGATGAAGGAAGACTTGTGAGTACAGAGATCTGGAATTGTGATCTTGTGTAGCAGAGAGTGTGGTTTTCACATAGTGTGAAGGAGGTAATATATTTTATATTATTCTATTGAATAATTATAAGATCTTTTGGATAGTGGGTTCAGAGATCTTGCCTTGAAGCTGTTTGGGCAATGGGTCCTTCTGTCTTCCATAAACTCTTAACCGGGTTAGAATCTTTTAACAAGGATTCAAAATCTCCTAACAGGGATTTATATGTACTGAATGTATTTCATAAGACTCCTAATAGGGTCCATCCTCTAACAAGGAAATTTCATATTAGTGCATCATTTTGTGGGCATCATTCCCACCGGGGTTTACTCTTTTCAAGAGGTTCCCTAGTCAACATATCTTGTTTTATTGTGCAATTATGTATGGTTATCTTTCTATGGTTGATTAGTACATTAATTATATTGTTTAAAGCAATTGAATGGTTAAATTATCAGATAACTAATTCAGCCCCCGCCTCTCAGTTATCTTGGGGATCTTTACTTTCTAACAATTGGTATCAGAGTAGCAGGTCCTTGAAAGAAAAGTTTAACAACTTAAGGAGATCCATGGCGAATTTCAGAAAAGAAAGCCCTAAGTTGGATGGAGTAAATTTTGACAGCTGGAAAGAAAAGATGAAGACTCATCTATTGTGTTTAGGACCAAGTTATTGGTTGATTACAAAGAATGAGAAGACTATCATTGAGGAAGACAATCTAGAGGTAGGAACTAAAGATGAACTAGATCTATTCATGTGTAGCATACTTGCAAGAGAAGCACTTTTGTTAGCACTACCAGAGAATGAATATAGTCAGGTAAGATGTTTGAAAACATCTCATGCAATTTGGAAAGCTTTACATTCTACTTTTGAAGGTGATGAACATTGAAAGAAGGCTAGATTACATAATTGGATTTGTGCATTTGAAGATATCAGAATGATGGAAGATGAATCTATTAAAAGCTATATTGGTAGGATGTCTGAGATTGTAACAGGAATAAAGTCTTGTGGAGGTGATAAGACAAAGAATGAAGTGATATGGAAAATTCTGAGAACTTTGACACTAGTATTCAAGCAGACAACACAAATGATTGAACAAGTGATACCTTGTACATTGAACTTTTCAAGAGAGACTCTTCTTGCAAGATTAGAAACAACAGAGATGAACTTGAGATTATCAGGAGAGCTACCTAGAATGGAAACAACATTTAGTGCTCTTAACATTAGACCTACAAGAAGTACTAGTGTGAATGGAGATTATGCCAGCAGTAGCAGATCTAAATCTGAGGAAGATAAGAAGATTGAAGAAGGTATTGCATTACTTAGAGAACCAGATGGTAAGAAAATCTTTAAATGTTGGACTTGTCAAGAATATGGTCATTTTGCATCTAAATGTCCTAAAAGAGTTAAGAAGTATAGAAGCAACTTTAAACCTAGGAGATCTAAAGAATGTTATTATGCAAATGATGAAGATCTTGAAGTAGGAATTGAAAGACATTTAAGTGACAGTGATAATGATAACTTTGAGGAAATAGGATTTGTAGGAATTAAAGAAGAAAGTTCTGAATCTGATAAAAGGGAAGAAAAAGCATTAGTTTCTCAAGTTCAAAAGAAATCTGATTGGATTATAGACAGTGGTTGTTCACATCATATGACTAGAGATAAAAGAAAGTTTGTTAAGTTAGATAATTATGATGGAGGAATTGTTAGGGTTGGTAATAATGCACCTTGTTTGATTAAGGGTATAGGATCTATTACTCTTGATGGAAAGACTAACACTGATGATGTTTACTTTGTTGATGGATTGAGACATAATCTACTAAGCGTTGGACAATTGGCTGATAAGGGTTATCAAGTTTGGTTTGCTGAGAAAACTTGTGTGATAAAAGATAAAGATGGAAATCTGATTGGAAAAGGATCCAAAACCAGAGGTAATGTATTTTAGTTGAATCCTACTAAGATGACATGTTTGATAACTAAGATTGATGATAGTTGGTTATGACATAAAAGGTTTTGTCATATAAACTTTTGATAATATTGTCAAGGTGAGCACTACACTTGCGGTAAGAGATTTACCTAGAATTATGAAACCTACTAACATGATTTGCAAAGAATGTATGATGGCAAAGCAGAAAAGGAGTTCATTTCCCAACAAGAAATTCACATCGACAGAGAAGCTGGTGATTGTTCATACAGACTTGAGTGGTCCTACTAGGACTAGAGGATTCTATGGAGAAAGGTATTTTATGATTCTTGTTGATGATTTTAGAAGGATGATGTGGATTGCATTTTTGAAAGAAAAATCTGAAGCATTTGATAAATTTAAGATCATGAAAAGAAAAATTGAGAATGAATCTGGAATGAAGATTAAGTGTCTAAGATCTGATAGAGGTGGTGAATTTACATCTAGAGAGTTTAACACCTTTTGTGAAATGAATGGTATTAAGAGACAACTTTCAGCCCCTAGAACACCAGAACAAAATGGTATTGCAGAAAGAAGGAACAGGTCAATAACTGAAGTAGCAAGAGCTATGTTGTTTGAAAATGATTTGGCTAAGACTTTTTGGAGAGAAGTAGTGAACACAGTAGTATACACTATGAATAGAGTACAAATCAGAGCAAATACAAACAAGACACCTTATGAATTATGGTTTGGACATGCACCTTCAGTTAAGTATTTTAGAATTTTTGGAAGTAAATGTTATATAAAGAGAGATGATGATATAGGAAAATTTGATCCTAGAAGTGATGAATGAATATTTCTTGGATATTCTTTAAAAAGAAAAGCATATAGATGTTATAACAAAAGATCTAAGACTATTGTTGAAAGTGCAAATGTAAAAGTTGATGAGAAGCTTAAAATTCAGGAAAGAATGCTTGATTATGAATCTGATGGAGAAGCACAACCTCAGCCTAACATTGAAAATGCAGAATTACTTTTTGAAACTAACAGTGATTTGCTGAATGAAAGTCATACTGAAGAAAATAGAGAAGAAAACAGAGAAGAAAGAAGAGAAGAATCTACAGTTGGAAAAAGATCAGTAACTATGACACCTAACAGGTATATTTCAAGACATCACCCTGTTGAGAAAGTTATTGGAAGTTTAGACAGAGGATTTTTGACTCGAAATAAGGTACATTCATGTTTGATTTCTCAAATTGAACCTAAGACTACTAATGAAGCTTGTGAAGATGAACATTGGATTAATGCTATGAAAGAAGAACTGGAGCAGATTGAAAAAAACAAGACATGGGAATTGGTCCCTAGACCTGAAGACAAGAATGTGATTGGAACAAAGTGGGTATTCAGAAACAAGATGAATGAACAAGGAGAAGTGATGAGAAACAAAGCAAGATTGGTATGTAAAGGATATTCACAACAAGAAGGAATTAACTATGAAGAAACTTTTGCACCTGTGGCCAGACTTGAAGCAGTGAGAATGTTTCTAGCATATGCAGCTTACAAGAAATTCAAAGTGTATCAGATGGATGTGAAATCAGCATTTTTGAATGGTGAATAGGAAGAAGAAGTCTACATTGAGCAGCCTGAAGGTTTTCCTTTGACATAAGAAGGAGATATGGTATGTAAGTTAAAGAAAGCTTTATATGGATTAAAACAAGCACCTAGAACCTGGTATGCAAGATTGGATAAGTATTTATTGAAATTGGGATTTATAAAAGGAACAATAGATTGTAACTTATACACAAAAGAAATTGAGAATGGTTTGTTGGTTATAGTTATATTTGTTGATGATATTATCTTTGGAGGAGAAGATGAAGCTAGTGACAAATTTGCAGATGAAATGAAGACTGAATTTGAGATGAGCATGATTGGAGAAATGAAATATTTTTTGGGATTATAGATAACACAAAGCAAGGAAGGTATATTTGTAAGTCAGACTAAGTATTTGAATGACTTATTGAAAATATTTGGAATGAAAGATTCTAAACCTGTTGGAACACCTATGGTAACTGGACATAAGTTATCTAGCAAAGATGAGACACCAGCAGTTGAGCAGAAAAAATATAGATCTATGATTGGAGGATTACAGTACTTGACACATACAAGACCTGATATAGCACATTTAGTTGGGATTGTAGCAAGATTTCAAGCAAAACCTAGAGAATCACATTATGCAGCAGTAAAGAGGATACTGAGATATCTGAAAGGAACAATGGATTATGGATTATGGTATGAGAATTCTAATGGTTTTACTTTATGTGCCTATACTGATGCAGATTGGGGAGGCAGCATTGATGACAAGAAAAGCACCAATGGTGGAACCTTTTTTCTTGGAAGAAAATTGGTCTCTTGGTTAAGTAAGAAGCAGAATTGTACTTCACAAAGTATAGCAGAAGCAAAATATGTTGCAGTAGCAAATAATTGTAATCAGATTATTTGGATGAAGCAGATGTTGAAGGATATTGGAATAAAGGTTGATGAGCCTATTGTTATACATTGTGATAACACTAGTACAATGAGTATGTCAAAAAATCTTGTTTTACATTCTAAGACTAAACATATTGAGATCAAGTACCATGTTGTAAGAGAGAAAGTTGCAGAAAAAGAAGTAAGATTGGAGTACATAAGCACAAAGGAACAGATAGTAGATATATTTACAAAACCTTTACCTAAGGATACATTTGTGTATCTGAGAGGTATGCTTGGGGTTATGCCCCAACCTATTTTTGAGAATTGATGCAGATGATTGCATCCATCCAGTGGTATATGAGCCCTATCTTTCTTCTGGATTGGATGTTGGAACTTCCTCTATGGGGGAGTTTATGAGCTGAGTCATGAGGACTCTTGTTATTGTATTTTTCTGAAAAGTGTCTTTTTACATTAAGTTGTTGTTGACTTAGTGATGGAATTTTTGTCATTGATGTCAATGGGGGAGAGATATACATGAAAAACATTGTGGATTGTATGAGAGAGCTGAATAGGAAAATGAAGCAAGATTTAATTTGATATTTTGCAGTGATGTTGAAGTATTGGATTTTTGGAACATTGGATGTTTTTCATCTATGTTTCCATCAATGCCAATGGGGGATATTGTTAGGAATGAATGAAAAGTATTTTGGCAGTCATTCTGTAGCAGTTGTTGTTGCATTCATGACTTGGATTGTCATTGATGTCAACACAGTGATATTCTGGATATCAGCAGGAAAGTAGGTACAGTTTTGTTTTGTGCACATGTTGTATTGTAGATTGGATTTTGTGTAGTTGATGGTATGTTATTTGGTGTTTTATTAACCTATGGTTAACAGCGCAAAAAGAAATTCATTCATTTATGAGAGTTATGAGCATTTTGGTGAAAGCAGTGTTTAGACAGTGTTTTTGTGAAGCGATTTTCAGAAATCGGAGGATATCTCTTAGCTGGGATGGAATCTGATTTTGCACAATTAAAGGGATGTTGGAGACTCATTAATGATGACATGGTTCATAGCGCAAACTTTGTAGATATGTTTGGAGAAAGTTATAGTATCTGGAAGCCAACAATTTTATGTGAAATTTTGTGTGTAGCATGTAGAATTTATTATTTTTTAATTAAGGACCGACTCATTTGTAATTATTTGAGTTTGGTATATAAGAAGGAATGTTTTTCTTGTTGCAATATGTACTGTGAAGGTTGAGATGCGAATATATGCATGAAGTGAAGAAAAGAGCTAATTCAGTGATGAAGGAAGACTTGTGAGTACAAAGATCTGGAATTATGATCTTGTGTAGCAGAGAGTGTGGTTTTGGCATAGTGTGAAGGAGGTAATATATTTCATATTATTCTATTGAATAATTATAAGATCTTTTGGACAGTGGGTTCAGAGATCTTGCCTTGAAGCTGTTTGGGCAGTGGGTCCTTCTGTCTTCCATAAACTCTTAACCGGGTTAGAATCTTTTAACACGGATTCAAAATCTCCTAATAGGGATTTATATTTACTGAATGTATTTCATAAGACTCCTAACATGGTCCATCCTCTAACAAGGAACTTTCATATTAGTGCATCATTTTGTGGGCATCATTCCCACCGAGGTTTACTCTTTTCAAGAGGTTCCCTAGTCAACATATCTTGTGTTATTGTGCAATTGTGTATGGTTATCTTTCTATAGTTGATTAGTACATTAATTATATTATTTAAAGTAGTTGAATGGTTAAATTATCAGATAACTGATTCACCCCCCCCCCCCCTCTCAGTTATCTTGGGGATCTTTAATTTCTAACATCAATCTATTCTCGTGTGTAACTGAGAAAATTAGAGATTAATAAAAGCATTTCCCTACTTTGAAAGTGAATGTAACCATTCATGCTGAACCGCTATAAATTTTGTATTTTGTCTCTAATTGTATGATTTTTTTTGTATTCCCAGTTATACATATTTGATTTATTCCCACTACATAATTAACAATCTTTTTATTCTTCCACCAAAATTTTGAAAATCCTTTTAATTCTATGGCTCACTTACTTCTTTTCCCTAATTGATTCATTTATATTGGTGGATGATTCTAATCCTTGAGGCCGCATGGTATTTTAGAAAGTGATTAAATTATGAGATATTTTCTTGTTTTTTGGGTTATGCTTTGATTCCTCTTCTATATTTTTCCTTTTCTATTAGATTTCATCCTTTGTTGGTTCGAGGCTATGATAATTATTTATCTAAAAGTGATCTCATTGGTTATTTTTATGCATTTAAAAGAAAACATTTTAACTCTTGGCTACTGAGGGCTTCTTTTCTTAGCCAGTAACAAGATAAGATGATTTTCTTGGGTTGGGAGTAATTTGTTTTATTATTATTTTCTATGAAGGAATGGACTTAGTTATGAGAAAAGGTAGAAAGGAGGAAAACAGTTCAGAGATGGTAAGAGTATGGACGAGCTTTAATGAAAAAGGAAGTGAAACTCTATTTTAGTAAAGTGAAGAAGGTATGAAGACCTTTGAGCTTGAAGAGGAAATTGAGAGGATGAAGGTTTTGTGAGAAGCATCATAGTGAGATAATAATCTATTTACATGTAATTGTTTATTATTGTAATTTTATGGAATTTAATAAGGAATTTTAATTTGTTATAGGTGGTATATTAATTTATTGGAGCTTTGTATTTTACATATTAATAATAGTTTTGTTATAAAATCCATTAAAATCTTGGAGGAATATTCATTACTATTTTCAATCTTCAAATCTTTGACATTTCTACTAATATGGTTATCCAAGAGAACATTGAACTACTAAACTATTGAAACCTTTAGATTTTTTGTTCCATAAAATAAAACTGTGTTCTATAATGATTGCCAATAAATGAGACATAATATGATTCATTTTAGACTGAGTCTAATCAAAGATGATCTAATTTAGTGGCCGAACACCTATAGTCATGAGAGACATAAGACAACTTCATAGACTCCTCAACAAAATGGAGTTATAGAGCATATGAATATGATGCATAGGGATAGGAATATACTCAATGAGGTTAGCTAGGAAAGGAAGTTTTGGGCATGAGACTTGAAAATGGTTCATGGCAGGACATTTTAGAGTTTGCATGAATCTTGTAGCTCTTATTGTATTGTTGCAATTTGGTTGTCGTTTATTGAGTTGCCATTTATATTTATTGGACAACTTTTGTAGATGTACAGAATAGTTACAATTGCACATTTATCTTATCTTTGCATTTGAATATATTGAATCTCATATTGGATGCAAATACTCCCTTAAAACCATATGATAATTGTCATTTGAATTGAATTTATAGATTTATTTGAATGGAATCTTCATTAATTTCACATCTTGAATGTGTGTCATGTGGGCTTCATATGTTCTTATGTTAGGAAGTAATTTATAGATTTAGTTTATACTCTATTATAATGTTTGTCTAATTAGAGAATATGCTTGTTGTAGGTACCATTATTACATCTTTATAAATCACTTGTGTATGAGTATTATGATTTTTTGGTGAATTAGAATATTGGTATCTTGTGAGTTTAATGTATGTCATATTGTAGCTAGACATATTTGGCAATCAAGGGTTCAAACTATATTGTGATAACTCTTATAGAAGAAATTTTGCACCTTTTTACTGCAGGCTGCTTAGGATCAAAATGTCTTAGTCCCTTACATGTATTGGGTCTTGAAACATTCTTGTTTGTAATGGGTATTTGAAACCTTGTATTTGAGGGTATCATTGTTGGTAGCTTTTTTATAGGTTCTTTATATTCTTAAACTTAATTTTGGTATTTTCAAGAAGTTGACTATCTATCCAAACCTTGTTCTTTGTTTGAAACTAATAATTTAGAATAGAGGTGATTAAATAGTAACATACAAAGTAAAGAGCATGCCTTGGGTGATTTGGAGATTTCTTGTGAAATTCCAACTAGAAACAAGGGTAATCTTACACTAGTTACACCTAAAGGTCTATTCTTCCCTCCCATAATGTTTGTTCAATAGTAATTTTTTTACTTGTTAGCCTGCATTTTCTCACCACAAAATGTAGGTAATAGTACAAACTTTAAAACTTAGTTTCATGTTTCTCTATGTTAATTCGCTATTTAATCAACCAATATTGATCAATCAATTAATCTCAATATGTGTAGCGAATCCTTTTGTTGAAGGCTTTCGTCAAGTCTTTTTTCATTTTTTTTTTCAGTTTCTCTTCCTATACTTGATTTTGAATCCTTCAACGTCTTTTGATGTGTTTACAAGTGCATGTTTAGTTGTTTTTAGTCTTTTTGTTTGGTCCAATCTCTTTCTTTTGGTTTTCCCTTTGATTTGATCTATCTTAGGGCTTAATCAGACTTATTAGTCAAAAGATATGATCATTTAAGTGCCCAAAAAGTGGACTCTCCAAGCTCAACTACATATTTAAAAAATATATGTTATTTTCTATAATTGAATTGCACTTTTTGACAAATATAACATAAATTCATTTCATGTATGTTTTGAAATTACTTTATCACTTAAGTGATTATAGTGCACTTTATGTTATATTTTAATGCTGAGTTGCTTTTAAAATTTTCACTTAAGTGACTTTATCACTATATAGTTCTAATTTAATGTTGAGTTTTACTTTATATTTTTTAAAACATAAAAGTTAAATATTACTTTATGAAATAATGTTTACACATTATATATACAACTATATAGTGTAAATGTTATTTTTGACCCCTTTAGTAATATTAGACTCAATAAGCAATTATACATGTGCTAAATAAATCACTTAAGTTGTGAAATGCAACAACATGTCTTCATTTTCCTACTTTTCATGTAAATGCATCTGGAGAATCCGATTTGTATGTAAAAGAGGCTAAAACTTGATGAAAAAATATAATATATATATATATATGCAATCCCTCTTGGAGAGTGTGATTTGCATATGAGGTCAAAAATAAAACATGCAAATGCACCTAGAGAGTGTGATTTGCTTGCAAAAGCACACGTTAAGTCCATTACATGTCAATGCAAGTTTTAAAACACATGCAAATGCCCTTGGAGAGTGTGATTTGCATGTAAAGGGGATTTCCATTCAAAAATAACTCATGCAAATGCATTGTGAGAGTCCTTCTTAGACCAAAGGCATCATTTACATCCAAAAAAATTACATGTATATGTTGTTAGCAAATTCAAGTTATCATTAGTGAAGTTAGATGCAAACACCATTCCCATCAGTACACCATTCCCACCGATATAGGTACACCAGAAGATCACTCATATTACTTTATAGGCACCAGTAGACTATAACAGAGTGTATGCACTAGTAGATGAAATAGAGGAGAGGCACTGGTAGACCAAATAGAGTACATTGTACCGGTCTTATATTGCATACAAAGATGGACCAGGTATCATATTGGTACTGGTCAATAGCATGTCTACTTGAATTGGTGAATGTGGAGCTCTTTAAGTTAAAACCAGAATATGCAGAGCATCGACCATTTAGAACAGAAGTTAGCTTTTTAAAAAGAGTTAGTTTCATTTCTACGTGGATGTTTCAAGGTAGAATCAAGATCAAAATGCAAAGCTTTTTGTTTTTTTGCATAATTTATGGACAAGTTTACAGCCTGGCGGTTCTATGAGTTAAGGGTTTCATTAAGATGAACTTTTTATAAATATGAGTCATAGGATGAAAAGAAAAGAAGTTATTGAATATACAGAGTAGAAGAGAGACATCTTTTGAGAGAAGATCTACAGTCACAGAGGTGAAAGGGAGAAACATTCAACAGCCAGGTAGAATCAGGAAAGATCAATAGGTATGATCTAATCAGACAGAGAGTGTCAAGTTAAGATCATTTCTTTTGTATTGTGAAACCATATTGAAATCCCTCTATCAGTGTGAACCCTAATAGGTTCTTTGTAAAAATCCTTTAATCGGGTGACATCTTTGTTGATGTTGAATGTCCTCTAACAAGGCGGCTCCTAATAGAGCTAAGATCTTAACTGATCTTCTACCAAATTCCTTAACTAGGTAGCACTCTTGCAAGTGCTTTGTAAGCTCCCAATAGGGCATCTTTGATACTACAGTAGTGAAGTTGTGAGCTCTGTCTCACCATGGTTTTTTCCTTCTAACCAAGGGTTTTTGCGTATGCTTGATGTGTTGATCTAACTATTTCTATTTATACTTGTGGATAATTATTTACATTCTATTTATCTTGCAAAGAATCTATATACAAGTTTTAAATTTCAATAGAAATAGTATTTACTGATTCAACCCCCCTCTCAGTAACCAAGTAGGATTAAAAATTGGTATTAGAGCTTAGTTCTCTTAGATATAAAGCTTAACCGCTTGATAAAAAGATCATGGAGGGTTATAGGTATTAGAAACAACTTGAGGAAACCAATGACATCATTGCCTCTATGGAGAATAGGTTGAGAAGATCTCTTGCTAAAAGAAAGGAGCTGGCTCTACAGTTGATTGAGAGCAATGAAAAAATTGATGAACTCTCTGGGAAGAGTGGATCTAATGAAGCTGAGGAGGTAGTCTCTGAGCTCATGGAGAGGAACTAGTTCCTAACTGATCAGATCTCTAACCTAAAGAGGGAGAAAGAAGATAATGCCCTAAGGATGACTGAACTGATTGAGAAAAAGAGGAAAGCTAAAGATGAAAGAAACACATTAGTCAAGTCCTTAACAATCTTTGAGAGAGAAATGAATTTGGCAAAGGAAGTGGTAAGAGAAAATGATCTTGTCATTCTGCAACTTCAAGAAGACATGAAAATTGTCACTCAAGAAAATGTCAACATGAAAAAGAGTTGCATGATAGAGATGACGCGTGTAAAAGGCTAGCAATAGAGTTGTATCAACTAAAGGAACAAATGAAAGAAATTGAAGAAAGGAATGAAACCCTAAGAAGATACAACAAGAGCTCGATCAAGCTTGATGAGAAACTCAAAGCTCAAATAAAGCACAAAGATCCCACCAGACTTGGGTTCACCAGTCAAGACACCAAAGAGATTGGTGAGTCATCAGGAGCCAAAAAAAGAAAGAAGGAAAAGAAGAAACTGAAAGAACAACAAGGTAATAAGATCTTCAACTCTTCTTGCAATCACTGTGGAAAATAAGGCCATAAAACAAGTAAATGCAGATGCACTAGTAAAGCCAACTAATAGTTTCTACAAAAACTATTGCAAGAATGGCCACAAGACCAATGAATGCTGGTCAAGTCCCACAAGTGTGTCTAGTGGAAGTAGGGGAAGCTTCAAGGGTTATTTCTACACATGAAAAAAGTTTGGACATAAAGATGATGAATGCAGATCCAAGACAGTGGCATTCAGATCCCCACCAAGACTGACATTCCCCAAAAGAAACAAGAACCAAAGCACAACCAACTATGCTAATTGTGGCATGCATAGTCACAATAACTCCTGGTACAAATCACCTAACAATAGAAGGGTGAATCCATGTAAGGAAAATGAGATAGTCTGTTACACCCACAACAAAGTTGGACACCTAGCCAAAGACTACAGGAACTAGTCAATGAACAAAAGGAAAGGATCGATTAAACCAGTGGAGAAGACCTCATCTTCAAATGAGAAGAACAACAAAGGAAAGAAGGTCAAGAAAGAAGTCAAACAGATTTAGTTCAAGAAGGAATCAAAGAGCTCCATTGAGAAGAAGATAGAGGAAATATCATCATCGGCCGATGGTGATATCTCTTCAAAAAATTGAGGCTATAGGGCTTAGGGGGAACCAATAGCTCATCTACTGTTCCTGATAGGACTGGTGAGAAACAAACTCACTCAGTCAGGAAGAAAGACCAGACAAGTAAGAGTTGATCAATCGGGGTTTTCTCATCTGAAAAAGCTTGAATACTGGTTGGAGAAAAAGGAAAGAAAGGTTAGGTAAGGAAATTAATGTTGTAGCCATTAAAAAATAGTTACCATTTGGTAATTACCATTATGCCCTAACTCTATATAAAGAAAGGAGGATTACTATTTACTTTTACTTTACGATTTTGTGATTAACAAATTATTTTGCTTGAGTAATATTCTTGTGCTTTAATCATCGTAAGATACTATTTGTAAGACCGATCAAGCTACTTTCTATATTACCGGTTGATAACAATGGCATCTTCATCATCTATTGCCAAGATGATCCAAGCTGATCAAATCGACCGACCTACCTATGATATCATGGCGGTCCAAAATAGAGCGAACATCATGACTGGTACACTATCAAGCGTTCCTAATGGTTTTTTCATGATGAAAGATGTGACCTCTTTCATTCACGCCAAGCAGGAAGAAATAGGAGAGACTTTCATTCAGAGCAAGTACCTCTCACTATGTGAGGATGAAATTCTTCCAGAAAATATGTGAACCTATTTTTGTCAGGGCTAATCAATGGAGTTTTCTACCCAGCCATCTTTCGACCAAACTAGATTTGGCTGGTACTCAGTCAACTTCATGACATAGGATTTTGGATCACAAAAGGAGCATGCAATGAGATCACAAAGGAAGACCTTCATAGATTCACCAGGTATAGTCAGGAAGGGGAAGCATTAACCCTAAGAACTATATCCAATGCTATCATCCCTAAGATGACAAAGTCAAAATCTGATGGTCAACTTATGACCACGAATGACTTCGAGGATGAAGGAGTTTAGTTCGCATCCACTGTGATAGGTTATAAAATATATCAGTCTAGCAACCTGAACAACGTACTAGGAGGAACCATCCATTCTACTCACCAGATAGTGCATGATGATGCCAAGTACGATCTATGTGGAATGCTTTGAGGCTAGATATTTAAAAATATGAAGAAGCTCGACATTGTAAAGAATAAATCAATGAAGTATGAGACCCTACTGGTATGTCTCTACTTCTACTATGTAAATTTATTCCCAGGAATTGGAAAGGTGACATGGGGAACTGATCGACCGATTATGCACCAAATAAGTGAAATGGATAACCAACTGGGAAACCAGTTTGGTAAAGTAATGACCAATTACTTTGAGGCATTCCAACTGAGAATGCATGCCAGAGAGTGGGTGTCATCAACTATTATTGACTCATATAAGGATGATGTATGTTTTCTGGTTTCCATCGATCATTGCATTATTCAAGCAGTGGAACCGAGAATAGGGTATGCTCTGAAATTGGGTTACGAGATCACCACCAAGATAGCCAAGGCATATGTTGATGCCTTGATCGAAGCTAACTTAGATCTCTCTACCAACCAGTTTGGTACCTTCGAAGAGATTCAAGAGAATCTGAGGAAAAGGAAGTAAATCAAGAATGTATACACTAAAAGGACCCCCACACCAAAGAAGAAACCGGTGACAGAACAACCCAAGGCTCAAAGGAAGAGAGCTCAACCGGTAGCCAATACACAAGTGGAAGAAAAAGAGGAAATAGAAACTAAAGAAACAATTCTTCTAGTTAGAAAGAGGACATATGGTAAGTTGGTAAAGGAAGATTGACCAAGAAGGAGAAAGCCCACAATTGATAAATTTGTGGTAGGATTAAAATAATCTGGTGGAATGGGTGCTGTCAACAGAAGATATCAATTAGCCAAGAAAGAAGATAGGAGAAAAATAGAGGAAGCAGTAGTTCACTGTATCTATAAATTCAACCTCTCCTACTGAAGTTCATAAGGTTGTACCTAATGATCTCCAAGAAATTCTTGAAACTAGATGGAAAGATTCAATGGACAAAGAAAATGAGCTAAGGATTCAAGATCTTCTTGAAGTCCAGAACCATCTTACTCTGGAAGAGGCCACTTACCAAGCCGAACTGCATCAACAAAATTTCTTGACTAAGAAGAGGATCGGTTTAATGCTTATTGGAGAAGGTAATAAGGTTCATGAGGAAGGAGTAGCAATATGGACCAAAATTCTTTAGACCTAGAAACAAGCAGAAGAAGCACACAAAGGGACAACTGAGCCACCAATCATCGATATCAAAAAAAGGAAAAGGAGTACTTGGAGAAGAAGTACTAGTTAAAGAGAAGATTCCTACCGAACCAGTCATCGTCGACATCACTGATGATAAAGGTAGTGATCCAACTTTCCCAACCATTCTTTTCTCTCTGGAGAAAAGTAAGACTCGCACCATGACTATCAATGATATAGTTGATGAGGTGATGGATTTTGGAGAGGTAGAGAATGTAGCTAGATGGTATAGTGTGTTAGGAGAAGAAGATAAATAGGTATTAATTGTAGCTCTCATGAAAAATTTTATGGACTACCACAGAACTCCAAGGGACTATAGGTCCAAGTTTCCCCCTGAACTCAATTCTAGACTAATGAAAAAATGTAGAACTGGTCTAGGAACCAACACTAGAATCAATAAGGAGACATTGCCTAAGGTCATACCTGGTCTCAGTGAAGAGAGAATCAAGCTTCTACTAGAGGAAGCATCAATGAACTTGGATACCAAGTATAGAGTTTCCAAGATACTCAATGGGTATGAAAATGAAGTCTATAAAGAGACTCTAGATTTATGGTAGCAATATGATTTTAGTGCACTTGAGGAAACAGGCCCTCAGGATCAACCTGAACAAGCACAAGAACCACTGGTTCAATTCACTTCTCATGAAGAACCTACAACCGGTGAGGAGAATATTCATAAAAAATAGTTCACATCTGATGAAGAGGTGAATCTGTGAGAGTCATTAGTCAAGATGACCACCGACAACACTATAGGTGTTGAAGAAGAAATTGTTGTGGGTGATTTGCATACAGCTGAAGAGAAGCACAAGGAAGAAGTCCCACAAGAAGAGCAATTTCCACAAGAAGAGGATGCTCAACCAGAAGTTGAAGTGTAACTGGAAGTGGAAGCACAAAATGAGGAAGTACCAGTAGTAGAAGTCCTACTAGAAGAGGAGGCACAACTAGAACAAGTGGCATTACCAGAAGAGTTAGTCCAACCGGTAAATGAAAACAAAAAAGAACAACATAATAAACATGAACAAGAGTTACCTATACATATTGAGCAAGTGCTTCTAGTACAGGAGCCTAGACACAAGGAACAGGTAGATGTTCCAAGCTCATCCTCATCTAAGAGGAAGCTATCTTTTGTAGTAGACACAAAAGCAATGAAGAGTAAGGTTAGTGAAACTATGGTTGACATAAGAAAAATGTCAACAAGGTAGCTAAAGGAGCTGACAGAGTGGAAACAAGACTTGGTCCTAATAAGTGTCAAAAATATCCTGAGCAACTTCATACCTGATGCTGACATTGATGAAGATGAACCTGTCATAGATCAACTGGAAATATTAGTATAAGAAATCAAAGAATATCTCACTGATCCAGAGATAGTAGCAATTGATCACTATGATAAGAAGATAATAGAAATTCTCCACAAACAGTTTGAGGAAATAAAGGTCACACTATCTTCCAATCTAAGGGTACTTCAACAAAAAATTCAAGTTGCAGGAAGTCTAATGTCCAGAACTTCAAATTTTGATACTTTTATTCAAGATCTCACTGAGAAGTCAGAAAGACTTCAGAAGACATAAGAGAATTGTCTTCCTAGTTTGACATAAATAACAAGTCTGCAATAGCTTTCAGCAGGGAAATGACAAGCCTAGCTCTCATTATGAGAAAGGCATCTGAAGAGAAGACCAAAAGAATCCAAGATATTATTGGATTCCAATTATTTCTAGCACCCACATTTGATCAAATGCAACAAACTACAACAGATGTAGAGAATCTGCTCGTTGAACCAGACTACAAGATTGTGGAGGACATGTAGAACATTATATCTCTCTAAAAGAAATACAGAAAAACATTGAATATGTTACTGGTCAATGGAACCCATTTCTTCATTTAGAAAAGAACATATAAAAAGATATCTTCACAAAGCTACAAATGTAAAATCTTAAGTGAAGCCTAACCCTTTGTCTTATGGAGGCAAAAAGGGGAAGAAGAAGATATTGGGTGGAGAAGAAAAGACAAGAGAAGAAGACTTTAGAGAAGGATCACGAGGTTAGAGATTGGAATAGAAGAGCTAAAAGAACTTGAATGGGGGAAGTATGCAAATAAGGGGAAGTATGTAACTAGAGGAGCAGAAGTATACATGATAGGGAACTGTACAGGATAGGGAAGAGAAGTCTACATGCCAAGGTATTAATGAGTAATGGTTAGTGAGAAATGGTTTTGCCACCAATGACAAAGGGGAAGATTGTTAGAAAATTTAAGTTGTCATTAGTGAAGTTAGATGCAAACATCATTCCCTCTGGTATACCATTCCCACCGATATAGGTACACCAGCAAATCACTCATATTACTTTATAGGTACCGGTAGACTATAACATAGTGTATGCATCGGTAGATGAAATAGAGGAGAGGCGCAAGTATACCAAACAAAGTACATTGTACCGGTCTTATATTGCATACAAGGATGGACTAGGTATCACATTGGTACTGGTGAACAACATGTCTACCCACACTAGTGAATGCGGAGCTATTTAAGTTAAAACTAGAATATGCAGAGCATCCACTATTTAGAACTGAAGTTAGCTTTTTAACAGGAATTAGTTTTATTTCTACACAGATGTTTCAAGGTAAACTCAAGATCAGAACACAAAGATTTTTGTTTTGTTGCATGATTTATGGACGAGTTTATAGCCTGACAGTTCTATGAGTTAAGGGTTTCATGAAGATGAAATTTGTATAAATACAAGTCATAGGATGCAAAGAAAAGAAGTTGTTGAATATACAGAGCATAAGAGAGACATGTTCTGAGAGAAGAGCTATAGTCACAGAGGTGACAAGCAAAAAGATTCAACAACCAGGCATAACTGGGAAAGAGCAACAGGTATGATCTAATCAGATAGAGAGTGTCAAGTTAAGATCATTGCTTTTGTATTGTGAAAGCATATTGAAATCACTATATCAGGGTGAACCCTAATAGGTTCTTTGTAAAAATCCTTTAACTGGGTAACATCTTTGTTGATGTTGAATGTCCTCTAACAAGGTGGTTCCTAACAAAGCTAAGATCTTAACTGATCTTCTACCAAATCCCTTAACCGAGTAGTACTCTTGCAAGTGCTTTGTAAGCTCCTAATAGGGCATCTTTATTACTGTAGTAGTGAAGTTGTGAGCTATGTCTCACTGTGGTTTCTTCCTTCTAACTGAGGGTTTCCACGTATACATGATGTGTTGATCTAATTATTTCTATTTCTGCTTATGGATGATTATTTACATTATATTTATCTTGCAAAGAATCTGTATACAAGTTTTAAATTGTAATAGAAATAGTATTTACTGATTCACCCCCCCTCTCAGTAACCGGTTAGGAATAACATATGCATCTTGGCACCTCGATTTTGTTGGGAGACTTTTTCTAAGTCATTTACATGCAAAAATGTCACATGTAATTGCATCTAGAGACCATGTTTTTCTGGGAGACTTCTTCTAAGTCATTTGCTTGTAAAATAGAACATGTATTTACATCGTAAGAGTCCAATTTTTCTCTTCCATGCATATTGAGACCCCGATTTTTCTGGGAGACTTTTTCTAAGTCATTTACATGCAAAAATGTCACATGTAATTGCATCTAGAGACCATGTTTTTTTGGGAGACTTCTTCTTAGTCATTTGCTTGTAAAATAGAACATGTATTTACATCTTAAGAGTTTGATTTTTCTCTTCCATGCATATGTCTTGATTCCAAGGGCACATTTTTGCATTCTCAGCCAAAATGTTTCATGCAAGGGCATCATTAGAGTTCATTTTTCTCCAAAAACACTCAGCAAATCATTCTTGTTAAAAATGTTTTGCATTGGAAGGGTTTGAAAGTTTGTTTTTGGGAAAATACATGCAAAAATGATTCATGTATTTGCATCTTGAGATTACATTTTGCAACTTGGAATTGGTCAAAGTCTTCAAAGTTGTTGTATAAAAATGCACTTGGAGAATCTAATTTTGGGAAAGACAAGTTCATTTCAATTTCTTCTTCTTCTTCTTCCATTTTTGGCTCATTGAGCTCCAAGTAAGTAAATGTATTTGATTTTGCTTGTGTTTCTCACTTGTTTTCCTACATTGTTGCATTTTGTGGATCATTTTTATCCATTTGTTCAAATGCAACCCATATATTTTGCATTTTGTGTTTAAATAAGTTGAAATCTTCTTTTATCAAATGCATAAAAATCATCCAACACTCAAAAACATATTTTCACATAGAATATTATTTTCAAGTTTGTCATGTTTGAGTTAATAGAAAGAGGTATGTTTTTGTTTTTCATTTTTGTTTTCTTGCTTGTTTGTTGTTTGTTTTGTTTTCATTTTTGAAGAAAGTTGAAGTGATTCTCTCAAGAATGCAAGTGTATACAGGCTTCTTCCATTCATGCCAATTCATCCTTCATTCTCCAACACATGTGATTACATCTCTCAAGCCCATTACATGTAAAAACATGTCATTTTCATTACATGTAACCACCTCTCAAGAATCTGATTTTGGTAAAAGGTCACTCTTTGAAATACCAAAATTATGATTTACACATATCCATGTACTTCCAACTTTTATTCTTCACCATACAAACAAAGCTTCGCATGCAATCCGTCTCCATAAGTCCACTTTTGCTCTTTTTTTGCCCACATACATGTGCTATTTGTTTCATTTCCAGCCAACACATGTGTTTTATGAGTATCTAATCAATACTCTGAACACATTGATCTTCATAGAACTATCATTACAAACCAAAGCCTAACCTTCTTATGGATCTAATCTCCCTAGATGATGTATTTGCCATTTGGAATTTCTATGTTGCAACATAGGATATGTCAACACCATCAAAAATCAAAGGAAAGATGAAATATCAATATGACAAAGAGTTGGCTCATTCCACAACCTCACTTGTTTCATCATCTCTTGATCAAATCTCAGATACAAAAATTGGGTATGTTGACATGACCAATTTCTTGCAAAGGCTTGAAGATCCTGTCAACAAGGAATTATGACATATCAAGAGGAGTAAAATTTACCTAATATCTACTTTTCCTATGGCTGATCTAGAACCTGATTTCATCTTTGAATGTGCAGGCCATTTCAATCCCAAAGACAAGATAGTTAAAGATGCATATGGTAAAGTGATTTTCAGCCTGGATCCATGCATCATTGAACAAAATTTTAGAATTCATGCAAATCCTGAATGTGAAGACTTATCTGAAGATATGTCCATATAGTTGTGGAACCAAAACAAGTTAGATTATCAAAGGTACATGAATGTTCAATGGTTGGTCAATAAAAGATCAAATTTCTCTAGATGGCCAAAGAAAATACACAGATTTGACTTCTCTCCTGAAGTTAATGAATAACTCTGCCTAGTAGAATTTTTGGTCTCAAAGAATCTTGTAACTTGGAACAATGGATGTATAAATTCAAATTTCAAATTCTTGAAAACAAAGATCCTATCTACTGGGGAGATCTTATAAACACAACATTATGCAAGTACCTAAGTCATGTGGGAACATCCCTACCATTCTACATGAACTCTTATTTGGTTTACATTATTGCATCCATGGCAACATTCTCTGAACTCTCCACCAAAGGTGATTGATCACTGCTATCCATTTGGGAATATTATGATCAAATCACACTAACACAAAGAAAACATAATTACATAAGGGTTTAAGATACTTTCCTTGGGAATTTAAGGTGCCTTTTTGACAAAGAATTGGAAATCAAGAGACTATTAGATGAGGCTTGTGAGAAGGTAAATCAATTTAGGTGTATCTTTCTGCAATTTCCAAATTTTACTTATTTGAGAGTTGGTTATTTTCAAGGAGAACCCTATACTCTACCAAGATATCCTACTGATAGGATCATCCTCATGGAGATATCAAGGTATCTCATGGAAGTTCAATCATACCAACACTATCAGCATAGGCCAGCGTTTGGTATCACCACTGCCAAACCCCTCCAAATTGGTCGATATACACAATTTAGTGTATAAAGGAAAAGCTATAGAAGTAGAACTTCACCTTATTACTGTGTGTGTCTAAATGTGGACCTCTAAATCAGGCACAAACACAACATAGTCATTGCTCAATCATGAGATGGTGAGTATGAACATGAATGGCCCATCTCACAACATCGATTGAATCGACCTGTTGCCTCCTATGTAGGTGGGGTGTTTAATCACTCTCAAATTGGAGAGCCAAACCATAAGACCAGTCCTACAATGGAGGATTTCTCAAAAGCTAAGAAGATGAGAAAACTAAAATTAAACTAAGATGAGTGCAATTAATCTAGAAATGTTTTGAAAGAGATATGAAATGCAGATTTTTATTTTTAGAAAACTTGAAATAAAGGTGATATTATTCTAAGAACAAATAAGAAAATTAATCTAAATATGAGATGCAAGATTAAACTAATAATGAAATATTAAGCTAATTAATGCAATAAAAAGCTTTTGGAAACAATGAATTAAATGAGACTAAAAATTGCCTATAGTGTAGATGCTCTAAAAAATTGCCTCCTTGAATGAGAAAAAGAGGTCCATTAAATAGAAAAGCCAGAAGAGGAATGAAGAGTTTCTTGATTTGAAACTCCTGACCCTTCATTTCCATTTGAGACAAAAATGCAAGAATTACTTAATAAAAAGAATGGAAAATGCCACACAGGTGGCCTTTCGAATATCTTGAATTATTAATTCAAAAAGGTGTGTCCATTTGAATATCAAGCAATTATTAATTCCTTTTTATGGGTAATTAGCCAAATGGGGTGGATTTAATTTAATTCTAAGCACTTAAGACTTTAGGATTAAATTAAATTATCATAGGGGTAATTTAGCTAATTAAAGTCAAGGACTTTAGGAATTAATTTTGATATTTAATTAATGCAATTTATGGTCTTTGCAATTGACATCAAGTCAAATTAAGTCAGGTAGGAGAGAGAAAATTTTGTAGGAAACTAGGACTTTGGAGATGTAAAATTGATGAAAATGCACCAAAATTAATTGAATTTAATAGGTGCCAATTTTAGGGTATTACATTTGCCCCTCTTTGAATTGAAGTGTGAACAACGCGTTGATTCAAAGAATAGTCTGAAGTGACAGATGACAAGAAATTCAGAAGTCTAGGTTAGGTTGCCAAGATACCGAGCAGATCAAAGCATAATTTTTTGAAGTCTAAGTTAGATTGCGAAGGCAACGGTCTTGAGAGAAAACAAGAATTGGGGTTAGGTTGCCCCAATGCCTAGAATGAGATTCAGATGCAAACTTAGGAATGTCTCCAGAATCAGGGTTAGATTGCCCCAATACGAAGCTTAGCCCTCCGAGACCTGGGTTAGATTGCCCAGATAACAGTCTAAGAGAGATTTCGAGAGCCATCTCTAGAATGAAGCTTGACTCCCAGGAATTAGGGTTAGATTGCCCCAATACCTAAAAGATTTCAAGAACCATCTCCAGAATGAAGCTTGATTCTCAAGGATCCGAGTTAGATTGCTCAGATACCTAAAAGATAGATGACCAGATAATGTGAGGCAATGAGATGCCCCTAGCAATGAGAACTGATGATTCAGATCAGACTGATTCAAGAATTGATTCGACAAGATTCAAAATAATGCAATCATCTTGCCCCCTCGGGAGTGAAATCAAAAGATGACATAAGAGGGATGATTAACAACAAGAGGTTGCAGAGCAGAAGCAATTAGACTAGATTTGAGAAGCTGCAAAAGCAAATCAGAGCAAAGAAGAGGTTTTGTTGACCAAGTTTGACCATGGTTGACTAGAGTTGACTTTGGATTAACTTTGATGAAAAGAGAAAAGATCTTGAGAACATGATGCAAAGATGAGGGTCTGGCAGGAAGATGACACTAGAAGACTGACTGCACAAGCGTCTGATCCCAAAGGATCCCAAAATTTAAAATGTGACTTTGAGCTATCTAGAGATGTCAGATTTCAATTTCGATCCCAAAAATTGATTCAGAGAAGTTGATTTAGCCAAGGGTACAATTTTTGCAAAATTTAGAAAATAGGTCAAAAGCTATATAAGGCCTAGAGGGGTCATTTTCAATTCATTATTCACTTTTGTCTTCTTGCTGATTTTGAGCTCTGAGAGAGAGATGGAGGATCTTCCACTGCATATGCATCAATTTGAGTGCTCTCGACAACACGCCCGGCCACCGGAGTATGACACACCTGTAAGTAGTCAATAAACTACCTTGTATTTCAATTCGTACAACTTCCTAGGTCAATTTAGGATAGATTTAGCTAGGTTTAGACCATATTCTAAGAATCTCAGGCAAGGAAATAGTTTCCTCATGTGTTCCCAGGTTTCCTCTCGCGTGAGGAAATAGTTTCCTCACATGACCTGGGGGTCCTTCACGTGGGCTTAGTCTGGAAGCTTGTGCGAGCCAAAAGGGGTTCCCGCATGAGATTGTAGGATCTCGTGCGAAGCCTAGTCCCGTCTTGCATGAGAGAACAGTTTTCTCGCGCGAAAGACTACTGCAAATTTTGAAGCCGTTTACCAAAATTGTGTCAAATTGTGTGAAATCAGTCAAGTAGAGTGTCACAAAGCCTTGTCTAGAATAGATGTCTTGTTGCTTTTGCTATTGTTATGTTGAAAATCATCATGTTTGAGATACTGATCCAATGTCATCGCTTGCTTTGTAGGTTGACTTCCTAGATGTCATTTTCAGCATGCACCATCCCATTCTCACCACCTTAGTCCAGAGATCGATAGATGCAGAGGGTGCTCATATAGATGCACTTGGTTAAGGATATCTACGTGATTTTCCCAACATCTAGGTAAATCATGGTCTTCTTACTACCTTGGTAGAGCATTTCCATTCGAAGATGAACACGTTCCATTTTTCCATGGGAGAGATGACGGTGACTACGAAGGATATATACTAGATTATGAGGATTCCCATTCATGGTACTCACATAGAGTACGATACACAACTGCGGTAGGGGACTGTAGCCTTGAGGACCATCTTCCAAGATGATCTAGTGATGGGCCAGGCCATCTCGTGGGAGGATTTGATGCACAGATATGGCGGTGCTCACCCATTTCCCATTGTTGTAGCAATGTTCTTGAGCTATTACCTTGTTCCTGATCGAGGACAACATGGACTAGAGTGTGGCTGGGGCACCATGTTGCAGCGGATGCTGGCCAAACCAGCAGTGATGTTCGGATGGGGTGAGTGCATGCTTGCCCACATGTATCATGAGATGCATGAGATTGTTTATAGGGGTGTGAGGACCATGGTGGCAAGGGTCTTCGTATTACAGATTTGGGCCTAGGAGCATCTCCCCGCGTGTAGGCTGATTTTCCATGATACATGGTAGCAGCTAGAGCCATAGGTTTATAGATATTTAGGTGTCATGACCCAACCCCTATTGGGCAAGAAAGAGCAGTGGAGAGGCCAGCTAGATGACATGGTGATGGTAGTATGGAGACCCTAGGTGGCCACGGAGCCATGGGATGATACTCATTGGGAGCTTGCACGTATGTTCATTTCATGTCCACTGATTGGGTGGAGTGTCCATACTATAGAGATGTTCCATGTTACATGTATCCTACACCAGTTTGATAGACAACAAGACATATCACAAGAGCATTTCCCCTACACCCACTTCTCCGATGAGGAGAAGAAGGGGTGGCACACACAGTTAGACCCTGGGCGATGTGCTATAGAGGCACGGATTCCTCGAGTGAGATGGGACTACATGGTGGGTGTCACCAATGCAGGGGTGACACCAGCATATAGAGATCAGCTGATAGCCCATCCACATCCTAGATTTATAGATCCAACTGGTGTCGGAGCTCAGTAGTAGCCTGCATAGCAGCAGCAGGCATAGGATTAGTAGGCACCTGCATAGCAACCACTAGCACAACAGCCACCAACACAGTAGCCACTAGCATGGTAGAGAGTGTTGAGACCCAAAGTAGGACAAACTAGCATCCTTGCTAGGACTATGGGTTCAGATCTGGGGGCTGGGAGTAGTGGGACCCAATAGAGGTCCATGAGATAGCACACAGATGATACATCATAGCAGGCATTACCGAGTGATGATATAGATATGCCAGACATTCTAGCTCGGGTGGGTACTCCATAGTTATAGGAGGCTCTTAGGAAGAGCTGAGAGAGAGTATGGTAGGTGTAGCGGGAGTGTGATGATTATCATACATGGGCTATCAGAGAGGAGACATGAGTGGTGGATAGGGACGTTGAGATTAGATAGCTACGGGTTGAGCTGGCACATTCTAGGATTGAGATGAGATATGAGGCTGCCCAGGTAGCTTATTATTATGCAGCTTATTGTGGAGTTGTACCAGATGTATCAAAGTAGGTGCCACCATTCACCAAGTACGTAGGAGCTCCACAAGCACCTCCACCAGCACCTCCGCAGGCACCTCCACCAGCACCACCATAGGCACCACCACAGGCTCCCCCTTAGCAGGCACCCCCAGAGCGGCCGATGCCTTTACCAAAGAGACCATTGCCACCACCTCCTCTAGGTGGTAATTGATCCTAATGTATTTTGAGAGACATGTATTGTAGTCCATTTTTGATACCGTGCTTGAGTAGCACCTCCTCTTTTTGTACATGACATTGATATATATATATATATTGCTTTGATTATTGATGTTTTATGAGATGTTTTTATATGTTTAGATGTATGGATAGAAATGTATGAAATGCACATGTCTCCTTTGATGAATATGAGTATGCACATGGTTTTATCATTATGATGCAATGGTAGATGGATAGAATGTATGCATATGTGAAATGTATGATTCTGAGTTATGCTTATAGTGGATGCACATGTATATGCAAATGAATTTATGGATGCAAATGAAATGAAAATGCAATGAATATGTAATGAATATGGTACTAATCATCTCATGCAGGATTTTAGCAATATATGGCAGGTACTAATCAAAGATGTATGTGTTCGAAGATCGAGAGCAAGGATCGGACACTTGTGCAGTCAAGAAGAACCTTGGACAAAAGATGAAGACCTTTGATGAGTAGAAAGCAATCAAGAGAGCACCAAAACATAGTCCCAATGCAAGCCTAAGCTAGATGCAAGCCTAGAATGAACGGATGCAATTCCTAGGACTTGGTTGTTGGACTCATCGTATTTATCATCATCAAGTTTGTTTAAGCATGAGACGATCGCAAGATGCCATACAATTCTCACTAACATTGCAATCATGAGAATATGAATATGAAAGAAGTCTTAGATTTGTTGGAATGAGGTGTAAGCATTAAGGCACAAGAACCCAGAATGACCTGAACACCTATTCCTTTTGATTTAGCAGGTTAACATAAGCATCAAAGCACAATAGCTAGAATGACCTGAATGTTGATTATGAACAGACACACCAAACATGTGAGAGTTCCTTCTTTTGCCAAAGAGTGCTCGCAGTGACCCTTACATTCACTTAGCAGGACGAGAGTTAGCAATTTCACTTGTAGCAGAAAGAAGTCACTCAAAATAGACAAGGAGAAGCACCAACCTCACCAAAGCGTCCATATAAAAGGAGTCAAGGTATGCATGGCCATCCAATATGAGATGAAGGCTCTTACAGACAGACACCCCTCTTAGATAGATTCCTTGGATCATTGGAACTAAACCAGCAAACAAAAAGCAAAGAAAAAGAACAAAGCAAGAAAACAAGCACTCAAAGAAAACAAAGCTCAGCATGCTTCAAAGGAACACAAAGTTAGTTTTCAGGTTTAGTTTACATTGTGTTCAAGCATATTGAAGTCGAAGAGGAAGTAAACAACGTTTGAAGTCTCGGCGGGATAGCGATAGCAAGCAGACACAGTGAGAACCACTGGTGACCGTCGTGAGAGAAAAAGTCTCAAGAAGATATCAGAGCGCGAACCAAGTATCAACAGGTGAATGTAGTGAGCACCACTGGTGACCGATACAAGGAAGATTCTTGAAAGAGAATAAAATGTGAGTGAAACATCCGTAGGAAAACGTAGTGAGGACCACTAGTGATTGATGTAAGGAAGAGATCCCGAAAAGGAGAGGTCAAACGAAAGCTAGGTATCAGTAGTCAGGCACAGTGAGAACCATTGGTGACCGATACATGAGAGATCCTCAAAGAGAGAAATCTCAAAAGTAGCTAGGCATTAGCAAGCAGACGCAGTGAGAATCGCTAGTGACTGATGCATGAACAAAACTTCTGAAAGCAATAGGACAATGCCCCCTAGACTAGGAAGGTGCCCCCAAGTGTGAACCAATTCCAATCCATGAAGAGTCAAGGAAAATCTTGAAGACAACTGAAAGCAAGGGCATGAGCTAGCAAACTGAAGTAGGAAACAAACTCAAAGTAGGAAACAAACTAAAGCAGGAAAGAAAGAAAGCAAACTAAAGCAAGAAACTAAGAGCCAAGTGACGTTGAGATAAGATGTAGCTTTAGGAAACAAGAGGCGTCTATTTACCAGGTTTTCACCATCTTGGTAGAGATTCTATTTTTGCTACCATGATGCCTGTTTACCAGGTTTTCATCAATGGCACATTTTTCTCTTTTTCAATTTTTTTGTTCTTTTCTCTTTTTTTTATTTTTTTTTATTTTTTGAATATTTCATTTTTTTGTATTTTTGATCTTTTTCACTTTTTTTTGTATTTTTTCAAATTTTGTATTTTTTTTATTATTATCAAGGTGCCTATTTACTAGGTTTTCACCAAGATAATAGATACATCAAAGCACCTATTTACCAGGTTTTCACTAAGATGATCATTTTTTTTCAGGTCATTTTGCAATTTTTAAGATTTTTTGCAATATATCATTTTTTTGAATTTTTTCAGGACCAATAAGTATGCACAGGAGCATACGAGCAATGTCTCAGCTGTAGAACTTCTTCAAATGAAGAGCGTTGATAGGCTCTTTGAGTTGCTCTCCTTCAGTAGTGGAGAGTCGATAAGTGCCAGACCCAAATGCTGCAGAAATGACATACGGACCAAGCCAATTTGGTTCAAATTTTCCTTTCTGGGCCCGCTGCTGTTGATTTTTGGGGTTCTCTCTCAGGATGAGATCACCCACTTGGAATTCTCTTTGTCTGACTTTCTTGTTATAAGCTTTAGACATCCTCTTTTGGTACACTCTTAGATGATCGAACGCCACCTTTTGGCATTCATCAAGTATCTCAAGCTCTTGAAGCCGGGATATTCTGTTATCTTCATTAGTGATGAGGCTCCTCAGAGAGATTTGCAATGTCAAAATCTTGACCTCAATAGGTAATACTACCTCTGCTCCATAAACCAAGGCAAAGGGCATAGCCCCTGTTGGTGTTCTGATGCTAGTTTTGTAGGCCCACAATATCGGATTAATCTGAAGATGCCAATCTCTACTAGATTTATGAATTGTTCAGTGCAAGATCTTCAAAATTGTCTTGTTAGAAGCTTCTACTTGTCCATTACCCTAAGGATAATAGATAGATGACCAATGCTGAATAATTCTGAATTTAGTGCATAAGTCTATTAGGTCCTTATTTTTGAATTGTCCCCCATTGTCAATGATAATAGATGAGGGTATACCATATCTACAAATGATATAGTTTAGTATGAACATAGCAATGGTCTTGCTGTCAGCTACAGTGAGAGGCACTTCCTCAACCCACTTGGTAAAGTAATCAGTAGCTGTAATAATAAACTTGTGCCCCCTAGAAGATGAAGGATGTATCTGACCAACCAAGTTGAAGGCCCATTACTGAAATGGCCAGAAACTAATGAGAGGACTAAGCTCATGAGTAGGAGCATGAATCAAGTTTCCATGAAATTGGCATTGCTTGCAAGTTTTGGCATATTGAACAACTTCTTTTTCCATATCTGGCCAGTAATATCTAGCTCTAATAAGTTTTTGGGCTAACATCAGACCACTAGAATGAGACCCATAAATACCTTCATGTACCTTAGCCAACGCATATTTGGACTCATCAAGTTCTAAGCACCTAAGAAGAGTACCATCTAAACCTCGTCTATACAAGTCATTTGCTATGAGAACATATTGTGAAGCAGTACAAATGAGATGATGCTTCTCATTCTGGGTATAAGTGTCGGGAATGATCTGGTCATGAAGGTAAGAAAAGATATGGTGGTAGTGGGATGAATCATGTCCAATGACTAAACAGATCATCCTGGATTCAGGATTATCATAAGCAGGGTAGTGTAATGTCTCCACCAGGAACTCGTGTCTGAAATCATTTTTCGGCATTTGTAACATTGAGGCTAGAGTGGCCATAGCATCAGCTGCTTTGTTGTCTGTCCTTGGAACTTGCTGGAAAGAAATATGTGCAAAGTATTGCTTGAGATCATCTACCATTCTTTTGTAAGGTATTAGCTTTTCATCTTTTTTTTGGTAGACATCATTGACTTGATTGATAATTAACTGAGAATCCCCAAAGACTTTGAGCTCATCGACACACCATTCAAGAGCTATCTTCATTCCATTAATAAGAGCTTCATATTCAGCTATGTTGTTTGTGCAAGGAAACAACATTTTATATGCCTTTGGAAATGAGTATCTTTGAGGTGTAACAAACAGAATGCCCGCACCGGACCCTTGTTGAGTGAAAGATCCATCAAAGAACATGCTCCAAGATTGATGTGTGAGAAGCATGATGGATTCATCTGGAAACTCAATACTCAAAGGTTGGTGATCTTTCAAAGGAGTCTTCACTAGCTGATCAGCAATCACCTATCCCTTAATGGCTTTTATTTCCACATATTCAATGTCAAATTCACTAAGGATCATTACCCATTTCGCTAATCTACCAGTGAGTGCAGCCTTGCTCAATAAGTACTTCAATGGGTCAATTTTTGCAATAAGCCTGGTGGTATGAGCTAGCATATAATGCTGCAATTTTTGAGAAGAAAATACCACTACTAGACAAGCCTTCTCAATGACAGAGTAGTTCATTTCATAGGCAACCAATGTTCTGCTGATATAGTATATAGCTCTTTCTTTGTTGTTCTGATCTTCTTGAGCTAGGAGAGCGCCCAAAGATGTATTTGTTGCTGATATGTATAGTATAAGTGGCTTCCCATGAATAGGAGGCATCAGAATTGGGGGATTAGCAAGATACTATTTTATTTGAGAAAGTCCTTTGTCACACTCCTCATTCCATTCATAGGTCATATTCTTATGCAAAGTTTTAGTAAATGGTTGTGATTTGTCGGCCAACTGTGAGATGAAGTGCCAGATGGATTGTAGCCTTCCTTGTAATCCTCTCATTTGACTAATATTCTTGGGTGGAGGCATGTCCATAATAGCTTGTACCTTTTCAGGATCTACTTCTATGCCTTTAGCTAAAATAATATAGCCCAAGAGTTTTCCACAAGTAACACCAAAAGCACATTTCTTTGGATTAAGCCTAAGACTGAATTGTTCCATACGGTCAAGAATTGGACCCAAGTTTGTGAGGTGAGTTTTTCACTGCCTAAAGTATCATCTACATAATTCTCCATCATTTTATGCATCATATCATGGAAGATAGTAGGGACAGCTCTCTGGTATGTTGCTCTAGCATTTTTAAGCCCAAAAGGCATGACATTCCAGCAAAAGGTGCCCCAAGCACATATAAAAGCAGTCTTTTCTTGATCTTCTGGTGCAATTTTTATTTGATTATAGCTAGAAAATCCATCCATTAATGAATACATCTCATATCATGTTGTCATGTCAACTATCATATCAATATTAGGCAGTGGGAATTCATCTTTCGGACATGCCTTATTGAGATCTCTGAAATCTGTACACACCCGAATGGATTTGTCATGTTTAGTGACTAGAAAAATGTTTGAAATCCATTCTGCATAATCAATAGTTCTTATGAAGCAAGCCTTAAGGAGTTTTTCAAGTTCTGCTTTGACCAAAAGTGCTAGATGAGGATGCATTTTTCGCAGCTTCTGTTTGACAAGTTTGATACCAGGTGCAATGGACAAATGATGCATGATTAGATTGGGGTCTAATCCAGGCATGTCAGAGTAGGTCCATACAAAATTTATTTTCTTGCTCTAGAAGAAGCTCGTGAACTCTTCTTTTTCCTTAGTAGACAATGATTGTGCTAGGTGAATGATCTGTGGAGTAGTTTTTGTACCCAAATTGACCGGCTGTGTTGGCTCAATCAATACTGATGACCTCTCTTGGAAGTGGCTCAGAAGAGTATCAAGTATCTCATCTTTGGGTGCCTCAAAGAGGTTTTCACCCATGGATACGTCTTTTATTTTTACTATTTTTGGCTCTGATACTGCCACAAAGTGGTTTTCACCATCAAAGCATCTATTTTTTCTTCTTTTAATTTTTTGACTAAGATACTTGATATCTACCTCTATCATACTGACACTGCTCATATTGGTGGAGGACATCACAAGCTCAATTGTGTGGAGGTAACAGGCTAGATCATAATCAGTCTAGAATGTTAGGACTTCATTGGATTCAAGAGGGGGGTTCCAGTTTATCAGATCAGGACGATGGAGTGAAAGGGGAGTAGTGATTGGTTCAAATGTATTCACGGTATAACCCTCAAAAGCGTTAATGAGAAATTCAAGGCCTAAAGCGATCTCATCTAAAGGAGCATTTGAATCCCTATAAGACCTTACGTCAGAGGTAGAGGACATGTTAACATTAGTGGCATCTAGTTCATGCGGCCTAGCACTAGACCCTTCACCTACTTTGAGGAGCCTTTCATACATGCAAACACTATCTATGTCTACATCATAAGTGGCATTAGATAAAGATTCAAACTCATATTCATGTGAGTCTATACTTGATGTAGGGATTTCATTAGCAGCATCATCAGTCTCATTATTTCCCCTTGTGGCATTGATAGCTTGCTGAAGTTGTTCTTGTTCATAGTACTTTTGAAAATATGGTGGCCTATATCGTTCACCTATAAAATTGGGATCATCATTTAGTGCTACTTTCCATTCTTAATATGTAACTTGATGCACTGAAGAGGTTTTATCAAAACCAGCTTCAAAACAAGTATCAGTATCAGACTCTACCATATGAACAGGTATGATAGGCTCATGAGGTTCGGCAAGGAGTGCCGCAATATCTAGAGGGATAGGAAATGGAAATGTATTCTCATCAGATCTGTTCTCTGGATTCACTTCTGGAGTGGTATCTTCAATTTCTTATTCAGGTTCACATTCAAGCTTAGGATCAAGCTCAGGAATTGACACAAATTTCTTGGTCCCCAAATGAAAGGGAGTCTTCTTAAAGCCTAAGCCACTAGTATCTTTTGTGTGGCGGCCTATAGCTTCAATAGGTTTTAGCAAGCCATTATCATTTTTTCCTATGGGACCACTCCCCTTATAACTGAAGTGCTTCATGATCTTGAAAGCTTCAATGTATGGTTCTTGCTCTAAATCTGGAGTGGTTGTTTTAGCTGTCTCTTTTCCTTTGTAGATCCAAGCTCTGATAGCTCTTTCTTCATCCTCATCTTCTAAAGGTATAGAGGCCCTCACAAAGGCACCGTCATAAACTATTTGAGGAGGAGCATTAGGAACTTTGTTGTCTTCAGAAGGTCTACCATAAGAATGTGGAGACAAAGGTAGAGAAGCAAGAGATAGCACAGGTTCCATTCAATATTCTCCCGTGCCTGTATCCTCAAGTCTCAAAGTTTGTTCCATCTCTTTCAGCTTAGCCTCATAGAACTTAGTGGATTCCCTATTTGCTGGAACAAAACTATCTGCAATTTGCATAAGAGTATTGCAAGAGAAGTTGGTATTTGTAGGTACAGTGACTTCCACCCCATGAAATGGGAACTTAATGCATTGATGGTATGTGGATGGAACAGCCTGCATCTCATGAATCCAAGGCCTACCCCACAAGATGTTGTAGACTAGAGGAATATTGAGCACTTGGAAAGTAACTTCTCTCTCAATAGGACCTACGTGGATAGGTAGCATGACTAAGCCCTAGGACTTGCATTCTTCCTCATCATAAGCTTTTATGATAATCCTTTTGTGAGGATCTATGTAGTTCTCATCATATCCTAGCTGAGTGAGCAGTTTAGCAGAACAAATATTAAGGCCAGCACCATTATCTATGAGTACTTGGTGAACATGCTTAGGACCTATCATGACCTCTATGTGTAGGGGATCATTATGTGGGTGACTTAAAGAGTGGTCATCTTCTTCAAAAAAAGATAGATAATGAGGCGAAGTCAAATGACCCACCATAGATTGGAACTGGTTGAGATCAAGATCCTTGGGAACATTAGCTTCCGCAAGAGCCTTGTCCAAAATCTACTTGTGAGCAGGTGAGATCTTCAGCAATTCAAAAATGGTAATCTGAGCATTAGTTCACTAAAGTTGGTCTAAAATACTATAACTAGCCGAGCTAGCTATAGGAACAGTTTTTGTATTCTTGTTGACAGGGCCAACAATAGTTTTATCCATGCTTTGCTTAGGAGCAGATGTAGGAATATCAGGTCTCTTATCTGCCATTTTCTTAGGAGTGGAAGTAGAAGCATCAGGACCTTTCAACACAACTCTTCCTCGCGATCAAGTGACAATATTAGCATAACCTTGGGATTGTTCAGATTTGGACGAATGAGATGTAGAACTACACAAAACAAAAGGTGTCTTAGATTTTGGAGCATGATCACTCCCCTTGGAAGTGATCATATCACAATATTCCATCTTGACAGGTTTGATCATACCAATGACATTATCATTATTAGTGTATGTGTAGTTGACTTTAGCATTGGTATTCTTAGTGTTTGAAGACTCTCCCTTCTCATGAGGAGGAAAAGGATCCTTGAAAGCTTGGTGATCTGAATTCTTATTATGATTCTCCACAATGATGTCACCATTATCAATGAGATCTTGCACTTTATGTCTAAGTTGGAGACAAGTAGAGTTTAAGACTGATATTCTGATGATAGTCAAAATAATCATTATCATTCCACCAGTAAGGTCATGGTTGTGGGTCATAAGTACATTTTCCAAAGGAGTAAGAACCTGATTTTGTATAAGACTCTTTTAGACCACATCGAGAGGCTCTCCCAAAGGAGTGAAATCACACTTGGGTCTTTTGGACCAAGGTTTGTTCTTAGAAAACTTTGAAGGTTGCTGATTATCAGCTGTGGTCTTTTCGGTAGCCTTAGCTACTTGTAAACTGGAAGTAAGATTAAAAATAGGCTTTGAAGGCTTCGCAGTAACATTATCCACCACTCCATCATTTACCACATCTCGGTTCTTATTGACATTCTTTCCTTTATCCTTGTTTGTGGAGAATCCTTGTTTATTATCCTTATTCAAAGTTAGCTCTCCCTTCTTGATCATGAAGGCCTCTATTTGCACTGCTTATCTGATCATGCTATCAAAAGTAAGAGGACCTTGCAACTGCACTTGGTATCCAAAATTGGGGACAAGATTGTCCAAGAAAATGTCGAGTCTCTCAGCCTCTGGTAATTTATGAGGACACTTGGTGCATAACTGTCTCCACCTTTGGAGAAAGGTTAGGAAAGGTTCTCCTTGTCGCTGTTTTAAGTTGCAGAGATCCCAAATGTTGAATGTTATGTGATTAGTGTTGGAGAAAAATATTTTCCATTTCATCAAAAGTTTTAATACCAATAGGCAATCTAGAGAACCATTCCATAGCAGGTCCACCCAAACTTTGAGGGAACAAGCACATAAGATATATTTGATCATGCATGAATTACATAGACAATGCACTGAACTCCCTTAAGTGATCTTGGGGATCAGTTGTACCCAAGTATTTGTCATATTTGGGGAGTTCTACACCTCTAGGAAAAGGTGGCATATGAATGCTTCTATCAAAAGGAAAAGGACAAATACTTTCCATGGTAAATTGTTGAGTGGGTTGACCTCTATTCCTCACAAGTTGACTGATCTGATCTTGCATTTCTTAGACCATCTTTTGCAACTTTTTGGTCTTAGTTTCTTCTTCCTTAGCTATGAGTGTTTCAACTTGATAGTCTCGGGGTAACTTGGCCCCTTGTTTAGCTAGCTCAAGGAAGTACTTTTCTTTATTCTCTAAGAGAAGAACCTCCATCATCTTAATGAGAATTTTATTAGCTTTGGCAGTGTCTATATCTTGTTGAGTTATCACTTCAGGTTCAGTCCCAAGGAACTCATAAATACTAGGACCTTGATCTTGTTGTTGATCATCTTGGTTTTGATCGAATGGAGGAGGACGATAGAAATAGGCAGGTTGTTGACCGCCTTGAGGTTTGTTTCGAGATTGATCATCATTGTGGAATGGATTTTGGTCATATTGAGATTGACCATGAGAATGTTCATTTTGAGGCGAACCATGACATGGTTCATTAGAAGATTGACCATGATATTGATTTTTTTGAGATTGATCAGTGTTTTGACAATACTTGCTTGGTTGAAAATCAAACAAATCTACCATCATGTCGTATACTTGTGCAGTATCTGGAGACTTGACAAAGTGATGTGAACAAGATCAAAAAGGTACAACCAAGGTAACCTTTGGTGAATGAATAAGATCAAAAGATTTAACAAATTCTAGTGGAAAAATATCTTCAACAGTACCACTAGGTTCAATGATAGGAATGTTCTTAGTAGGATCAACCGATACAATAATAGGACTAGTCAATTTAAGAGGTCTTCCAAAGTTATGAAACAATGAATTGTCTTGGAAGTATGAGTTGTCTTGATCTTGAAATGAAAAACTAGGTTGAGCTTCAAACAATGGGTTGAAACACTCTTGAAACACCAGAGGTGACGGTTGAGATGGACTACTTTTCAAAGTGCTTAATGAGGAAAATGAGGATGTCTCACAAAGTTTAGATTTCACAACGGATTCAGGAGGATCTATCTCTTGATTAGGAGGTTCACTTCTACCTTGATCAGGATTCTGAATAGGATAAGTTTTGCCACTTCTAGTCATGAAAGTCATAGACGGAGATGAAACTAGAGAGGATTTGGGACAAAGCTAGACTTGGTCTCTAAGAACAACACAAAGGAGATAAAGGCTAGGACAACCAAGATGCGAGATGGATCTGGTATGAATCATCAAATAGAGATGGCTAGAACAGCTGAGATAAGACTATCACAACATGAGATACAAAAGGCATAAAGAGATAAGGTAAACCAATGAGAGATGACACAATTCAAAGTGAAGATCGATCGATTCCTAACTCAAAACAAATAGTTTCTGATAGTGAACGATAGGAAAGCAGAAAAATAGACCTCAAACAAAAGGCAGATTAGATAAAAGTCAAACAGTCAATAGCAAATAAGTCTCTATTTTTGCAAACTAGGCTACAGTCTTGCATGAGAAAGTACCAGGCTGTGTGAGAAAGTACCAAGCCACACGAGAGAACACCAAACTTTGTGTGAGAAAATAAGGTCTTGCAAGAGAAAGTGCTCTGAAGTGTGAAACCTTGTGCGAGAAAGGTACAAAATTTGATAATCAAGCATAGCTTTCGAGGTTAAAGTTGAATTTTGAAGTACAGTCTAAACTGATGTATAACAAAAAATCCAATTTCCTGACAGGTTTGAAGAGCAGTTTAATCAACAATCTCATTTTAGGATTTCAAGCATTCATTTAAAGACACATAGGTTCAAATCAAGCAGTTGTGAATCATGAAGTAGTCATTAACAAACCTATCAAGGACAAGGCAACTTGATAGCATCAGGGGAGTCTTTGTTTGATAATGATTGGACAATGTTTAAGACTCGATAACAAACACATAGCTTAGTCCTACAAAAAAAAATGGTGAGAAGCCAAAACCTTTGCCCCATTGCTTGAATGCATATGTGCACCTCACACAGCCGTGTCACCCCCTAGAGGGTGCCTATGTTTTTGGTGTTTCCAAGGACTCAATAGTGTATGTTCAAAGGTTACCCTTGTAGTAGGGGTCGGTGTCATAACTGCCTCCAAATGTCCAGGTGTATGCCTATGATGGGAATCTATGGGAGAGATTCTTCCCCCTCCCTGCACAAAGATTATGACTCCTTTCAGAGGTGAACCAGGTAGGCCACTAGCTATGAAAAGTTCTTATTAGGATTCTATTCATGCTAACCTTCAGTGCCCCCGATATAGGGTTGAGGCCTCGTAGCCACATCAACACTTGAAAGTCATACACCCCCGCAAGTAGGGCTAGGAGTGGCGTTGCTCAGTACAATAGACGGAGCCTTCTCAAGATGATAGTCAAAGTCTTGAGAAGGAAGCTAACATGGTTTTGGAGTCTTTAGACTCAAAAAAATGTTATTTATTAGAGTGAGGTGGAATCATCGGTGATAGGTGCATACTCACTTGGGTCGTTCTTAGAGGTTCAATACCGGTAGGCCCTCTAAAGGTGACACTGGACTTGGTTTAGATTCGGGGGTCAAATTTTTTGGTTCTCCCAAAGGGAGAAGAGCATACTTCTTTATCTCGTTTCCTCACCCACACACATCAAGAAAATTCATCACCAAGTTAGTTTCACTCCACCACAACTACAAACTTTTGGGTTTCTGGTTCTCTCGAAGAGAGAAGAGCATAATCCCCTGGTAAGTAGAAGCATAAAGATTCACTACCTTTCTCTGCTTCCCCAAGAATTTGTCATATTAGTAAGATCATTAGGATTTTGGGTTCATTCATGCTCATCACCTCCATGTAATGAAGAGCCAAAGTCCCTACTCACTATCAAAATCCTCAAGAAATTTTAATGGAGCCCTATTTAGACTATGTGAATAAAAGCAGGAAACAAACACAACATTTTTTTAGCAATCTTCGACTATCGGCCTACAATCAAACCATTAGAATGTTTTAGTTCTTGGTCAAATGTCTTGCAAAAAATTGTTATGCTGTGAAAATGACAGAAAATACTAAGCAACAGCAAATAGAAAACTATTAGAAATCTAAAACAAAAAGCTAGAAAGTAGGAAAATTTAGGTCACTGTCCTAGAATCTCGCATGAGGAAGTACTCCTTGGTGCATGAGGAAATAGGATACTACATGAGGAAACACAAGCTACCACGCGAGGCCGCACACTCTCACACAAGGAAGTGCTACAAAGAGCAAAATCTCACGCGAGACGCACTAGATTCTCGCACGAAGATCCATACACAGGCAGTACAGACGCATGATAGAGCATGAATTTTTATTAGAAAAGATGAGAATGAGGCCAAAAATCAGATTTTCTGCCCCACGGCGGGTGCCAAAATGTGTGTGTTTGAATGTGGACCTCTAAATCAGGCACAAACGCAACATAGTCATTGCTCAATCATGAGATGGTGTGTATGAACATGAATGGTCCATCTCACAACATCGATTGAATCAACGTATTGCCTCCTATGTAAGTGGGGTGTTTCATCACTCTTAGATTGGAGAGCCAACAACCATAAGACCAGTCCTACAATGGAGGATTTCTCAAAAGCTAAGAAGATGAGCAAATTGAAATTAAACTAAGATGAGTGCAATTAATCTAGAAATGCTTTGAAAGAGATATGAAATGTAGATTTTTATTTTTGGAAAACTTGAAATAAAGGTGATATTATTCTAAGAACAAATCAGCAAATTAATCTAATATGAGATGCAAGATTAAACTAATAATGAAATATTAAGCTAATTAATGCAATAAAAAGCTTTTGGAAACAATGAATTAAATGAGACTAAAAATTGCCTATAGTGTAGATGCTCTAAAAAATTGCCTCCTTGAATGAGAAAAAGAGGTCCATTAAATAGAAAAGCCAGAAGAGGAATGAAGAGTTTCTTGATTTGAAACTCCTGACCCTTCATTTCCATTTAAGACAAAAATGCAAGAATTATTTAATAAAAAGAATGGAAAATGCCACACAGGTGGCCTTTCGAATATCTTGAATTATTAATTCAAAAAGGTGTGTCCATTTGAATATCAAGCAATTATTAATTCCTTTTTATGGGTAATTAGCCAAATGGGGTGGATTTAATTTAATTCTAAGCACTTAAGACTTTAGGATTAAATTAAATTATCATAGGGGTAATTTAGCTAATTAAAGTCAAGGACTTTAGGAATTAATTTTGATATTTAATTAATGCAATTTATGGTCTTTGCAATTGACATCAAGTCAAATTAAGTCAGGTAGGAGAGAGAAAATTTCATAGGAAACTAGGACTTTGGAGATGTAAAATTGATGAAAATGCACCAAAATTAATTGAATTTAATAGGTGCCAATTTTAGGGTATTACAATTACATAGATTATCAAGGGATAATCAAGGGATGCATTCTAAAATCAAAAGGGCCTTCACCAATGTTAATTGCATGGAGGATGTGTGGATTGACTTGTGCACTGAGGTGGACATCATGAGAATGGATTATTACATACTCACACTATGATAAATCATTAATCTTAATATTATCGAGATTCCAAAAGGCTTTGAGGTCGAAGATGATGACTTGGTCCTAGATCCAGAGTATTACAATACTCAATTTGAAAATCTTGTCCATTTTCCTATTCAGTGAAAATAGAAGGAAGGGAATTATGTCTTTGATATATTCCAATCTATTTTCATGAATACAAACAAATGGCTAAAAAGAAAAGGCCTCATGAGAGTACATCCAAAATTTGGGGTTGACTGCAATCATTTTGGCCCTATTGGAAAGAGATCTTAGGTAGAAATTAGAAGAAATGATGATTCATCTTCTTCACAAGTAGTTAAAACTATCAATTTTACACTCAAATGAGAAAAAGGGTCAAATCGATCCTTAGGTTCTTCTCAATCCCCCTCCAAGAGGAAGAATCAGATGAAGAAGGAGAAAGAATGATCATATTTCCTCCTCAGTTTCCAAATAATGAGGATCCATCTAATCTGGAGGATCCATTTATAAATGTGGTAGATAATGATGTGGATTTATTTTCCAATGTATTCAAACCTACTATTTCTATTTCATAGGTGAATATATCTTCATTTCGCATCTCTTATGCTACTCCTTTCATCCTCACAATAGGGCATTGTGAGAATTTGGCAAATGTTTTTGGTGATTTCCTAGCTCTCACAGAAGGTCAAGTTTCCCAACTTGATACTTCAGTTGTAGGTTTTGAAACATTCATGACAAAGTCATCTCAAATAACACCCATGGTTTCTACTATGAAAATGGAGACATGTACCATAACAACAAAGATACAATCAGGATCAATGCCTACCATGATCACTATTCTAAGTCCAGCAAAGGAGGGTTTTAGTTTACTAGTATGGTTGGGAAATATCACCATGAAGAGAAGAAAGGTTACATTACCCCTAGATAATTTCTCTACCAAGAAAAGTAAATCTAAAACTTCAAAGGCCAAGGTTGTGTCAAGAATCATGGTTGATGATGGGAAAACCAAATATGCTGAAATTTCAAAACCCTTGGTAGATAAGCTAGCTAAAGAGCTTACTCAATCTAATTACAAGTTCACCAAGGTTTAACTCGGTAAAAAATCACTACTGGGATGTTTGTAGGATGGTCAAGATGCACTCTCAAATGTGTCAAAAAAAATCATGAGCTATAGGAAAAGAAAATATTGTTAAAGCAGGAGAATGCTCGTCTTCATGAGATTATTTGTCAATAAACATCTCAATTTGTGACCATTCCATCACAAATGACTCAGGTGAATAGGAGAGAAGAAGAAGCAAAGGCTTGGTTTGAATAAGTTGTCTCAGAAGGAGTTCATTCAATAAAAAATGCACACAATGTCCTTGAACGTATAAGAGAAATTAAGGAAAGACTCCATGACATGATTGCTTCCTTTAGCCAAGACATCAATAGCCTGACAGAAGACCTAAGTACCTGGGAGTAAATGGAAAATAGTGATTGAGATGTTCTTCTTGTTAGAATGATTTTAGAACAACAGAGAGGGGGGGAGGATGAATCAATTGTTCTTAGGTCTAGATGTACCAATTCAACTTTCTATCTCTTCAACACTCTCAGATCTAACCAGCTTTCAACTTGATCTCTATAGCATATACCAGTAACATAAAACTTGCAGTCCACTGTCCTAAAGTAAATAACTTGCAGAATATAAAACTTTCAACATCATCCACATCAAAATCATTCACACAAGTATAACACTAGGATTTATAGTGGAAACCCAATTTGGGAAAAACCACTTGTAACATGCAACTAATTTTCACTCTTCCAAAGTGAGCTCTATGAAAAGCCAATCCTATTAAAGGTTTACAATACACACTGTTAAATGTGACCTGGTTAAAGGATTTAATCACCCTGTTAAGAGTGGCCTTGTTAGAGGGTTTAAGAACATTCCATCAGAATGTCACCTTGATTAAAGGATTTATACAAAATGACTGCTAGGTCAATCTTGATTAAAGGATTTATACTAATACAATGGTTACAAAGTAACAGTAGGTTTTGATCTAAAAATATACAACTCACTTTGCAAATATAGATCCTCTACACACATATGCTGATTTACTGATTGATCTTCATTTTCATCTCCATCTCTGATCTACTTGGAATTCACTTCAAGCAATCACAACTTTGTTCAACTCCTTTACAGCTTCACCTTTAGCCTTCTACTTAGACTTATTAGTCAATAACATCAACCTCTTCTCTCTTCTCTATAACATCACAATTAGGTTAATCTTATACCTCCTTGATCAGGTAGATTAATCTTTTTCCACTTAATCTCTTCCATAGATCTTAGGTTTAGGTTAGATTCATTGAATCCTTTCATCATTATGTTCTCCTTCTTTTCCTTCTAGATACATCTCCAAAATTCTCTTTGAATCCATAAGAAAATGATTTACCATGCATTAAATGTTTTATACCACTCGTTAATAATGTCAACACATTCTACATATTTCAAGAATTCAACTATGTCGGTTGGGATTCTCAATTATTCCTCAAAATATAAATTACTAACACTCGATCAATACTGTGTTCATCTCCTCGGTCATTACTGTGTATCTTGGTCATCACTAACATTTTCCTTCTCATAAATTATCTATCACTTGGAAATTACTGATGTTTGGTCAACACTATATTTTCTCGATATATACTAGCACTCGGTTGACACTAACATCACTAGGCTTAAACTAGATTCCTTCACTTTTTCTCGGTCAAGCCTATGTTTCCAGTCTTTCTTCTTTACTATGTAAACAACACATTACCTTGTCAATGTGCCAACTAATCAAGTACCCATTGAAGTATCACATAACTCAACCTTTCCTTAGGTTCTCTTATTATCTCCTCATCCTCTTCATCAATAGATATGGTACTCTCCTAGATAGCAACTATATTACCAGTTAAGGTTTGACATCAATGACAATATAACAATTGTTTCAATGATAGTTTCCAACAATATCCCTCTTTGGCATTGATGGAAACACCACATGAATATCATAGATTCACCAAACAATCCAAAATATATGTGCAACAGATATCCATTAATACCCTTAGCTTCATTCTGACTCTCATCCAACACATCCAAGTACCAGCTCCCTCTTGGATAGGTGTATCTTTTCTTGTTCACTGAATCTCTTTGAATCTCTCCCTCTTTTGTTAAGGCCATTTAATTTTCTATTTTTCTTCCTTAGAATCTATCCCTCGGGTTTATTGAATTTTTCCATGTTGTATCTCTCTTCCTAAATCTCTCCCTCTTTGACAACAATGCCAAAGAAACTTGTGTCTCTTACATCTTTACCATGTAGATGTCTTCATGTCAATTCTATATGTTGTATGGTCCCTCTGTCATCTTTTCCTATGATTGACCAACATCTTTTCTTTACTTCTCACAACACTAGGCAACTCCTAAGTGTGACCTCTTTTGCATCAATTTGTCAGATAATCTGATTAGCACATTTGATGCAGTGCTCCTATATACTTCTAGATAGCCTTAGTTAGGGGAATCACCCCTAATTTACCTCTAAGGTATTCCTAAGCATCTTTAGATAATTCTTTTGTGAATATATCTACTAATTGTTCCTTTGTATTCACATATTCCAATCTTACTTCTTTGTCTTGAACCATCTCTCTGAAGTAATGATACTTGATAGAAAAATGCTTAGTCTTAGTGTGCATAACATGATTCTTTGATGTGTTAATAGCACTTGTATTATCATAGAAAATAACAACTGGCTCAATGATTTCCTTCTTCATACCTTTTAAGAATTTCTTTATCCACACTAAATTTGAACAATTCACTGTTGCTGCTACATATTCAGCTTCTGTTGTAGATTGAGAAATGTAGTTCTATTTCTTACTTGTCCAAGAGACTAATCTCTTTCCTAGAAAGAATGCATCACCATTTGTACTCTTTCTATCATCAACATTTCCAGCCCAATTTGCATCAGTGTAAACTTTCAGTTCAAACTTGTCTTTCTTCTTGTAATACACTCCATAGTCCTCTGTTCCTTTAAGATATCTCAATATCTTTTTCACTGCCATCATGTGACTCTCTTTAGGATTTGTAGAAAATCTTGCAAAAATCCCAACTGCTAGGGTAATATTCGATCTACAATTGACAACATATTGTATCTTTCCAATCATGGATCTATACAAGGTTTGGTTCACTTCAGCTGTATCATCAGTTTTAGATAACTTTTATCTAGTAGCTATAGGTGTACTTACTGGTCTGGAATCTTCCATACAAAATTTTTTGAATATCTCCTTGATATATTTAGATTGAGTAATATAGATACCTTTCTACATCTGATAGACTTGCAAACCAACAAAGAATTTGATCTCACCAAACATAGACATTTCAAATTCAGTTTGCATCTCATTTGAAAAGTTTTGACATAGGGCATCTTGTCCTCCAAATATGATATCATCAACAAATATTTCAGCTAACAAAATCCCTTTACCTTTTTCAGTCTTCATATATAGATTTCTATTGTCATTTGTCCTTACAAATTCAATCTTTATCAGATAATTGTGCAATCTTTCATACCATGCTCTGGGGGCTTGTTTCAATCCATACAATGCTTTGTGTAGCTTGAAAACCATATTCTTCTTTCTTGGATCAAAAAATCCTTCTAGTTGTTCAATGTATACTTCTTCTAATATCCCATTTAGAAATGCAAACTTGACATCCATTTGATATACTTTGAATCCTTTATAAGCTGCATAAGCAAGTAGACTCCTCACTCCTTCCAATCTTGCAACAGGGGAAAATGTCTCCCCATAGTCAATTCCTTCTTGTACATACCACTTTGGATTTGTTTCTAGTAACGTCTCCATGTTCATTGAGCTTATTTTTGAATACCCATTTTGTTCCAATAACATTCTTATCTTCTGGTCTCGATACTAGAGTCCAAGTTTTGTTCTTTTCTATCTGGTATATTCCTTCATTCATGGCTTGTATCCAGTCTTCATTCTCTAAAGCATCTTTTACTATTTTATGGTTAAACTTACACAGTAAGCATGTATGATCTTTCAACTTACTTCTTGTCATGACTCCAGATTCCTTATCTCGAATGATTTGTTCAGGCTTATGATTTCTTCTCACACACTATGTCAAAGTAGGTTCAACTTTCCTTTCTCCTTGGTCTTGATCTTTAGATTCACCTTGTAAATTCTCTGCCTCTTCTTCTAATTGCTTGGTAGCATCCTCCTGATGCTTGACATCATCTTGTTGATGCTTAGCAGCATCCTGCTGATGCTCGACAATATCTTGTTGTGGCTTGGAAGAATCATGTAGTTCCTCAACATCTAGTTTAGGTGCACTACTAGCCTCTCCTTCCATGTATACAAAAGATCTGTAATCTTTAGGCTCTTGCTTGCACTCAAATTCATTCTTATCTACATATTCATCAACTCTAACATCTTCCTTGATTTGTACTCAGTTAAAGGTATAAACAACTATAGTTACAACTTCTCTCTAGAATGTTTGTGCAACATTCTTCTCAATCATCAATGTTTTGGCATAATCCATGATTGATCTGTTTCTCCTTTCTGCTATACCATTCTATGGTGGTGTCCTAGGTGCAGACATCTTTCTCTTTATTCCTCTATCATTGCAGAATAGATTGAACACATTTGATATAAACTCTCCTCCTCTATCAGATCTCAAACATTTCAAGCTCTTACTAGTTTATTTTTCAACCTTTTCCAAATACCACATAAACAACTTAAATGTATCAAATTTCTCCTTCAAAAACACTACTGTCATCATCCTAGAATCATCATCAACAAATAGAATGAGATACTTATCACCATAATAACTTTGTACACCCATAGGTCCACAAAGGTCAGTATGAACCAATTCCAAAATATTGTCAGAAGTATATGTCTTGCTCTTAAAACTAGGCTCTGTCATTTTTACCAATTGACACTATTTACACATTACATTATTAGGTTTCTTCAATCTTGGTAAACCTATAACTTTCTTCAACTTACTGATACTTACCAAATTGTCAAAGTTTACATGACACAACCTCTTATGCCATAACTATACATCATCATATTGTGAAAACAAACATGTTTCTTTAGATAGGTCTAGATAGAACAAGTTACCTCTTGTCTATTCTCCAATTCCAATTAGTTCACCAGTAGCATCAAATATTTTAGCCTTTCTGTGCTAAAGTTCAACTCAGTAACTAGTACTATTCAACTATGCTACACTTAGAAAATTATAGTTAAGACCTTCAACCCAACAAGCATTATCACATTTGATCTTATCAGTTAATCTTATTGATCCTTTTCCTTTCACAAGACATGGTGCATCATTACCAAACTTAACACTTGTACCTTTCTAATGATTAAGGATTTCAAACTTACTTTTATCACCAGTCATGTGATTTGAACAACCATTATCAATAATCCATTTATCACCTTTAATAACATATGAAATAAGTGCAGTTTTCTCATCTTCATCAGAATCAGCTTTCATAGCAACATAAACAACTTCTCTATCACAATCATCAAATTCACTAGTTTCACTGTCATTTTCTTCTTCAGCAATATAGAAAGATTTCTTACCTTTGTCCTTGTAGTCTCTATACCTTCGATGATCTCTATCATTTCTCTTGTCTTTGTACTTGTTCTCCCTTTTCTCATCTTTGTCAGTCCTATCAAGGCATCTTACTGCAATATGGCCAACTTTGTTACATGAAAAATAGATAATAGGAAGTTTACCTTTATATTTTCTTTTTCCTCTCTTTAGCCTTCTAGCCATAAGTACTTCAAGATCATCTAGATCATCATTAGAAGTGTCACTATCATTGTTGATGTCATTGTCACTTCTCTCACATCTTTCTTTTCCCTTCTTAGGCTTATGAAGAACCATTTGACACTTAACAGATTCAACATTATGAACAGTGAAGTTATCATAATTTGATAGCTCAAAAGCAATAAGCTTGCCAACAAGACTTTCTAGAGTTAGAACATTACCAGGGTTACATCTTGATTCTTGTATTGCATAAATTATGATAGCATAGATAGGAAGTAAGGTTCTCAATACTTTACTGATAATAGTCTCATCATCAATGATTCCATTAGCTCCTCTAATAGCATTCACTACTTCCTTAATTCTACCACAATACTGAGCAATATTATCACCATCTTTCTTTTTCATTTCATCAAACTTACTTCTCATGCTTTTAGATTTGGCTCTTAGTACATTTGTGTCTCCACCATAGATATCTGCTAGCGTGTCCCACATTTTCTTTGCATTAGTACAATCCTTGATGTCTTCAAATTTAGGGTAGCTTAGGGAAGATGCAATCTCCAACATTGCCTGATTGTTTCTTATTTTTCTTTCATCTCCTTGGCAATCAAAGGTGCAACATGTTGGAAATCTATTGGGAAAATGTGATACCGAGGGGGGGGGGGTGAATCAGATATCACTGATATATCCATTTTGACATAAATGAAACCTTGCATAGCATTAACATAAAACTCAACAATGTAATGAATCTAATAAGCTAAACATCACCCATCAAAATAAACATTACACAATAATTTTGGTTACCCAAAAAGCCTTCAAAGGTAAAACTGGGTGGGGATGACACCCACAAATCTTCACTACTGCAATATAAATTTTTCCTATTAGGACTACAATTTTGATCACAAAATATGATCTACCCTATGAGGGGTCTACTCTGTTAAGAGCTTTGAGACTTATACAATCTACCTTGCAAAAGGATTTAAGACTTAAAACTAAGTAAGCACTCGGTTAAAAGTTTACTAAGGTTTGTCAAAACCACTCTATTAAGAGATTTACCCTGATGCACTTGTTAAAATGTCTCAGTACTTGATCCTTCAATTTGCACTATGATGCTGATTATCTTCTCCTTCCAGTATAGATTTTATCTTATCTATCAAGTATGTCTCTATTCTACCCTTCACTGCTTTGCTCCATTCTACTCAGTCACTAAACTCTATCAGATATTCTCACTATCACACTCTTTCTTCCACTGATTCATCATTTTAGGGTTTATACCACATCTTATATAGACAATTAAATTTCTCCAAGATTTAAGATCTTCGATCTAGATTATCTCATTTTTTCGCTTAACCTTTCCCTAATTCTGATTGGTTCCATGTAGTACATAGGGATTAATGCTTTCAATATAAGTGCATAATCACCTCTATGGTTCCCTCAACAAACAACAAATGAAATATAAATGTTGGCCAAAATGGTTTACCTAAGTGTATGTGCCATAACAAACACATATGTCAATTCTAGCTTGCACAACATTGGATGTCTCTAGCACTCGGTATTCACTATTCTTTATACCTTTGTGCTCGACATTGTCTTCTTTACATAACTTGGAAAAAGCTGACTCGACTAATACAAAAGTACTCGGTGACCACTGTTTTACTCGACAGTGACTACTACGAGGTAAATATACATTATACATGACTCGACCTATATATGATGACTCGATCACAATGATGACCGACCAACATTGCGTAGAAAATGACTAAGTGTAAGACACTAATAGACAAAAAAACTTTAGGGATCAATAATCTCCCCCTTTGACAGTAGTGGCAAAAATAATTTGTCATGACATTTTCATTACATATACAAGAGTACTTATTACTAACAGAAGTATATATAGAATACTCCCCCTAATTCTTAACTTGGTCTTACAAAAAAAAAGATTTACATTTGTACATATAAGACTTCCTTACTTGACATACACTCGAATACATAAACACATTTACAAAATGTAGTATGTTATACCATTCATTTATTCTTCTCTTCAATTTGATTATGTTCTCTGAATCTATTCATCCCTTTGTGACTTAACATGTCATGTCACTCTACTATTTCCCCCTTGTTTTTGTCACTTTAAGTTCTTCGTGTGTAGGGAGCTTGTAATGTTTTTCCAGAAATGGTTTATGAAGCATCATGACCATGTGCAATGCGCTATCCCAACTGGATGTTTCAATCTTCAAAACCTCAAACTTTACCTCTAGCTTGGCAGCTAGGTCAACTAGGCTCCCAATAGTAGAAAGATGGGGATCTTTCTGTACTAATTCCTTTGCCTTAGCTAACTCTCTTTGTATGGCCTCCAAGTGAGGTGTCAATATTGTTTTAATGGAGAGTAAGCGAGCCCTTATCTTACCATCATTAGCCATCAACTCGGCTATCCTCCCTTGAGTAAGTAGAAGCCTAGCGTAATGTATAGAGCTGGAACTTACATCCAAATTCAATGAGTGACCTATAGATTTTATATCTAATTGTAGCTTATCTATCAGATCTTGGTTGTCCTTGGTAAATACTTCTACATCACATAGTTTCTTGTACAAAGATTGTGCATTTAGTACAACTTCTTCTAAATTTAATATTAAGGTAGAAAGTTCTACCGGCTTCACTGCTATATCGGCAGAGACCTTATTAAGTACCTTGGTCTCAAATTTTCTTTCTGACCACTACAACAACTTATCATTTGCCTTGCTATCATCATCGTTCACTTTGTTGACAATATGAACAAGTTGTTCTAGTATAGGGTTAGAGTCATTGACATCAGTCATTTCAAAAACATCAATGAATATACCTTTTATTTCATGAAGTACTTGATTTTGCTAATGTTCCCTTCTCATTTCTTCATGTTTTCTCTTCTTCTTTAGTAGATCTTCCAGAATTTGCATGTGTTCATAGGTCAAGTTATATGTGTCCCATTTAGGAATCACAATAAATTATTTGAGTGTCACCTGTGGGGTAGGAGATTTTACCTTCTTTTTCTGTGACTTTTTCTTAGGTGTTTTTCCACTTGTCATCTGTACAAGATCTTTTATTGCCTCTTTCTCCTTAGGCTCTTGAGTTTCTATTACTTTTTATGTCTCCTTCTCTTCTAGTTTATTTTCCTCCACATGAGCATTTACTGTTACCAATGTAGACTATTTTGCTTTCCCTTTATTTGACTCCTCAATAGATGTAGATTGAGGTATAGTAACCGACTTGTCTTGTTCCTCGGTAGTACTATGACCGACTAGGATATCAACTATAGCTTTGTGTGGACTGGCAGAGGTGACTTTATCAGTTGATGTATCCTCAATCTATGGGTAGTCTATCACTTGTAATAGCACAGGATTACCTCTTAACAAAGATGTATCTTTTGCTGCCTCATCTTGAATTTCTTCCTTGGTCAATACATGAGTTTTCACTGGGGTATCCTTAGTGATGTCAATAATGGTTACTCCAGCTAGCTTCTCACATTTCTTGATCTTTGGAGCTTCTTCCTCCTGAATATGAGGTTCACTAACATCCTCTTTATTATGTAGCTCAACTCCCTTAGATGTGCTAGCTTCCTATTGTGTACTTGTATCAATTAGGAGACCAAAAATGATCTTCCATACCTTTAGAATATGTTGAAAAACATCTTCAACCTTATGTTGAAGGATAGAGTATGCCCTGAGATTTGGAGTGAATCTATTCCTGTACTACTCCATGAATTTTTGAATGTTAGCAGAGGATAGGTCTAGTATGACTTGGGCTAGTGTGCTTTCCCTGATTTCCTTCTTAGTCATAAGGGCATATTCTCATTTTTGTGCTATCCGCTGGTATAACTCATTAGGAATCAAATTTTCCATTTGAAACGGTACCATCTTAAATGTGCAGAGCATCTCAAGCATTGCTTCTTTAAATTTTTCCTTGTCCTCTATACTCATCTTTTCAAATTTTACTTATTTGAAGCCTGCTAGGCCAATAGAGCTCTTGATGTTGTGGCATATTCATCCACAGTCAATGTTTTTCTCTATAGTGGTACCTTTTTCTTTTTTTCCTCATCAGTTTCAATTTCCTCATCATCTTTCTCCAAAATAAGTTTTCTTCTCGGCTTCTTCCTCAACTGGCTCGGCACTACCTTAGGCTGAACAATTTTTCTCTTCCCTAATGCAGGGGTTTTCTTTTGAGGTTTGACAGCTACAGCTGTAGAGGCTGCCCTAGTTCTTGGCCTAAGTACTAGTGAGGAGATAGGCTTAGGTTTTTGCATTGTTTTTATCACACGCTTGGCAATTGATGCCTTCTTTCCTTTCTTCTCTACTTCTTTATCCTCCTCTTCACTTTCACTAGACTCACTTGATTTATCTTCTCCTAATCCTTGAGTCAGTTCTAGAGGTGCATCTGCCTCTCTTTCTCCTATCATCTTTTCTATATTTTTCACTATCTTTTTCCTCTTTCTCTCCATGGTAGAAGAATTTAATCCCATGGTTATCTTAACCTTAGCTTCCTCATAGGTTCCAAAATAGGTAGCCTTCTTATCAACTTCCTCAGCTAAAAAAGTTGTGATTGCTGTTGTAGTTTCATCAATGTTTACCGGCTCATAAGGTAATGGCATTAGCCATGATACCCTCAGTATTATCACTTGAGCATATGTAAGGTCAGTGTCAACTAGGAAGCATATGTCCTGATTATATTTCTCTACTAAGGATACATGAATCCTACTTCTCTTCCTAATTTTCTTCTTAAATTCTACAAAGTAATTCTCCATAATGCTCTCAAAGTTATCACCCATTTGACTAACAAACTCATTTATCTAAACTGTAACTGGCCTACTCTTATCCTATGCTACTCCCCCAACACTAGGGAAAATTTTTCTGAATATAGAAGAATAGACAAACAAGGAACCAAACTTACACATTGAATTATTTGCTTTCTGGATTGATGTAAGATTCTCAGCAAGTTGTGTCAGTTGGAGCTCAGCAAGGTCGTATGTGTGATCTTTCTTAATTATTTTCCAAGCTTGGTCCACTACCATGTAGAGGACACTATCCAATTGACTTGACTGATAGAATTTGTGTTCTATCACCCTTACTACAAACTCAATTTCTGGATCAATGATAGTAGAAATAGTCATGTCACACTTATTCCATATTGCTTGTGTGTTTGTCTAAATTTCCTCTTTGCTTTGACATCTCATAGTTTTCTTTCTAGGGATTTTAGGGTATCTAGTTACCTGGTGAATCATGTCTTTGGTGATTTGGACTGGTCCATTCTCCAGCCATATTTTCATGTCATGCACCCTGCTTAGTACAATCTTAATCCATTCTTCTTTGAAATTTTGCAAAAATTCAAGGGCATGAACTAACCCTTTCTTGGAAACCTTCTAGTGTTCCGACTTCAACACCCCATTACTGCATAGTTTCTCGTATGCCTCTCTAGCTCATAATCACCAATTTCTCCAATCTTGCACATGTAAAATTATCATATATCATTTATCATTAAAACATTCTTCAAAATTAATGACAGGGCTCCAGACAGATCTCCCATGATCGCACTTTCTGGAATGGCCTGAAACTTCTATGGCTTACACACCTCATTCCTCACTAATTGAATATTAAAGACAACTTAAGGTTTAAAGTATTAAAAAGATTTTACTTGGTAAAGTACCTTGCACAAGTGTTCTTTAGATGTTTTGCCGACGACACGCTATGAAAATTTCTAAAATTGCACTTAGCACTAATCATGCTGGTTACTCACTCTTTGAATCACTCTTAGAAATTCTCAATTCACTGGTGAAATGAAATAAATGGTAACTTCCCACTTTATAGACTTCAAACGATCAGATTAGGGCTTCTTTAATGATCCATACACTTTCTAGGTGAGATACAACTATCTCGGTAATCTTATGTTAAACTCAGTCAACATAAGCTTGGTTGATACAATCATTCAGTTACAGCTCGGTGTACATCACATCTCAGGTATCACAGGTACTCAACATACATTAGTGACTCGGTCACTATAGACTAAAATACGGATGCTCGACATCAAATAAGAATTATTGAACTTTGCTCAAATATGTCCTAATGCATCTTAATCTATGTAGATATGGACTTTTTCTCAACATATGTTAGGAAATGATGTAATTTTAAAACATTGTAGGACTTAGTTCTATACATACCTTCTTTTCTTAGTTTAAAGTGGTGTGATTACCCAATCCATTGGATTGGGTGATCTCAAGTGCACTGGATTCACTACTCCTTCCCTCTTCTTTCTTCTTTCATGTTTTGTTCATCTGATTTCCCATTTGCTCAATGATTTCTTCATTCTTACTTTGATCATTACTCGGTATGGGTGTTTTGCAATATTTCTTTAGATGACCTATCGTATTGCATTTATAGCATACCATACTTCCATTCATCCAACTTTTGGATTTTCCCCTAAAATGTGTCTTCAGACAATTTTCTCCAATGTGCCCATATTTTCCATAGTAATGGCAACTGTACCAAGTGTTGTAATCCCAATTGTATGTGTTACCCTTCTTAGGTGACTTAGTCTTTTTATTTGATGACGATTTGGGTTTTGATCTACATTCAAATTCTCTATGTCCATATTTATGACAATTGAAATAGTGTCCTTGAAATTTTGGTGAGGTAGGTGGATTACTGACCTTTGTCCTACATTCTTGTGCCTGATGTCCATGTTTCTTATAGTTAAAATAATGTCCATTGAATTTTGGTTTAGGATCAGACTTACCATGTTTTCTTCTACAGATGTTGGTTGTATGTCCTAGCTTTCCACAATGATGGCATGTAGGCTTTTTGTTCTTTGTTTTTGCACTCCTTTTCTCTCCATTATTTGATGATTCTCCTTCCTCAATGGATGATAGTTTCTCATCATGTCCAAGTCCAGATGTGTCACTAGATCATCTAGGTGACCTTAATAGTTCTTCAAACTATCTTACAGCTTCATTTGGCTTATTCATCCTTTCATTAACTTCCTTTTTAGATCTTAGTTCTTTCCTCAGTTGATTATTTTCTAATCTCAGATTGGTGACTTCCACATCTTTCCTGCCTAATTCTTGATTAACCAATAGCATTTGATTTACCATGTCTAGTTGATTTTTTGTCAACCTTTTCAAGTCATTTGTCTTTTCATCAAGTCTCATTGATATTTGTCTTTTATCTTCTTCGACCATTGTCTTGTCTTCTTGAGCTTTATTTTTCAGTTCAACTACTTCACAGAGTCTCACAAATTGAATTTATTGTTCTCTCTTCAGATTTATGATGTCCTCATATAGTATGCTTTTTTTCTCCAATAGTTCTTTTATGGATTTGTCACTTTCTGTAGAGTTCCCACTATCAAATAGTCCAGTAGTATCTTCTTCTTAATATTGTGTTTCATTTTGTTGAATAGCAATTTTTCTTCTTCTGCTTAAGGATTTCTTTAGTTCTCCTCTGGCTGCTTCAAGTTGTTGATATACAAGCTGAATGTCAATCTTATGATTCTCTAGAATTTTTCCCAACTTATAAACCTCCATCTCAAGAGTGGTTAGACTTCTATAAGAGACCAGATCTCTAATACCAATTGTTGGAAATCTATTGGGAAAATGTGATACTGCGAGGGGGGGGGGGTGTGAATCAGATATCACTTATTTATCCATTTTGACATAAATGAAACCTTGCATAGCATTAACATAAAACTCAACAATGTAATGAATCTAATAAGCTAAATATCACCCATCAAAATAAACATAATATAGTAATTTTGGTTACCTAGAAACCCTTGAAAGGTAAAACTGGGGTGGGGATGACACCCACAAATCTTCCCTAATGTAGTATAAAGTTTTCATGTTAGGGCTACAATTTTGATAAAAAAACTATGATCTACCCTATGAGGGGTTTTCCCTGTTAAGAGCTTTGAGACTTATATAATCTACCTTGCAAAAGGATTTAAGACTTACAACTAAGTAAGCACTCGGTTAAAAGATTTACTAAGGTCTGTCAAAACCACTTTGTTAAGAGATTTACCTTGATACACTTGTTAAAATGTCTCAGTACTTGATCCTTTGATTTTCATTGTGATGTTGATTACAGATCTTCTCCTTCCAGTATAGATTTTATCTTATCCATCAAGTATGTCTCTATTCTTCCCTTCACTGCTTTGCTCTGTTCTACTTGGTCACTAAAATCTATGAGATATTCTCACTCTCACACTCTTTCTTCCACTCATACATCATTTTAGGGTTTAGACCACATCTTATATAGACAATTAACTTTCTCCAAGATTTAAGATCTACGATCTAGATTATCTCATTTTTCCACTTAACCTTTCCCTAATTCTGATTGGTTCCATGTATTACATAGGGATTAATGCTTGCAATATAAGTGTGTAATCACCTCTGTGATTCCCTTAACAAACAACAAATGAAATATAAATGTCGGCCAAAATGGTTTACTTAAGTGTTTGTGCCATAAAAAAACACATATGTCAATTATGGCTTGCTCAACATTGGATATCTTTGGCACTCGACATTCACTGTTCTTTATACCATGTTGCTCGACATTGTCTTCTTTACATAACTCAGCAAAAGTTGACTAGGCTAATACAAAAGTACTCGGTGACCATTGTTTTACTCGCCAGTGACTACTACTCGGTAAATTACATTATACATGACTCAGCCTATATATGATGACTTGGTCGTAGTGATGACCGACCAACATTTCCTAGAAAATGACTAAGTGTAAGACACTAATAGAAAACAAAACTTTAGGGATCAACACAACATGTATTACATACTCATTTTCCACATAGTATTTATCTGAATCACCAATACCAACTAGATGCAATTTCATCAAACTCTACCATGCAGGGAACTTCTCCTTGTTCAACTTCGGTACCTCTTTTTGTACATCTTGATCATTAGCTTCAAGTACCTTCAAATTTATTTTGTAAAAGCACCAACAACTCTAATACCAATTGTTAGAATGATTTTAGAACAATAGAGAGGGGGGGTGAATCAGTTGTTCTCATGTCTAGATGTACCAATTCAACTTTCTATCTCTTCAATAATCTCAGATCTAATCAAATTTCAACTCGGTCTCTATAGCATATACCAATAACATAAAACTTACAGTCCATTGTCCTAAAGTAAATAATTTATAGAATATAAAACTTTCAACATCATCCACATCAAAATCATTCACACAAGTATAACGCTAGGATTTATAGTGGAAACCCAATTTGGGAAACACCACTTGTAACATGCTACTGATTTTCACTCTTCTGAAGTGAGCTCTATGAAAAGAAAACCCTATTAAAGGTTTACAATACACATTGTGAAATGTGACCTAGTTAAAGGATTTAATCACCCTGTTAAGAGTGGCCTTGTTAGAGGGATTAAGAACATTCCATAAAAATGTCACCTTGATTAAAGGATTTATACAAAATGACTATTAGGTCAACCTTGATTAAAGGATTTAGACTGATACAATGGTAAGAAAGTAACAGTAGGTTCTGATCTGAAAATATACAACTCACTTTGCAAATACAGATCCACTTCACACATATGTTGATTTTTTGATTGATCTTCATTTTCATCTCCATCTCTGATCTGCTTGGAATTCACTTTAAGCAATCACAACTCTATTCATGGAAAAAAATCTACACAATTGAATCCAAAAACTAATATATCATACATATGGATTGTGGAAACTTAATAGATTTGAATCACAACTATGTTCATCTCCTTCACACATTCACCTTCTACCTTCTTCTTAGACTTATCAGTCAATAACATAAACCTCTTCTCTCTTATTTGTAACCTCACAATTAGGTTAATCTTATACCTCCTTGATCAGGTAGATTAATCTTTTGCTTCTTAATATCTTCAGTAGATCTTAGGTTTAGGTTAGATTCATCAAATCCTTCCATTATTATGTTCTCCTTCTTTTCTTTCTAGATACATCTCCAAACTTCTCTTTGAATCCATAATAAAATGATTTACCATGCATTAAATGTTTTATACCACTCATTAATAATGTCAACACATTTTACATATCCCAAGAATTCAACTATATCAACTGGGATTCTCAATTCTTCCTCAAAATATATATTACTGACACTCAGTCAATACTGTGTTCATCTCCTTGGCCATTGCTAACATTTTCCTTCTCGGCAATTATCTGTCACTTGGAAATTATTGATGTTTGGTCAACGCTAGATTTTCTCAGCATATACTGCACTCGGTCGACACTAACATCACTCGGCTTAAACTAAATTTATTCAATTTTTCTCGGTCAAACCTATGTTTCCAGTCTTTCTTATTCACTATGTAAACAACACATTACCTCGTCAATGTGCTAACTAATCAAGTACCCATCAAAGTATCACATAACTCAACCTTTCCTTAGGTTCTCTTGTTATCTCCTCATTCTCTTCATCAATAGATATGGTACTCTCCTAGATAGCAACTGTCTTACTAGTTAAGGTTTGACATCATTGATAATATAACAATTGTTTCAATTGTAGTTTCCAACACTTCTCTCATATAACATAATTCAATCCATGAAAATTTTATATTGATATCAAGGACTAGTGGACCACAAAGTCAAGGGAATGGAAAATCTTTTCAAAAAGCTACAAGGGGAGATAGAGAGTTGTCGGGTAGTAGAAGTGGATATCATCAGTAATCTCAGGAAAATAGGATGTGAAGTTCTTACCAAAGATGATAACCTCTTCACTAAAGAGGAAATGACTACAAAATATACTAACATAGTTTATAATGTTGATTTCAATTCTGAAGAATTTAGAGCTGAGAAAATGAACAACTTTGATGCATATAAATTTGTGGTGAAATACTTGAGGGATTCTCTTGCAAATGATTACAAAGTTGTGAAATCAGCATATACAAATGCAATCAGAGTTGAAGCCATTTCAGAAATAATGAAGATTCCATATCTTCCTATGGTTCATGATTGTATTGTTAAATATAAGGCCTTCCTTGATAATTTCAAGGATTGATTCACTTTTATTCACCTCTTTTTTTAGTTTTCATGCTTTGAAGATTGAAGAAGATGAATTGCATGCAATGCAATTACATGTAATTCGATTGCATGTTCTCATGACATGTAATCCAATAATTCTTCTTACCTAGTTTTACCAGGTCAAAGTGGTTGAGTTGCTTCCACTTTTTTCCTCCTTTTTCTCTTTTCTTTTCCTATAAAAGGAATGACCCTCTCATTGTAAAAACCATCTTTATTTTAAGTAAGAAAGCTCTGCGAAACCTATGCAAGCATAACTGTGATTGTGTAGTACTATTTTGGAGAAAAATAAATAGAAATAAACAATTGGAGCTGAAGCCATGACTGAGTACAATTGTGGTGAATCAAATTGGAAGATGTGACTGCAATTTGGTTTTACTATCTTTATATTTATGTTATTCTTGTGTTTTATTAAGAACAAAGTGAATATCAGAAACAATCAGAGCTGAAGCTGTGACTGGGAGCGATTGTGGTAATATAAAACTAGAAGCTGTGACTGTAGGTTATATTAACATCTTATTTTCATGTAGTTTGTTAGAATAGTTAGAAAATCTCTACTTCTGGAAGTCTACGTGCCCCAATGGTAGAGGTATTTCTTATAGATTAGATTAACAATTCTTAGAGATAAGATGGTACACTTTTCAATCAGACTATGAGTTGGTGTTGGTTTATTGGTATCACTATTTCCAGTTTTTAGATAGAAGTGTAGTTTAGAGATTAAAGTTTTTCCCATTACTCGTTCTTCGGGTAAGTGGATTACTTCTTGAAAGAGAAGAAGAAGGAATATTTGTAACATTCTATTTGATAATCTCTTAACTTATTTCTTACCTTCAGTTGATCCAAGTAACGGTGAGAAAGGGGTGCCTTCAGGTAGGAGAGACATTGTCTCATACGTTGTGGCTGGTATACCTATTTTGCAACTGGATTTTTCCCAAAACTATCAGTTGCAAAATATCCACCCAACATTTTTTGGTGACTCTGTTGGGGATATCTAACACATTTAGAAGCCTTATGATTTTTTTTGAAGTTTTATATCCTTTTTACTATTAGTGTTTGAATTCTACATTTTTACACTGGAGAGTCTTGAACAATTCTATACTCGAAAAAAGAAGGATGAATATTCATCAAGTTCTATTGGATCAAGCTAGGCCCAAAAAACTCATTTTGACTTTCTTACCAAAAACCCTTCTCTTTCCGGTGCCACCAGTTTTCCTCTTTCTCGGAAGAAGACATCCATTCCCAGTGAGAATTTCTAGTTTTTCTAAAAACCACTATCTCCTACTACTCAACTTATTCCTACTACTCATATTCCAACTATTGTAAATATGGTCATTGGCCCATAGGGAATGAGTTTTGGTCCTTTGAATCTTGCTACACCATTGCATGGATTACGCCAAGGTTCTCGTAAGAATTTTCCCAAATTCTATGGAAATGGGAAACAACATCCTAATGAGCATATCAAAGCATTTAACATTGCATGTGGCATGATTGGTGTGGAATATCATGATGTTTCTGTGTGACTTTTTATTGAAACCCTGCAAGGTATCATTGCAAATTGGTTCTACAATTTGGCTACAGGATTAGTCACTGATTGAGATTCCTTGAAAACCAAGTTTGAAGAACATTTTAAGCTTGCAGAAGATGAGCATTCTTTGTCACTCAAATGAAGGACACATGGGAGGGTATGCGGGAGTTTATTTCATAATTCAATAAGTTGGTGAATCATATTACAACTTCGTCACAACCCACTACTAAAAATCTCAAGTGTTTCTTCATTAACACTCGGCTTCTAGAAGTTAGTTTCTTTTTGAGAAAGGATTATTCTAGCACTCTAACTCAAGCATAAAATCTGGAAATAGAGATTGAAGATGACTTAATACTTGTAGGAAAAATTCAAAAAGATTCAAACCGATTCAAGAACAATTCTTACATGGGATCTTCTTCATCAAGTTCTACTGATACATTGGTTCAGGAAATAGAAAATGAGCTTCTTTCCCTTAAGAAGCAAGTCTCACAAGGATAATTCACTACTCCATAAAAGGATATACCAAGGAGGCCTTATCCTAATGCTATAAACAACTATGCAGCCAAGAATTAGAGCAAGCTTCCTCCTCCCCCGAAGAGGCTTGCACTTGAAGCACCACCAAGTAATTCACCCACTGGTTACTATGAAGTTGATCTTTTCAATGATACTCAAGAAGATTATCCTTTTGAGGATAGCACTACTCAAAATCATGGAGATAATCAAGTGGCTGACAACTCTACTATCAGGTACATTCAATACCATGATGAAGATCCTAAAATTGATTTTGCACAAGCATATGCGATCACGACACATTCACAAACCAAGATGGCTCAACAAAAAGAAGAGGTAGAAAAGAAGCTGGATGCTCCTTAGTTGCCTATTACTATTGAAAAAAGAGGCATACCATTGCCAACCTTACCTGATAAACCAACAAAAACCTATTAAGTGTAGATCTTCCTCATTCTTCATCTAGTATTTGGAATCCCAATATGCCTAATATAAATACTAAACTTCAATCTAAAAGTATTCCTTTAGAAATTTCATTCCAAGCTTTTGATACCAAAGATCATGCTATGAAAACTAAAATTTAGATGTTTGAAGTAGAATACTTATAAGCATATCTAGATCAGTTGGATAGCCTCACAAAATTTGTTAAAGAATCCCAACCAGATCAAACTCATACTATCGCCCCAGAGCCTAAAACTATGCCCAATAATCTAGTCACTATACCATCCTCAGTCCCAAGAAAGATTGAACCTTTCTACCTTTCTCTATTGATTAATGGATATAAATTGAGTAATTTTGTCATAGATTCTAGTTCATCTGATAATGTTATGGTGGCTAAAGTAGCAGATGATTTGGGATTAACCCTCACAAAATCCTTTGGTAATTTCTATTCCATGGAAAATAAGCAAGTACCTCTGAAAAGAAAAATCAAAGATGCTCAATTTTCCTTTGCATCCTTCCTGGATAAAAAGATCAAAATGACTATCTTGGTTGCTGATGTACCTACTTCTTATGGTATGTTTCTTGGCCATAATTTCTGTAAAGATGGGGTGGTGAGCTCAACATGGACATGACTGAAGCGTGTATACCTATCAAGGGTGTTATGTAGAAGTTGCATCCTGAAAGAGAAACAAAGTATGTGGTGGTCAAATCTAATGATCCTCATGCTCAAATTCTCTTTGAGTCAGCCGAAATGGGTAATTACCACCTACATGCTGATGAAGTATCAACATTTGTTAAAGATTGGATGAATGTTTATGAGAGTTCATCATTACTCTTAGATTCTAATATATTTTCTGATGCTAATGAAGATCAAGAGGTGGTAGTTATTCCTAATCAATCTCCTATGGAGGTTGAAGAAAATGTTGTCTTTGTAGATTCCTTTGAAATTATTCTTACAGATTCTTTTGAAGCAAGTTCTAGTAGTTCTAATGAGGTTTGGATCATGGAATTTGATGGAAGTTGTACTTCCATGGGATCCGGTGTAGGAGTTGTAATAATCTCACCAGAAGGGAAAAAAATTTCTTACTCTTTCAAGCTACAAGTTGCCAATACTAATAACATGAATGAATATGAAGCCCTGATATTAGGATTGGAAATGGCTTGAGCAAATGGAATAAAAAATATACACGTTAAAGGAGATGTTGAGCTGGTGGTATGTCAAGTTAAAGGTTCGTACCAAGCCATAAATGTTTGACTTAGGCATTGTCGAGACTTAGTTTTGGATTATGTCAATATTTTTGATGCTTTCAATATCTCAATCATTCCTAGAGAACTAAATGATAGAGCTGATTTGCTTGCGGTGTCAACTACTCTACTCATCCCTCACAATGATTTTGAAAATAATAGTTATGAGATATAATTGGTTTTCTAGCCAAGTATTCCAGACAATTGTGAACATTGGAAGTTGTTCAATGATGATGATCATATCATAAATTTCCTTGAGTCCAAGGAAAAATTTGATGATCAATATTTTGAAGGTAGTGACAACCTGCCAGGAGATGTTGTTTCTAATAAAGATCTTGATACTAGTCGAGACATTAGTCAGCTGAAAGGGAATAAGATCCCTAAGTGTCTTATTTCTATGGAAAAATTGTTTAATCAACATGAAAGATATGTTAAACAAAAAAAAAACACAAGGGCAAGTTCCTCTTTGGGACATTTTGAGAAATACAATATTGGGACTGAAGAAGATCAAAAACTAGTTAACATTGGTAACTGGTGCTCTGATGAAGACAAGGAGATATTTATAACATTGCTCCATGAATACAAGGATTTTCTAGCTTACTCCTACAAAGATCTGAAGTCTTTCTGTCCCAAGGAAATCCAGCATGACATTCCTCTAAAGTTTTGTGCAATTCCTTTCTGTCATAAGTAGAGGCATTATAATCCAAAGATTTCAGGAACCATTCTCACTGAAACCCAGAAGATGATGGATGCAAGTATTATTTTTCCTATTCATCATTCATCTTGGGTAGAAAATATAGTAAGATGAATAGAGAAATCTGCATATGTGTGGATTTTCATAATTTGAATCAATTATCCCTCAAGGATAATTATCCACTACGCATTATGGATCAAGTGTTGCAATCTGTCACTGGTTCAAAAATTCTATCTATGCTTGATGGTTTTTTGGGTTCCAACCAAATTGAAGTTCAAGAAGATGATCATTATAAGACTACATTCAATACCCCATGAGGTACTTTTGCATATCGTCAGATTCCTTTTGGTTTAATCAATGCTAGAACAACTTTTCAGCGAGCAATGTATTTTTATTTTTAAAGGCTTAATCAACTAATGCATCATTGTATATTTGGATGATTTGAATTTTTTCTCCAAATCACATCAAGATCATTTTAGTCATCTCTAAAAAGTCTTGGAAAGATGTAGCCAACATGGTGTGTCTCTCAATACCAAAAAGTCATTCTTTGGCTTAATGGAAGGTAAGTTTCTAGGACATATTGTGTCCAAGGAAGGTATCCAAATTGATCTAGACAGGGTGCAATCCATTCAAGGCCTATCTTTGCCATCAAATGAGACAACGATTCATTCTTTCTTTAGAAAGGTGAATTTCTTAAGAATATTTGTGCCTGATTTTGCTATAAAAACTCATCATATAGTTGATAAGATGAAAGGAAAAGATGCTTTTCACTGGAGTCAAGAAGGAAATAAAACATTTACAGAAATAAAAGATGTAATAGCACATGCGCCAGTACTTGTTTTCCCTAATTAAAAAAAGAGTTTCATCATGTACAATTATGCTTCTGAGCATACTCTCTCTGCTATCCTAATGCATAAAAATGATCAAGAGATCGAATCACCCATTTTATTTATGAGTTGTCCTTTGAAAGCTCATGACTTGAAGTACACTCAGATGGAGAAGCATGCTTATGCTTTGGTCAAAGCAATGAAGCATTTTAGGTTCTACATGTTGAATTCTCATGTCATAGCCTTGGCCCCAGATACTACTGTCAAGACCATTTTGACACAACAAGATTTTGGTACAAAGAGATGAAATTGGATTTGCAAAATTCAAGAATATGACATAGAGATAAGACCTACCAAACTAGTTTGAGGTAAGGGTCTTTGTTAGCTTATGGCTGAGAATGTACCATTGTAAATAGAGAAAGATAATTCCCATCCTCTTCCTACTGTCCTTTTCACCATCACTACAGATGAGTGGTTTTCTAATATGGCTCATTACCTAAGTTATGGAGATCAATGCCCCTCACATTTAACATATAAAGAGTGGAGGACTCTCAATCTCAAAGCTTCTAGATTTATCCTATGGGAAAATGGCTTTTACAAACATGGGATGGATGAAAATTTCCTCTGATGTGTTGAGAAAATCCAAGTATGAATTCTAGATTCCTTCCATAATCAAGCATGTGGAGGACATTTTTCAGCACCTATCATTGTTGAGATCTCAATACTATTGGTTCACTCTTTTTTAGGATGCTTATTAGTGGGTAAAGAAATGTGAATCATGTCATCAATTTGTAGGAAGGAAAAAGCTTTCTACTCTTCCTTTGAAGCCAATAGTACTATCAACCCATCCTCAAGCAAGGGTGATTCTTACATCCTAGTAGAAACAAACTACTTTACCAAGTGGGTAGAAGAATCCCTGTAAAGAGCTCCACATCATAAGTAATTTGTAACTTTTTGAAATAGAACATCATCTCTCATTTTGGTGTTCCCAACAAGGTTGTCATAGATAATGTAACTTCTTTCTCATCCAAGGAAGTTATTGAGTCTTTTTATACTCATGGGATTACTTTAGCTCACACTTCAGATTATTACCCAAAGGGTAACGGTCAAGCGAGATCCAACAATAAAAATTTGGTGACTATCATAAAGAAGTTGGTGGAAGAAAATCAAAGAACATGGCACAAAGCGTTGTTCAATGCTTTGTGGGCTGATAGGATTACTCAAAAATGAGCAATTGGAATGTCACATTTTCAATTGCTATACGGGGTCAATGCTGAGATTCTAATAACTTTAGACCTTCCCACTCTTAAGTTGATGCGAGCCATCAAAGATGAAACTTATTCAGACTCACTAGATAAGAAAATTATGTTTCTTCAACAATTGGAGGAGAAAAGAAAAGAAGTTGTGCATCGACTCGCTATTCACCAACAACATGTTAAAGTCCTCTTTGATAAAAAGGCCAAATACAGAGAATTCCAAATTGGTGATCTTGTTTTGCTATGGGATAAAAGGAGAGAGCAGAAAGGATTGTATGGTATTTTTGATTCTCTGTGGTGAGGCCCTTTCACAATTCATCAAATTGAAGGAAAAAATTGTTTTTGGCTTACATATCGAGATGGAACACCAATGTCATTGCCACATTGTGGGAAACATCTGAAACATTACTTTTAGTGATTATTAGATAAGTATCCCTTGTACATAAGTTTTCTTTTGTGTCGTAGATTTTTCTTTAGTTTTTAGCTTTTTAGTAGTCACCTGTCTCAATTACCCAATGGAGTGGATAAAGGAACTTAGAGAACTAGATTATATGCCACTCTTTGTCTCCAAGAACAAATGAGTAACATTCCCTAGACAGAGCCAACTGTTGTCCTTCATTTTGTCACCACAAAATGTGGGTAACAATATAGTACTTTTGAACTTAGTTTCATGTTTCTCTATCTTAATTTGATATTTAATTAGCCAATATTGATCAATCAATTAATCTCAATATGTTTAGTGAATCCTTTTGCTGAAGGCTTTCATCAAGTCTTTTTCATTTTTTCAGTTTATCTTCCTATACTTGATTTTTGAATCCTTTAACGCATTTTGGTGTGTTTTCGAGTGTGTTTAGTTTTTTTTAGTCTTTTTGTTTCATCCAATCTCTTTCTTTCAGTTTTCCCTTCGATTTGATCCATCTTAGGGCATAATCAGACTTATCAGTCAAAAGATAAGATCATTTAAGTGCCCAAAAAGTGGACTCTCCAAGCTCAACTGGATATTTAAAAATAGATGTTATTTTCTATAGTTGAGTTGCACTTTTTGAAAAATATAACGTAAATTCATTTTATGTTATGTTTTTAAGTTACTTTCTCACTTAAATTAATTACTTAAGTTATTATAGTGCACTTTATGTTATATTTTAATATTGAGTTTCTTTAAAAATTTCACTTAAGTGACTTTAACACTATATAGTTATAATTTAATGTTGAGTTTTATTGTAATGCCCCGCCAGGGAACCCATGAGAACTTAACCTAAACATGCATCTAAGTTCATGGAATAATTTTTTTTTAAGTGTTAACATTCAACAACATCAAAGTTTTACAATGCGGAAGCAATACAATGAAATGAACAACTCACATAGGTTACAACTCTCAAGGATTCCATGACGAAGATTACGTGAATATTAAATTAATTAATTTAGATTGGACATAATTACAAACTCATATAAATAAATGAAAGACAAATGCAACATCACATAAAAGATAATATAGATACAACTGGTACTATAAGGTAACCATAATAACTTGCATCCATTGCACATGTTGCAGGGTATGCGAATACAATAACCAAAAAGAAGTATGACATGATAACTCTACAGAATGGATACAATGCTACAGGATCACAAAAAGGAAGAAGAAGACGAAGATCACATCTCCACCAAAGAAGAACAAGAAGAATCAACTGCCACAGGGATCATCCATCACTGGTACATGAACGTCAGAATCTCAAATGGTAAAAGAATCACTACCACCTGACCTCATGAACCTAAATGGTCCACTCCCATCGTGCTGAGGAGATAGCAAAATATCCCACTCGGATAAAAAACAAAATAGAACAAGCAAAGGAAAGGATTCCTGAAAGCTCTCTAACTCAAGGTGATAAATAATAATGACATGAAAGACTCACTATTCCAGAGGCAACTGACACATGTAGGATAACTAGACTATGCATAGGAAGGTGTCATCATGTACGTCTAACCCTTGAGTTTTGTCCTAGTAATCTTGCTGGATCCTAACACCCAAGTGACCTTACATGGTGTCAATGACCTCTCATACTGACAAAGCCATCAACTATTCCAACTCATCCCTTAAAAGGGGGCTAGTCATCTTCTCCATTCCCACCTTAGTCTATACTAGCATTAAGCCAGGGTGAGGAAACATATCTTATTAGGTTCATTTTAAAATCTCTCAATGTTATATTATGTTATCACTTGATTAAGATACTTAACAATAAGTGATTCTGGCAGCCACTTGTGGGCCCCGATGCTTATTACAAGCCACCTCCTACTACATATCTAGGTAAACTACCCTAGGCTCATAGATCTCTCCTAGATCAAATCACAGATAAAATAGATAGTCACACATCCAGAATCATCACAGAAACCAGGATTGACTACATAAACATAATCACTGAATCACATAGTACAACATGAGCCTATAAGGTCAACTGGAATATAAACAATACACACTCATGCCAAACATAAGAAATAGCATGAACAAAAAGATAATTCCCAAGCCTCTGTCTTTCCCAGGTCATCTAGTTCCCTTAAAACTGATAAACCCAACAACTAGGAAAGATAAAACTATATTGAATTTAACAGCCAATATCGGTATAAAAAGATGCATAAACAATCATAAGATAACTTGTACGTTCAACATTAAATAAAAGCTCAATCTAATCATGCAATGACGAGCACACTTAACAATTCACACCCAGGCTAAAACAAATAATTATCTCAAATCCAAAATGATTTGTCTAAACCTAATCCATGGCCATTTAGGTTTGATTACATATTAAATAAAATTTACTAGAATGTTAAGAACACAAAAATTTGCTAGTCTCGTAACTAGGAAAACAATAGACCAATGTTTGTGCTAAGTTCTAATAAATCTACCAATACCTTTAAACAATATTGAATGATGTTTTGTCAATCTAGGTGGTGCATTTTACTCTTATTATACTCAAAATATTATATGTCTACCTCCCCCTATTGTTTTGAAATGGTAATAGAACAGTCAAAAATCAAAACAAGAGGGGGAAGTATACATATATGACTTGGTCTATGAGATGTTTATCGACCTAACCTTGGTAAATAAGGAATTGTAAGGCCTTAAATCACAATATTGAAGCGGAGTTTACCTTAATTTAGGAACAATACACCCTTTCAATTTACATCTTGGACCTGACTATTAAAATGTTCTTATTCAGAAATATCTTGTTGGAGGTTTCATCTTCTCAACATATATAAAGCTTAATCCTTCTCTGTTAAGGATATGCCCTTTGAATGGTCGATATTTTTTCCTCTAAGCTAGCTCTATCTCTTGGATGGAATACTAGTAAGGATGTTAGTCAAGCTTCCAATTTATTAATTTCTTTGAATCACAATAAAATGTTGAATGGAATAGATATAAATAGGCATTAAGTGTACATAGATTTACATATAGCAATGTATGAAGACAACTTAACATGTAAATCTTATGTATATATGCAATGGTCTGTAGATAGAAGGTGATATTGTTGCACTATTGTCAACTATAATTATATGAAATTATTAATAAGAAGTTAGATTGGTTAGCATTGGTAAATTTATGTAGCTTCAATTTATAGTGCCAACAGTGGATTACATTGATGCATCTTGATCAATCTATTCTAATATTTTTTGTGGAATGCACTTAGGATAAGTGTTGTCTTAATACATATGTAATCTACATATGTTGGAATATAATTTGAGGGGCAATGTTGTTCTATAAAGTAGTTGTTCTAATCAATATGATTGATTCCAGTTTGTAGTCATGGTTGGCAAGTTCAGATTGTTTGGCGATGTTATGTTTTACAACCTAAACTCTTAACACCTAATCACCTTATTAGGTTTGAATATAACTTTATATTTGATAAGTTTAGAAACACAATGAAAAGATTTAGCAGATAGAAGTGCATATATGTTGATCTTCAGTTTTTGAATCATTGCCTTATTAGAAGACAAGGATAGCATTTTACTCTTATTATTCTCAAAGTATTATATGTCTACCTTCCCCTGTTGTTTTGAAATGAAAATTGAATAGTTATAAATCAAAATAATAGGGGCATGTATACATATATGTCTAGGTCTATAAGATTTTACTCTTCTTAACCTTGGTATAAGGAATTGTAAGGCTTTCAGTCACAATTATGAAGCGGAATTTACCTTACTATAGGATCAATCTGCCCCTTCAGAGTTTCATCTTGGAATTGACTATTAAAATGTTCATATTCAAAAATAACATATAGGAATAAGAGAACAAATTATGTCTGGCTATTATGAAGAATCATTCTATAGTTTAGCATGGATATCTTTATTTTATGAGGTACAACCTTGGGTTCTCTCTATATATGTTAATAGGTTGCTAGTCAGAATTTGTACAAGACCTTTATTTTGGGCTCACTTCAATTGCATAAGCAAGGGATTGGTTGTTTTATGCATACCCATCCTATTAGTAGGTGCAAAATGTAGCTCCAATTGTTGTTACAGACATCAAGGCCTAATTTCTATAGCGGATCAAGGTATACAGGTAAAGGGTAAGATTTTTCATTTATATCATGTATTTATGATTTAGTCTTTTCAAGACTAATAACAAGTATGGCAAGGAGAAATATGTCTGTGCTACAGGATCAAGAGATATGGAAGGAATGTGACAGTGACAGAGGTCATTAATAGAACGTGAATGGAGACTTTTCTTCGAAAGCTATTAAGATATTTGAATCTCATGTATCAGTGACAGGTCATATTGACCTTTATCGGTATATGTAACTAAACATGAATTTTTAAATTTATTAAATTTCTCGATAATTATCGAGTAGTGGGTATGCCCATGATATCTCTGTATCAGAATCCAGACTTTTAGTCCCAGGCACAGCTAGAGGTTTTCTCGACCCCGCTCTTTCCTACCAGCGCCTGCACCGAGCGGGGTTACATGTAAATTTATTTGAATATTAATAATAAATTATTGGCTTCGGCCATTTACTGATCAAAAAAAATAAAAAAATAAATATTGAATAATAGTTATCAATATAAAATTTATCAATATTATTTTAAACCATCAATAACAATTATTATTACTAAATAATAATAATAAATATCATTATTTAAAACTTAATAAATATAAACTATCTAACATTATATATTAACGAATTTAATTAATTAATAAATAAATAAAAACATTTAATAAAATTTGGAATTATAAAATTTCATTTAACAAAGTTTAATTAACTTTTTTTAAAAAAATAAAAATTAACTTTTAATGTGGGGGGATGAACCTACGCCCACGTGAGCCCCACCGCACGGCACCCCAAGGTGCCACCAGCAGGGAGCTCTGTCGCACGACACTGTAAAATGCCACCGGCAGAGTCCTCTCCGTCGACGGTACCTTGGGTACCGTCAATGCGCAGAGCCTCGAGGATGGTGGGGGGTGCAATGGCCCCCACTTCCCACTACCAAAAAATATATATATTTGTTTAACAAAATTAAAAGCCTTCCAAAAAAATTTAAGATTAAACTTGCAAAAATAATTTCATTCCAAAGGAATTTGTATTTTCTAATATATTTTTTTTAAACAAAGATACTAACATATTTGTTATTTAATATATATTATGACAGGACTGTACATTTCGGAAAATGGAAATGACAGTACAGGAGGAAATTTTCCAAAAATGGAAACATTGGGATTTTTTTCAAAAACAAGCCAAACCTTGTTTCTTTTTATTCTATCTTTTTCTCCACTAACTTATTATACTAATTTACATCCAAATTGGGTTAAAATAGTAGTTTTGTCTTTTTCTGGTAATTTCTTTTTTACTGTGTTTTTTTTACATAGAAGGGATTTTTTTCCCAGAATGGTAATTTTTCACTCAAATTGGTTTTCTAACAACCCATTTATTTAATTTATCCATTCTATAGTTCATATTATATCCAAATTGATTTTTCTATTTTCTAAAGTTTTATAGAGAATTTTCTTACAAAATTTTGACAGCATAACCCTACTATGCCAAGTCTATATAAAATTATAAAATATCAAATCTATGAGTTCTCTAAACCCCCCAAATTGCAAGCATAACAAAAAATAGATCTATATCCATAAATCAAAACATACATAGTAAATTACTAAAAGTTCTACAGATGAAATCACAGGAAAGTTCCTCAAACCCCTACCTCAATTCCAATGCTAGAAACTGAATTAGAATGCCTATAAAATGCTGAAACTCCCAGATCTGACATCAGAAAATCTCAACCTACAGATCTGAATCATAGTGCATGCAAATCCCAAATCCAGATGCAAACAATCTTCACCCAGAAACTCAAGCACACACACCAAAGCTCAAGAGCACAAATAAGTCTCAAAATCTCCAAAAGCTCTCTCCCAAAATTCTCCAACAACCTGATTTTCCAAACAAATGAATGCTAATTCCCCCTATTAGGGATTCAACTCCACCATTCATGCAAACCCTAGATGACTCGCAATCAACTCCTAATCAAACTCACACTCTTGAGTTGAAAGAAAAAGCTAATTAATAAATAAAAAATATATTTAATTGTGCACAACTCAACTTAGTCTCCTAAAGACAAGTTGTCTCCTTTTTGAAACAAGACATATTCAAACTTAATAAAGCACATGTTATTATTATAAACTCTCATTAAATAATTTAATATTTAAAACACCATCATGCAATCTAATTATTTAATATCTAATAACCATCACTAATCCTATTTTCACACAATTAATTAATTAAAACCAAATATCCTAATATTTGATTTTTAATTAATTAATGATGATACAAAAACATAAGAATTAAATTTAATATTATTTTCCAACTATAATATTACTTTCCATGACTATAGAAAATCACATACTCCAAAAGCAATAAAACAAGATCATCACATAAACATACAAACTCCAAGAAGGGATCCACAAACTTTTTCACCTGACAAATTCGGATAGGGTAGTCAGACTGATACTTGTCTAATTCTAGGATAATTGGGCTTAGGTTAGGGTTTTGGATCCGTGTTATCTCCCCTCTCTTACCATTTGAGATATTGGGATAGGGCACGCTCATCTTGACAATTCAGGGAAGTCAATGCCTGGTACCTGCAAACCTGCATACAAAATCCGCATGTACATTCATATATAAATATATAACAGACAATGGCAGGGATCGGCCAATCGTAGCAAGTAACTACAACTTTGTCCCTCAACCACATCAGGCACGACAAATAGAAGTATAAAACAAACACATCAACCATACACATGCAAGTATGGGGTCAATAAAATCATACACATCAATGATTTTCTAACATATAATCTATCATCCTAAAGTAATCATATCATTTATAAAATCAGACTAGGGGTGAGGTACTACATTAAGTTAAATATTACTTTATGAAATAATGTTTACACATTATATATACAACTATATAGTGTAAATTTTATTTTTGACCCCTTTAGTAAGATTAGACTCAATAAGAAATTAGACATGTGCTAAATAAATCACTTAGGTTGTGCAATGCAACAACATGCCTTCATTTTCCTACTTTTCATGCAAATGCATCTAGAGAATTCGATTTGCATGTAAAAGAGGCTAAACATTGATGAAAAAATATGTAATGCACATATGCAATCCCTCTTGGAGAGTGCTATTTGCATATGAGATCAAAAATAAAATATGCAAATGCACCTAGAGAGTGCGATTTGCTTGCAAAAGCACAAGTTAAGTCTATTACATGTCAATGCAAGTGTTAAAACACATGCAAATGCACTTGGAGAATGTGATTTGCATGTAAAGGGGATTTCCATTCAAAAATAACTCATGCATATGCATTATGAGAGTCTGTTTTAAATCAAAGGCATCATTTACATCCAAAAATGTTACATTTATATGCATCTTGAGACCCCAATTTTGCTGGGAGATTTCTTCCAAGTCATTTACATGCAAAAGGTCACATGTAATTGCATCTAGAGATCACATTTTTGTTGGGAGACTTCTTCTAAGTCATTTTCTTGCAAAATAAAACACGTATTTACATCTTAAGAGTCCAATTTATCTCTTCCATGCATATGTCTTCATTCCAAGGGTACGTTTTTGCATTCTCAGCCAAAACGTTTCATGCAAGGGCATCATTAGAGTGCATTTTTCTCCAAAAATGCCTAGCAAATCATTCTTGTTAAAATTTTTTTGCATTGGACAGGTTTAAAGTTTGTTTTTGGGCAAATACACCCAAAAATGTTTCATGTATTTGCATCTTGAGATTACAATTTGCAACTTGGAATTGGTCAAAGTCTTCTAATTTGTTGTATGCAAATGTACTTGGAGAATCTGATTTTGGGAAATAAAAGTTGATTTCAACTTATTCTTTTCAATTTTTGGCTCATTGAGCTCCAAGTAAGTAAATGTATTTGATTTTGCTTGTGTTTCTCACTTGTTTTCCTACATTGTTGCATTTTGTGGCTCATTTTTATCTATTTTTTCAAATGCAACAAAAATCATCCAACACTCAAAAATGGATTTTCATGTAGAATATTATTTTCAAGTTTTTCATGTTTGAGTTAATAGCAAGAGGTATATTTTTGTTTTTCATTTTTGTTTGCTTGATTTTTTGTTGTTTGTTTTGTTTTCAATTTTGAAGAAAGTTGAAGTCATTCTCTCAATAATGTAATTGCATACATGCTTCCTCCATTCATGCCAATTCATCCTTCATTCTCCAACACATGTGATTACATCTCTCAAGCCCATTACATGTAAAAACATGTCATTTTCATTACATGTAATGACTTCTCAATAATCTGATTTTGGTAAAAGGTCACTCTTTTAAATACCAAAATTATCATTTACACATATCCATGTACTTCCAACTTTCATTCTTGACCATAAAAATAAAGCCTCACATGCAATCCATCTTCATAAGTCCGATTTTGCTCCTTTTTTCCCACATACATGTGCTATTTTTTCATTTCCAGCAAACACATGTGTTCTATGAGTATCTAATCAATACTCCAAACAACTTGATCGTCATAGAGATAACATTGAAAACCAAAGCCTAACCTTCTTATGGATCTAATCTCCTCAGATGATGTATTTACCCTTTGAAATTTCCATGTTGCAGCACAATATATGTCAACACTATCAAAAGTCAAAAGAAACATGAAATATCAATATGACAAAGAGTTGGCTCATTCCACAGCCTCACTTGTTTCATCATATCTTGATCAAATCTTAGATACAAAAAATGGGTATGTTGACATGATTAATTTCTTGTAAAGGCTTGAAGATCTTGTCAACAGGGAACTACAACGTATCAAAAGGAATAATATTCAACTGATATCTACTTTTTTTTATGGCCACTCTAGAACCTGAGTTCATCTTTGAATGTGCACGCCATTTCAATCCCAAAGGCAAGATAGTTAAAGATGCAGATGGTAAAGTAATTTTCAGCCTAGATCCAGACGTCATTGAATAGATTTTTAGAATTCCTACAAATCCTAAGTGTGCATACTTGTCTAAAGATATGTCCATACAGTTGTGGAGCCAAAACAAGTTAGATTATCAAAGGTACATGAATGATCAATTGTTGGTCAATAAAAGACAAAATTTCTCTAGATGGACAAAGATAATACACATATTAACTTCTCTCCAAAAGTTAATTATTTGATAACTCTCAGTAGAATTTGTGGTCTCAAAGAATCTTGTAACATTGAACGATGGATGTATAAATTCATATTTCAAATTCTTGAAAACAAATAGCCTATCTATTTGGGAGAGATTATAAGAACAACATTGAGTGAGCAATTGAGTCATGTGGGAACATCAATACCATTCTACATGAACTCTTATTTGGTTTACATTGTTGTAGCCATGGGAACATTCTCTGGAGTCTCCACCAAAGGTGATCGATCATTGCTAGCCATTTGGGAATATCATGATCAAATCACACTGACACAAAGAAAACATCATTACAGAAGGGTTCAAGATGCATTCTTTGGGCATTTCAAGTGCATTTTTGACACATAATTGGAAATCAAGAGACTATTAGATGATTCTTGGGAGAAGGTAAATCAATTTGGGTGTATCTTCCTACAATTTCCAATATTTACTTATTTGAGAGTTGGTTATTTTCAAGGAGAACCCAATACTCTACCAAGATATCCTACTGATAGGATCATCCTCATGGAGATGGCAAGGCAGCTCATGGAAGTTCAATCGTACCAGCATAGTCAGCATAGGCCAGGTTTCGGTATCACCACTGCCAAACCCCTCCAAATTGGTCGATATACACAATTCAATGTATAAAGAAAAAGCTATGGAAGCAAAAATTCAACTTATTACATGGAAGAAATTAAAAGCTATATCTAACTTTGATTATCGAGGGATGCATTCTAAAATCAAAAGGGCCTTCACCCATGTTCATCACATGGAGGATGTGTGGATTGACTTGCACATTGAGGTACACATCATGAGAATGGATTACTATAGACTCACACTATGACAAATCATTGATCTTAATATAATCAAGATTCCAAAAGGATTTGAGGTTGAAGATGACAACTTGGTCCTGGATCTAGAGTATTAATATACTTAGTTTGAAAAACTTGTCCCTTTTTCTATTCACTGGTAATAGAAGGAAGGGAATTCTGTCTTTGATATATTCCAATATATTTTGATGAATACAAACAAATGGCTAAAAAGAAAAGGCCTCAAGAGAGTACATCCAAAAGTTTGGGTAGACTACAATCATTTTGGCCCTATTAGAAAGATATCTCAAGTAGAAATTAGAAGCAAGGATGAGTCATCTTCTTCACAACTAGTTAAAACTATCAAGTTTACACTCAAAGGAGAAAAAAGTGCCAAATCCATCCTTAGGTTCTTTTCAATCCCCCCTACAAGAGGAAGAATCAACTGAAGAAGGAGAAATAATGATCTTATCTCCTCCTCAGTTACCAATTAATGAGGACCCAGCTAATCAGGAGGATTCATTTCTAAATGTTGTAGATAATGATGTGGATTAATTTTCCTTTGTATTCACACCTACTATTTCTATTTTAGAGGTGAATATGTCTACATTTCCCATCTCTTATGCAGCTCCTTCCATCCTCACAAAAGGGAATTATGATAATTTGGCAAATATTTTTGGTGATTTCCCAGCTCTCACAGAAGGTCAAGTTTCCCAACTTGATACTTTGGTTGTAGGTTTTGAAATATTCATGACAGATTCATCTCAAAGAACACCCATGGTTTCTAGTGTGCAAACAAAAGCATGTACCATAACAACAAAGATACAATCAGGGTCAATGCCTACCACGATCACTATCCCAAGTCTAGGAAATGAGGGTTTCAGTTTACCAGCATGGTTGGGAAATATCACCATGAAGAGAATAGTTTTTACATTACCCCTAGATGATTTCTCTACCAAGAAAGGTAAATATAAAACCTCAAAGGCCAAGGTTGTCTCAAAAATCATGATTGATGATGAGAAAACCAAATATGCTGAAATTGTAGAACCCTTGGTAGATAAACCAGCTAAAGAGATTACTCACTCTGATTACAAGTTTACCAAGGTTGAACTTAGTAAACAATCATGGCTGGAATGTTTGCAGGATTCCCAAGATGCACTCTCAAATGTGTCAAAAATAAATCACGAGCTCTAGGAAAAGAAAGATTTGTTAAAGAACGAGAATGCTCATCTTTATGAGATTATTTGTCAACACACATATCAATTTGTGACCATTCCATCAGAAATGGCTCAAGTGAATAGGAGAGAAGAAGCAACAAAGGCTTGGTTTGAAGAAGTTATCTTAGAAGGAGTTCAATCAATAAAAAATGTGCACAAATTCCTTGAACGTATAAGAGAAATTGAGAAAAGACTCCATGACATGATTGCTTTCTTCAACCAAGACATTAGTATCTTGAAAGAAGACCTAAGTACCTAGGAGAAAATGGAAAACAATGATTTAGATGTTATTCTTTCATATGACATCATTCAAACCATGAACATGCTATACCAATATTAGGGACTCATGGACCACAAAGTCAAGGGAATGGAAAAGCTTTTTAAAAAGATACAAGGGGAGATAGAGAGTTGTTAGGAAGTAGAAGTGGACATCATCAGTAATCTCAAGAAAATAGGATTTGAAGTTCTTACCAGAGATGATAACCTCTTCACTAAAGAGGAAATGACTACAAAATATACTGACATAGCTAATGCTGATTTCGATTCTGAAGAATTTGGAGCACAAACAATGAGCAAATTTGTTGCATATAAATTTTTGGCAAAACACTTAAGGGATTCTCTTGCAGATGATTACAAAGTTGTGAAATTAGCATATATGAATGCAATCAGAGTTGAATCCATTTTAGAGACAATCAAGATTCCCGATCTCCCTATGGTTCATAATTGTATTGTTAAATATAAGGCCTTCCTTGATAATTTCAAGGATTGATTCAATTTTCTTCACCTTTTTGTTTTAGTTTTCATGCTTTGTAGATTGGAGAAGATGAATTGCATGCAATGCAATTACATGAATTCAATTGCATGTCCTCATGACATGTAATCCCATAATTCTTCTTACCTAGTTTTACCAGGTCAAAGTGGTTGAGTTGCTCCCACTTTTTCCTCCTTTTTCTCATTTCTTTTCTTATAAAATGAATGACCCTCTCATTGTAAAAACCATCTTTATTTTATGCAAGAAAGCTCTGCCAAACCTGTGCAAGCATAACTGTGATTATGTAGTACTATTTTGGAGAGAAATAAATAGAAAGAAACAATTGGAGTTGAAGCTGTGACTGAGTGCAATTGTGGTGAATCAAATTGGAAGTTGTGACTGCAATTTGGTTTTACTATCTTTATATTTATGTTATTCTTGTGTTTTCTTAAGAACAAAGTGAATATAAAAAACAATCAGAGCTGAAGCTGTGACTGGGAGCAGTTGTGGTAATATAAAACTAGAAGTTATGGCTGTAGGTTATATTACCATCTTATTTTCATGCATTTTGTTAGAATAGTTAGAAAGTCTCTACTTCTGGAACTCTGTGTGCCCCAATGGTAGAGGTATTTCTTATATATTAGATAAACAAGTCTTAGAGCCAAGTTGGTACAATTTTTAATTAGCCCTTGAGTTGGTGTTGGTTTATCGGTATCATTGTTTCCAACTTTTAGATAGAAGTGTAGTTTAGAGGTTAAGGTTTTTCCCATTAATCATTCTTCGGGTAAGTGGATTCCTTCTTGAAAGATAAGAAGAAGGTATATTTGTAAAATCCTATTTGATAATATCTTAACTTCTTTCTTACCTTGAGTTGATACAAGGAGTGGTGAGAAGGGGGAGCCTTCCCTTTAAGGTAGGAGAGACATTGTCTCATATGCTCTGGCTGGTATACCTATTTTGTGATTGGATTTTTCCCAAAACTATCAGTTGCAAAATATCCACCCAACATTACCTTATCAATTATCCACTTTTTTGTGTGAGAATTCACATCTCTTGCGAGAATGACTAGTCCTTTGTGTGTGTATAGAGTTATTCTTTAGTCACCTTTTAGGTACTCTTCACAATTTGTATCTTTCCTTTCCTGATTTTGTGAGGTTCATTTCTTCCAAGGAAGACAAGTTTAAATGACATTATTTAAATGCTATTTCAAATCAATGACCTACACAATCCTTTTGGAAGAAGGAAATGTATGCACCATTGGTTTTAGTTCCAACTAAGTATTTGGTGTATCCCATCTTGTAAGAAGGAACTAAATAATTTAAGTTGTAACTTATAGGAAATGAATACCAAAGACATGTTTTACCATATATCAAATATGAACCTCTTCCATTAATATATATTCATCCATCCACAAAAACTTCAACATACCATGATCTAATAGCTCAAGAAATTCTAGAGATGTATGTGTAAAGAATAAAAAAATGATTGGTTGGTTAGTTATTGTTGATGTGTTCAACAACATGTAAATAATATCCTTTACATATACAAGAATTGGGGAAGGTAAGATTCTCTTCTTAACCCCAAATTCCCAAAGGAAAGATCCAAATTGATTAACCACAAGAAAATGGTCAATGCATAAATGAATTAATCGATTAGTAATAAGAAGAAAGAGGAAAACCTTACATTCCATTTTGGAAGAGAGTGTTAAAATATTAATTGAAACGAATTGAAGAAAAATACTAACCTCAAAGTATAGAAGATCTGGAAATTGCTATTTTCTGGTGTCTATACTGAGTTTCTGGAAATTCTGCAACCTGCCCTAGCTTGGAAACATAGAGACGGAGAAAACCCATAAATATTTTTCTTTTCTAAACCAAGTTGACCTTGCCCCAAATACAGGGGCGCAATCGTGCCCCTTTATGTCGACCCTAACCTACACTGCTCCGATGGAAATTCTAATCATGGATCTTGAAAGTTTGCCGAAAAGGGTGTCCGAATCTGCTCTGTAATTCATTGTTTTGTACCCACACCTATAAGAAAACTGGTTTTGTTATTTGGATGAGGGGTTTGCCTTGGTCAAACCCCAAATTTGGAATTAACCTTGAAATAGAAGTGAAATTGCAGTAATAAAGAAAGTAAATAGAACAATTCACCTTGCTTATGTTGAAACCATTATGGAGGATTCAAATCCTTAAATCCATAAGTATGGCTGCTCTAAATGGATGTAGAATTGTAGGATGTAGGATGTCTCAAATCAATTGCCTTCAGATCTTCAACACCAATCTTGAATGGATCTTGAAATAGGAAGAAGCTTGAATGGATATGGATGGAGAAATATTCAACAAGAGGGCTCAATAGAGCTTGAATCCTTTAATGGATACCAATGGATCTCCTTGATGAATTAAATCTTGAATGCTTAAATGCTCACTTTGATAAATTATGCATAGATGATCATGTTAGGAATGGGAACACTGAGAGGAGGGGGGGGTGTGAATCAGTGTTCTACAATATTAATTTCTGATCTCTTGAAACTTAACTTAATTACTTGATTACTGAATTGAATAACAATGCAAGTAAAGTAAACAATCATAACACATAACACCAGATATGTTTACAGGGAAACCTTGGCCAAAGGAAAAACTCCGGTGGGAATTAATACCCACTAATAATTATACTTGTGTATTATGAACTTGTTAATGTTCCTTAGCCCTGTTAGGAGTTGTCATTACAATGTTTTAGTACAATGACCTTGTCAAGGGTCAGACCCTATTAGGAGTCTTCAGTAACAAACCCGGTTAGGGGTGAATAGCTCACTGCCAGAGCTCACTACTCAATGAGGAAGGCTACAACCTCCTAGATATTAGATACACACTATATCTGTAATGGTGAACTACTACTATGACACTACTTATCTAATCAATTCCTTATGTGCGTTGATGCTTTAACCTCTTGTAAAGCTCTATATCATTTTGACTACTCTTTGCATACTTCTGCACTACTTCTTTCAACTCTCTCTCATACCATGCTCAAATACAAAGGCACGTGTCTTATTTATAGGTGCAAACAAAAACTATTCACTAAGTCAGCCTATAACCTATTACATACAATGCTTCCAAATGAATTGGCTCAAGCATGTTTACATGCAATGATATTAACATGTTTACAACACATTTACAATAGGCGCATAGCCTTTACAAAATAAAATAATGATCGCTAGTCAAAATATTTCATGTCGGCTGCATGCTTTGTTCTATTCTGTCGCTCACTGATTGTGTCACTTCAACTCATTGTAACTTCTTCATACTAACTCATCTAATCATGCATTCTTAGACTTAGCATGATTACATACTCAAAAGCTTATCTTTAAGGGTGCATGCCAAAACTTGATCATATGCACGTGCGCTAATGCTCTGCTCATTAGGTGCTTTACTTACTACTATGTTCTTCATACTTAGCTGATTTCTTATCTTCTAAGTAAGTGCCCTGACACCAAAACTCTATATGACTTTGTTGCCATAATGACAACACTAGAAATCTTAGTCATATACACTAGTATAGTTAACTTGCCAACAATCTCCCCCTTTGTCATTAATGTTGAATAGGATAAAATAGTAGTATGTTTATGTCAAAGTGAATGGGGGAAATATGAGATCTACTTCTAAATCCAAATTCCCAAAGGAGAGATCCAAATTGATTAACCCAAAGGTCAATAAACAAAAGAATCAATCTATGGAGAATATGAATGAAGGAGAAAGCCTTATATTTCCCTATGAAGAGTATATGCTAGAAATCTAAAATAATTGAAAGGAAAATACTAACCTCAAAATAGGGCAAATCTAGAAAATGCTAATTTCTGATATCTGTGTATAGTTTCGGGCAATTCTGCCACCTATTTTGGACTGGAAATGTCGAGATGAAGAAAACCCAGAAACCTTTTGTCTTTCTGGCAGCAGGTAGTCTTTGACCCTAATAAAAGGTCAAAGACTACTTCAATATTTTGAAGGTCATCCTTGACTTTGTTCACAGATCTTGGAAGTTCACCGAAAATGGTATCCAAATCCAAGCTCAGATCCGTAGTTCCGCACCTGTACTTGCAAGAAAAAGAGGGTTTTTGTTTTTTATATGGGGGGTTTGCCTTGGTCAAACCCCAATTTAGGAATTAACCTTGAAATTGAATTGAAATTGTAATGTGCATAAACAAAGTAAATGAAACAATTCACCTTGCTTATGTTAAAGTCCTTGTAGAGGATTCGAATCCTTGAATCCACAAGTAGGGATACTCCAATAGATGTAGAATAAATGTAGGATGTCTCAAATCAATGGCATTTGATCTTCAACACCAATCTTGAATGGATCTTTGCATATGAGGAGGCTTGGATGAATGTGGATGGAGAAATCTTCAAGGGGGCTCCAAAGAGATTGAATCCTTCAATGGCTAACAATGGATCTCCTTGATGAATGCTTGAATGCTAGGCTTGAGGATGAATGAATGCTTGATTTCTTTCCTTCTCATTCTTACTTTCTTAATTGCACTTGAGAGCTTGAGCATGAAATTTCTTGATTGTGGATAGATATTCTCACAAAACTTGATGGAGAAAATGAGAGAGGAAGGCTTCCTTTTATAGTGATCTAGGGAAAAATCCTCTAGAGAAGGCTGACATTGGGGAATTAAATCCAAATTAACCTTAACCCCTAGAAATGGACCCATATTAAATGAAATTTAAGGATTTACCATTTTGAAACCCAAAATGGCTGACCCGAAAGCGGGAAAACAAATATTTATGAAACCCGACATCCGAAAATCATGGGAACCTGAAATTTGAACCCTGGTCAAGGATGAGGTAGACCCCGACCTAGGTCAGGGTCAAGGTCATCCTTGACCTAGGTCAGGATCAAGGTCATCTTTAACCCTCAAGGTTGTCTTTGACCTTGAGGTCAAAAACCTCAGGACCTCAATCCAGAGTGCAAGGAAATGTAGAAATCAAGTGAAATCAAGTGCAGAGAGAAGAAAAATGGGGGGAGAAATCTAGATACATGCAAAGACCCGATCAAGGCACTTAACATGACCCTAGACCACTCACTCAGAGGGCTAAACACTCTTATCATGGAAGTGCTTCCATTTTAAGATGATACAAATGGCAACAAAGGAATATGGCGAAGTTACTAAACTGTATCTTACACAAAAAAAACTTTCTAACATATATCCTTATCTTTTTTTGTACATCATACACTCTATCTCATATCTCCCTTCTACTCCTCCATATTACTCTATCCTTACTCCATATTTAATCTACTCCCCCTTTGACATTAATGACAAAGGTGCTCAAAAATGAAACTTCAAATTGTTACACAATGAGTACATCTAGGTATGCAATCTGAAGGTTTTGGATCTCTTGCTACCAAAATGCCTTGAGTGCATCTATTGTATGGAGATGGGCGCATAGTGCATAAGTCAGTTTCTCCATCTTCTCCAATTTTGTACAGGGACCTTGATCATATGTTACAATGGTAGCATCAATCTCCTTGATATTTTGATTGAGTACATCCAATGAGGGCGCAGGTGCATGTCTCAACTATGTTTGTCTAGCCCTTATTTTTTCTATCTCTTTCTCTATCTTCTCAATCTTATCTATCTAATCTTGGTAGACATTTTTACACATGTTAATATCCTATGAGGGGTCTAGCACTGATTTTCTCACTGTTGTCATCATAGATTCTACTTCCTAAATCTTCTTTGAGAGGTCTGATGTAAGTTTTTCTTTATCCATACAATTAGCTATTATCTTTCTTCCTTTAGCTACAATCTCCTTCAACATTGCTTGACCAACCTTATGAGAATTGAGGTCAAGTGCAAAATTTTCTATCAGCTCATTGAATCTTTTCTTGAGATATTTTTCTTCTGCAACCTTGGATGTTGATTTTTCTAGGCTTGAGAAGTTTTCTTTGAAGTTTGAAAGGATGTTGCTTACATCATCCACTGAATGAACATTTACTATTTTATTTTCCTCAGGCAGTAGGATGTTTAGTATGCTTACTGATTCAACAAATAATGGATTTCTCATTACTTATTTCTCCTTTTCTTTCTCCATTTCTAACACATTGGTCTTCATTAAGTCTTCTTCTCCCCATGAATCTAGACTTGTTGTATCAGGGGTCAAACTTGACAACAATGACATTGAGGGCTTAGGGGTAAGGAGTGTATTGTCTATAACTTCACTCTTTACCTTTACTGGAATTTCAACTGAAGGTTCTTCTTTATGTTCCTCTTCCTTCTAACTTTCATGTCCTGCTAGGTTTTCAATTTGGAATTCTTCCTGTTGCATAGGTGTGTCATCACCGCATAGTATCTCGGCCTCTTCTGTGCTCACAAAATCTTCCTCAAACTTATCTAGGTCCTTATTTGTTTCCACCATTGATATTTCAATATTATTAATCATGATAGTGTCATCTTTTGTTTCAAGCATGGGTGCATACTCAATTGCTTCACTAGGTGTTGTCACTGTGGGCATAGAACCCTGTGCACTTGTCATAGGTGCATTAGGGACCTCAACTTATTTTTCTTGCTTAGATGGAACTTGGGTTGTAGACACAATAGAAGGATACATGTGTCTATCCAAGAACACCTTCTCAAATTCTTTTTCTATTTCCTTAGCAACCAACTCATAATCCTTGTTCATAATTTGTAGAGTTCTTAATTTGGTTCCGACTTCAAAAAATCCAAAAACAATGATTTTTATTCAAATGAAAAAACTAGGAGACTATCATCCAGATCTTTTCTCTTATCCTGAGATCTTCTTCTATAGCTTGTCTCTTCAAAAAGTCTAAAATATTCCATACATTATCTGGTATAACTGTCTTAAGTTCCAGAACTATTTTCTTGAACTTAATCATGTGTTTGATTATCATACCATGGATCTCTAATTTATCTATCTCACTATATTTATCATAAAAATTTCCTATTTGATCAATTATTCCTTCATCTACTACCCTGGTTTTTAAAACTTCAAGATTCGGTCTGAATCCTACCTCAGGAGGTGCTTGTGTATTTCTGCCTTTGCTTCTTGTTGTTCTAGAGGATGGATGGCTTGTGCTGGTCTGCATCTTCCTCTTAGGAATCTTGCTAGGCTTAGGAGGTGGTGTGGACTCCAAATCAATAGTATCTGTGGGCACAGGAGTGTTTTCTATCTTTTTCTTCTTCTCCTTGGTATCATCAGTCTTCTCTATTTTCACTTCAGAAGAAGGTGCACTCTCAAGTTGCATTGCAATCTTGGCTTCCCTTGCCTTATCTAGGTCTTCTTGTATAACTCCATGGATTTTCAGTATGTCAGAGGTGATCCTTGATGCTTTTATCTTGGTCGCAACACTGTTCAAGACTGAATCTACATGTCTTGTCTTCTCCTCATAAGTATGCCATCTTGGTTCATTGGGATCCTTAGGCACTGATAGGAGGACTTATGCATATTCTTCTAAAATGTGTTCCTCCACTTCATAACCAAGTGGATGAATCCACTTAGTTCTAGGCTCTACAACTTCCATGCATGTGATATCTGTCTCCACCATAAAACAAATGCTATCCTTATAATTTTCCACTATACTCTTAGGTATCCTATACCTTCTCTACATTATGATTCTGAATGTCTTGATTTCTAAGTCCATGAAATCTTTCAAAGTGCTTTCAAATGTTTCCTTCAATGAAATATATGGCATTGTGGGTAGAGTCCTGTCAAGGTAAAGATCTGATACTTTACCAATAATATAGAAGTACATGTAGATGATAAGTGACCCAAATCTGAATAATTTTCTCTTATCATGCTTGATAGCTCTAATTTTATCCATCAACTGTGCACACAAGATCTCACACAAGTTGAATTCTCCATTTTCCCTTACAATTCTGATAGCTGCCAAAATAGTGGCTACAGACACACTATTCACTCTGTTTGCATGCTAGAACTTATAACCAAGTATCATTTCCAAGAGCTTGATATCCTTCTCCTTAATTGGCTCTATAGTCATGCCGCACTTATCACTCTGGGACTTACAAGCCTGCTCCACTAGTTTCCTAACATCCTTGCTAGTAGGAAGAATGGTGCCTATCTTAGGAAGTCTATTCATCTCATAAATGAGGTCAGTAGTTATCCGAATAGGGACTTCTCCAACCCAAAACAAGTCATCATGAATTCTACTCAATAAGATCTTAATCCATTTGGATTCATAGATCTCATGTGCAGTCACATATTCAATAATTGGGTGATTTTCAAGGTGCGCAAACTCATCCATGAATGACATATCTGGTTTCATCATGGTTTCCATGTGTGACCTAATTCTATCCAAATCTACAGGTTCCTTCTTGTAATATATGTATGCGTGTATGTCTTCTATGTGCATGACTCCCATCAGAGTCCTAGAGAATGCTCCTTCTAGGTCATCTAGGACTGACTTGAAAGGATGCTTCTTAAATATGTACCTCTTCCTTTCAGTAACATCAAAAACAACTGGAGTGGCCATTACTTGATCAATCGCTCAAATAGGATTCCAAGGGTTTCTGAACCATCATGACCGAACTAGGGTTCCACAATAATTTTTACACTTCTTCGCTGATAATAAACCAACTTCAATCTTTCAACACAAATTGATTTGATCTCCTGTGCTCTCCAAAGGTTTGATCTCAAATGAAAATGTGTGGATAAAGGATCTCTAGTGACTATAAAAATAACTTTCTGCAATTAATGCTTGCCGCCATAATACAGAATGCAACAAAGAATTCCAATCTTCATTTCTGCCATCAATCAAGCTGTACATTCTTGCATACAGCATCAACTAGTCTCCAAACAACTATAGCCAAAGGTGCATACTCTGAGGGTGAGTATACCATCCATGCAGGGGTCTAGAGCTAATCTAGCTCCCCCTATCACCATGGGAGTCATTCATCCAGAAGTAGAAGGTGCATCCATAACAGATGCATCCACTACATAGTCATCAACATTATCTTACTTCACTTCCATCCAAATCTTGCTCACATCTTATGTAGCTTTCACAAACTTGACTTCTCTAGATTCATCCAAAATTGATCCTTGAGACTTATTAGGGATTTCTTGCTTTTGCTCTTTTGATCTTAAGAACTTTGAGATGTGTCCAGCCTTGTTACAAGAGTGACAAATAACTGGAGGCCTTATATTCCCCGACGCATTGATGTGAGTCACCATACTACATTGTTTAGCTGTGTGACCATTATAATTGCATATCTAACATGTAATGTTTTGAGGACTTCTAACATTATGCTATGGATGATTTCTCTAATTTTTCTGAGTTTGACTTCTTTGATTTGATCTACAATTCATAGCTCTATGACCAAACTTATTGCATGAATAAAAATAACCATTGAAAGGTCTTACCTCTTTACAATCTCTTGCTATATGTCCATGCTTGTTACAGGCATAACAAGTTCAGTTTATTGGCTTGCATTCATCCTTAGATGGTTCAGCTTTAGCTTCAATATGATTTCCAGTCTTCTTAGCTTCTGTAGATTCTTCTGGTGCTTTCTTTCTTTCTCGCATATCATTGATTTGATTTTGTGCTTCATTGAATCTAATACTAGTGGTATCTCCTTTAATCTTTTGTGTATACAAATGTGACTCTATTAGATCCTTGCTTGTGTGCAATTTGTCAATATGGTTCTTTCCTTCTTTTAATTCAGATTCCATCTACTTCTTAATGTTCTCTAACTCCAAGATTTTCATGTTTGCTTGCCTCAGTTCTTCATCCAACTGCTTGTTTTCTTTGACCTGTTCTTCGTAGGCTTCTTGATTGTTAAATAGCTTTTCATCCAATTCTTTAATCTGATCCTTTAGGGATGTGTTTTCCTCATTTATCTTTTTGACCATTTTTCCTAAATCACTTGTAGAACAATCTTTCAAATCTTTTCTCAGTTTCTTAATGAATACTTGAGAACCACTAACCTTTAATTTCAACTCTTCAATTTATTTTTCAGATATATCAAGGTCTTCAAGAGATGCTTCAAGATTCTTCTTTAGATGTTTCAGTTCTCCTGTATCCATGATCTCCTCAAGTGGTTAAACTTATCTTCAAAGGACCAAAGCTCTAATACCAATTGTTAGGAATGGGAACACTGAGAAGGGGGGGTGAATCAGTGTTCTACAATATTAATTTCTAATCTCTTGAAACTTAACTTAATTACTTGATTACTTAATTGAATAATAATGCAAGTAAAGTAAACAATCATAACACATAACACCAAATATGTTTATGGGGAAACCATGGCCAAAGGAAAAAACCCGATGGGAATTAATACCCCCACTAATAATTGTGCTTGTGTATTATGAACCTGTTAATGTTCCTTAGCCCTGTTAGGAGCTGGCATTACAATGCTTTAGTACAATGACCTTGTCAAGGGTCAGACCCTGTTAGGAGCCTTCAATAACAAACCCGGGTAGGGGTGGATGGCTCACTGCCAAAGCTCATTGCTCAATGAGAGAGGCTACAACCTCCTAGATATCAGATACACATTATATCTGCAATGGTGAACTGCTGCTGTGACATTGCTTATTTGATCAGTTCCTTATGTGCACTGATGCTTTAACCTCTTGCAAAGCTCTATATCATTCTTACTGCTCTTTGCATACTTCTGCACTACTTCTTTCAACTCTATCTCTCATACCACGCTCAAATACAAAGGTGTGTGTCTTATTTATAGGCGCAAACAAAAACTATTCACTAAGTTGGCCTATAACCTATTACATAAAATGCTTCCAAATGAATTGGCTCAAGCGTGTTTACATACAATGATATTAACATGTTTACAACACATTTATAATATGCACATAGCCTTTACAAAATAAAATAATGATCGCTAATCAAAATCTTTCTTGTCGGCTACATCCTCTGTTCTATTCTGCCGCTCACTGACTGTGTCACTTCAACTTGATGTAACTTCTTCATACTAACTCATCCGATCATGCATTCTTAGAATTAGCATTATTACATACTCAAAAACTTATCTTTAAGGGTGCATGCCAAAACTTGATCATATGCACGTGTGCTGACGCTCTGTTCATCAGGTGTTTTACTTACTGCTCTATTCTTCATACTTAGTTGATTTCTTATCTTCTAAGTAAGTGCACTGACACCAAAACTCTATATGACTTTTTTGCCATAATGAAAACACTAAATCTTAGTCATATACACCAGTATAGTCAACTTGCCAACAGATCCTCCCTTTTCTTTCCTTCTCCTTTTTTCTTTTCTTCTCTTTTCCTCCCTAAAATGAGAGGAGAAGACTTCCTTATATACTAGTCTAGGACACCAACTTCTAGAGAGGCCGACATATGAGAAATAAATTCCCATTAGGCTCATGCCCTTAGAAGTGGACCTATATTAAATATCTTTTAAGAGTCACCATTTCGAAGCCCGAAGCAGCCAACCCGGAAGTGGGAAAGAATTCTTTCCAAATCCTGACATCCAGAAATCTTTGGAATTTGAAATTTAGACCCTGGGTCAGGGTCGAGGTTGACCTGGACCCTGAGGTCAAGAACCTCAAAACCTCAGAGAAAGATACCAGAAATAGGTAGGAAAAAGTGGAAAATAGGGCAGGACATGGGAAAAAATAGATCCAAATCAAAGACCCATTCAAGGCATTTGACATGACCCCAAACCACTTACTCAGAGGGCTAAACCAGTCCTAAATGGAAGTGCTTCCATTTTCTGACGATACAATATTAAATTTAATTTAATTAAATAAGCAACAATCGAAGTTCTAATAGCGTTTAAAATGAATTATTAACTTAAAGAAGAAACAAACAACATATCCTAAAGCTATATAATAGTATAATCAAGGTCAAAGGCTAGAATATTAGTCAACTTGATACCTAGATTAGCCAATTTAGGACTATCATTCTACTTAAACATCTAATCAAATTATTCCAATTCCAACACCATCATATAGACTATGCCCAATCCAACAAGGGATCTAATTTCAAAGTAGAATTTTTTAATATATGACAAGCTAAATGTCATTCTTCCAATGTAATGATGCACATTCTTTGAGAGGATATTGAGCTAATTTTAATAATAAAAGGTTGTTGAACAAAGAGAAGTTGTTGCTATGATAAAAAAAAAAATTTCCATTGAAGCCCTTGTATCAATTTTCTATAGCCCAAAATGCTATTCTAACAACCTAAATGCAAGGTGCATCTTTAGAAAAAATAAGAGGAAATAGTCTCAAAGAATGCATCACTCTCTAGTACAAAGGAGGATGAGGATACCATATTTAGTGATAAACCTAGATAAATCTCCAAATTTAGTTTGATTTCTATACAAGATCCAAGAGAAGATTGATAAAAAATCCAACTTCATAAATTTGCTATGAGACTATCTATATGATGGTGGGAAGTTTAAACTAAGACTCAATCAATCTAAGGGAAGGTATGGAGCATTCTAACCAACAACTATAGGATGCAAGAGCACCAATTTTGGGGACATCCAATTTAGTATTAGATAGACCAAGATATTAAAATAATGCAACATATACTGTAACAATTCAACTAGTTGGTCCTCTCAATGTAATGGAGTAATTCAAGAATAAGATGACAAGAATCATTGTGGGATATCCCAAAGAAAAATAATCTACTTTAGGAAGCCTTGAAAATGTCAAAAGATCCAATCAAATCCTGCTTCCAAGATAGTTAAATCTAGAGAAAGAGTAATAGAATTGAAAGAAGCTATCTTGATTAATCATCTCATTGTTCTTCCAAATGTTAGATTGAAAGTAAGTTAAAAGAAATCCCATTTTACTTAACACTTAAACATTAGAAAGAAATTAGTACACAATTCTATGATTGGATTTGATGTACACAATTCTATTATGCTAACAAAAATTGTTAATGCTTTAGGATCTTGACACATGAGCATATACAAAATGACATTATCCAACTTGATGCAAAAGGACTCAAATTATCACCCTTAGTCTTACTCCAAAATTATAGTTGAACAAAATGTACTGATATTTTATGTTTTTGCCAATTTTGGACTTTGCTTGTGTAGTTAATTTTATTCCAAGATTTAGAAGTTACCTCTCTTTTAGAGTGGCATCATCTCATTCTAAGGTTTTAATATGGTTCCATGATGAAATTTGTATAATAATCGATCTACAAGGAAATTTTAAAGTACTCATAATATGCTCACAAGAGACGAGAACACAAATGCTAAATTTTGGAAGGAAACAATGTCATAACATTAGGGCATCTGGTTAATGGAAGACAACTTCATGGCGTAAACTCACATTCATACATGGTAGCCCTAATTTTAACTTAACCAATTTTGAACTTTTTCCATCCAAATCTTTGAATTGGGAACCTCCTAGTTGAAAATATCTTTAATCATTCTTAAGCGTTGAATTTCTTACCATCTTGAAGTGGAACCTCCCTTGCTTAAATCAGGAACCCCCAATCTTGTGATTCAGGTGGAATTATCAGAGGATTGTGAAATAAAATTTGAGAATACATTTATTTCTCAAAATCAATGTCAGATGAAGCAAAATGCTTTGAGTCAGGTTATTGATATCACCTTGGTCAACGTAACAAATTCTCAAGTTAAACTAACTTTGGGTCAATTACATATCAAAGATTCAAATCTTCATCCAGTGATCCACAAAAACAATTAGATCAAGGGTTTTGTTCAGTTTAATGAAAATTAGTCGGTGGGTTTTCAATAATGAAGAAATGTTGGCTTTTTATAAATTTATGCATCGTTCTCTGTTCTCTTGGTGGATTCATCTGATAAAATGATGATATTTTCTTGGGATGTCAAAAGATAAGTACTTATTAGTGCATATTAATTTGAGATTGAAGATTTCAGGTGAAAAACAGTTTTTTATTGAAGAGGTTTAAGAAACTTTTACGCATATGCAACCAGCTAATAAACTATTACATTGGCACTTGAGAGTCTGTTGCTAAAACATAACGAGGGATGAACAAAGCAATTTATAGATAAAGCTATTTGAAAAATGATGAAGCCTCTGAGTCCATGTTTTGCTAAGTGGAACAAGTAAGTCTTTTGGCCATTTTGCTGGGTTTCTTATAAGTAATTAAAGGATGAGTAGTTATTATAACTACCATACCATCTCCTTAAAGACCATTATTTCTTTTTTCAAGAAGAATTGTATGCAGAACGTTGAAGCGGAGATTGTAGGCGGTGCACAAAACAAAAGGTAGAAAATGCTTGTGAGACAATGTATGCATGATCCCTTCAAATGTTCAAAATGTGGAAAAACAGTGAGGCAGTTGAAAGCAATGATTGCGAGACAGAGACAAATAAATTTGTTAAAAAAGCTTTATCAACTTTCAAGCAAATGCAATTGGTAGGCCCTGGAAGTAATTGAACCACGTGTGGATGTCCATCATTATGGCTTTCCTCAGATTCATAGTTGGAGATGCTTTGATATTCATACATGCAAATTGTGTAAGCCCACAAATCATGGGATGCCTGATAAAAAGTTTGCACCAGCTACTTCCACAGGGCCCGGAGTTAACAACAGAGGTAGCATGAATATGTGCACAAACTGGGAATTTAAGTCATATGGGCTGCTTATCAGTGAAAGTAAAGTGACATTTCAAAACTCAATGAAGTTTTTCCCTTGTCTTGGTGCAAAGTTGCAGATAGTTATGGATTGATGCCGGTACAAGATGGTGTGTACAATTATTTCAATCGACCACTCTTGAGGATGGGGATGTAAAGAAAAGTGTATGCACTTAAAAGATAAATTACAATAATATACAAGGAAATAACTTGGTGAAAAGGGTAATCTTACAATGGTCAATATTAACATTGGAGAATCTTAAGCTTTACGTATTTAATGAAGATAAGCTTCCATATGTATTTGGTTCAATTGAAAGACAAAAATGGTTTTAAGTATATACGCAAAGTTATTACTTGCTCTTATTTTCATACCATGATATAGAGAGACTCTAAAGATTTACAAATTGGCTAAAAGAAAGACAAAAATATTTAGTGAACCCGACAAGTCTTATGGAAGGTGTAACGTCCCTGTCAGGGAACTCATAAGGAAAAGGTCTAAAGTACGAAGAAAAGTAACTATTTTTTTTTATTTTTATCATTGCTAAGAACTTATTTGATAATCCTACATATGAACATGTCCTTAAAGGTTCCCTTAACGTTTGTTACTATTATTAAAACCACCGATTCAATTAACCAACTTATGAATTCATTTTATTATAACATTTAGCTTTTAGAAAAGAGGTAGGAACAAATAACATATTAATTCTTTCATAAAATTAAATACATTTATCACTTCATCATTTAGTTTCTTTTATAATTAACCATATCCTACACATAATTCATTTGTACTTACCAAAACATAAATAAAATTTGCAATTTAGAAATCCTCACTTTCCAATTTTCATTTCAAGATTCATAAGAGAAAGAGGGTAGAAATTACACAATTATAAATCATTATTACAATAATCCAAGTTACCAATTAACAATCCCTTTTTGATATTTCTAAGTCTACCCTTCCCAATTATATTGCTTATTTCTTTCAATTTCCAATACAATTACATCAAATTGCCCAAAAGGATTACAATCGATCTTTACATTTTGAATTACAATAGATAGAAGTAGATGATACAAAAGTGGAAATCTTCATCACCATCCAAATCTTGAATCTAAGCCAAAACATGAACCACAAACAACACCTCAAAAAAGATTTTCCACCCAGCCATGTGGAACTTGTTAAGTACCACCCCCCGTGCTAGGAGATAGAACCAAGGTACTCATAAGGCCTAAGGAAATCTAAGGCAAAAGAAACCATTCACTCAAATACCAAAAGAGAAAGGGTAAAAACATACAAAATATCACCATGCTACAACACAAAGGTTAAGGTTCTAGAATACCATGTAGGTGAGTGTCATCACATAGCCTATGTATTGGGATCTACCCTAGAAATCATGTAACCCCAATCCTCTTTTTATGTTAAGGATTCACCCTGACAATTACCCATGGTCTCGATACTCCAACAGGTCTATGTGGACTATAACGTTACATATCTTTTATTATCTTTTAGAAACCCCCCTCCCAAGTTTATTTTATGGTTATCACTGATTAAGAACTCACCCATAGGATCCCCTAGCAACCACTTTGGGTCCCGTAACCTATGGTGAGACACTCACCTAGGGTACTTAGTTCCCTACCCAAATCATGTCATAAAGGAAATGAAAACACTCAAAGTGATCTATTCCATAGGTTTAGGAAACTCTCTTGTGTACTCAGACCCTTAGTATGAGTCCTAACCTTAACCATATGCAAAATGAGAGTAAGAAAAAAAGATGTCAAATACAAGACACATAAATTACCACTGTATGATAGCCTCATGTAGAATAATGAACATCCAGAAAGATAAAATGATGCAAACAAGGATCATGACCAAAAACTAGAAGATGCAGATAAAATCCCATGGTATAAAGTGCCCAAACTGAATCCTATAACTCATGATACCCATACGAGTATTCCCATAGGCTGATACAAGTAATACCATAGAGTAGTATGAGTATCCATGGCCATGGATCTTTACCCGTACGAGATCCCGCTTTAAAAACATCTAGAATTACTTCCAAATTGAATTTACGGCCCAAATAAAGTATGAAGAGGGTTTGGGGAAGGTATTTTGAGATAGATCTGGTTAAGGTATCTCAATACCACATCCAGATCCCCTCTCCAACTCACAAAATACCCCCATTTAATCAGAAACTAAAATTATTAACAAAACATTGCCAAAAATATGCATAAAAATTTTAAAAAGGAAAATCACTTGCAAGACTTCTTAAACCTTCCTAAACTTCCCTAAACATTCCTAAACCTTCCTAAACCTTCCTAAACCATGAATAGATAGAGAAATGAAATTCCTTACATCCCTAAATCCAACAAAAAGCCTCCCAGTAAGAAATTTAAAAGAGTGATTCTATCAACTATTCACCATTCTTCCCAAATATCTCAAACACATTTCCAACATCTTTTTCCTAATCAATCAATTTATTTAAACACCAGATACATTTCAGATAATTAAATATGTTATTTAAAAAGAACACACACACACACACCTACATTTACATATATTAAGGTAATTTTCCCTAGTTCGAGATCCTACCTGGAGTCTTGCGGAAAAAACCCTTTCAATGTTGAGCAATCCTTAGCTTCCCGTATGAACCAACACCTTATTTCCAAGCTTTAGGATGATGGTTATCCTTCTGAGAAATACTTCTAATTTCTTCTAAGACCAAATACCTCCTTCCTCACAGAAATTCCCCTAACTCCTAGTATATCTCTAATCTAAAATTTCTTCTTTGAATCAATCTATCAACTTTTCTTCCTGAAACCCCAAATCTATCAAATTTTCTTCTAATCCAAAATCATCCCTTTTCCCCTAATACAAATATCCAACCATATGGTTGGAGGAGTTTCTTTATGGGAAGCCACTTCTCCAGCTACTATAGTTGGTTTAAAAAAATTAAAACAATTCTTGTACATTCTCGTGGAACTTAATTAAAGGTTTTATTTTTAATTAACTTATTTTACTTTTCCAAGCCAATAATTATGTTAAAGGTAAATATAATTCCCAAGTAACTCATATAGACCAATGGTAAACTATTTAGCCCAACTCCCAGGAGGTCTCGGGTTCAAAACTCCTAGGCAAGCTAGTTTTACTAATTAAGTGATTTATTACTTTTATTTATTTTATTTTTATTCTATAATTACATTATTTAATCTACAATCATAAAAACACATTCACACATACAAAAACACATATCTATATATATTTATATACATGTAGATACATATATGTGTGCACCCATATATACATACACATATATAATAAATTAAACCACATAATCTAATACATCCAAATTTATATTTATCTAAAAGATTGAGAAGCATAATACATAACATACATAAAGAAACAACGAAAACATACTCTAAAACATAAATTTAAAATTCAACAAAATAATGACACTACCCAAACCCCCAAATAAGGTGACTTCCTAAACAAAAACCTAAGTCAACAACTTGGTTTCGTGAGAGTATCTTGGCAATATCTCCACACAACAATATTTGAAGATTTGAAGGCACATTCAGACCTGTGTAGCCAAGTGAAGTCAATGTCTGGTACCTATATCATGCATCATCAAGTCGAGATAAACACATACACCAACACACACAAACAGTGGCAGACAAGGAGGGAGAGTGAGACATTGTTTGTATATCCCGTAGAAGTGACTACGACTACCTCCCCTCATCCCACAAACACATCAGATAGTATCGATATCAAAACATAATTGGATTAGTATGGTTAGCTCCAAAATAATCATAACTCCATAATGTAAAACAAGAAATGAGTCATCTTCATAAACAATAATGATATATATAAATAAAATGCCATGCTAACACTGTAAGTCATTTACTAGTTCCATAAAATAGTTTTATTATCCAACATATACTCACAATGTCTCGTCATCTAATCAAAATAAACAAAACATAGAAACCATAATACTCAATGTAATAATCATGTCAGTCCAAAATATCAGGGTACTAGGGTGGGAATTATAGAAGAAAAAGATGCTTAATTGTATAGTGTAAGTACACATGTGCTTGAAGGATAATGTTTTTGAACAAGTAACTCTTGGATGGAGAAAAGACATATTGCTAGTTCGACAAGACTGATATCTTGTTCTTTTTTTGATGGTATGAGCATTGAGATTGTTAGAGATTTAGGTGACTCTACAACACCCCCAGGATCTAATGCAAGACCAAGATAACTTCCACAAGAGATTGGAAAGATAATCATTAAGATGCAAGAATGATATTATTGATAATGGACATGATTAAAATATATATTATAGGCCTGCTTATATAGGAAAGGTGATAAGAGACAATGATAAGAAGTTGATAAGCTATCACCTATGCAAGGTGTAATCACATGCCCACCAAATGTGGATCATCCTCCATTATACAATAAAGTATGTTCCATAGGATGAGGATGATAATGTGATATGTGCACTAAAGGTGGATCTCACACCTAAAGTGGAATTTCTCTTATACCATGTGTTTAATTAAGGTGAAAATCTTAGGTGTCTCAATGAAAAACTACTAGGCAATGCATTATCCTAAATAATATTAAGTAAAGTGTAATTAGGAATATTTAATTAGTATACCAACACCCCCCCCCCCCCCCCTTAAGTGCAACTTAGGGGAAAACACTTAAACTCACAATGCAAGATGGGTCTTGGCTACTAGGCCATGTTAGGTACCCATGTACAATATGCAATGCAATATATGAAATACAAAACTCTTATAAAGCAGAGAAAGAGGGAAAACCTCATGGGAAAAACCCTTCCCCCAAAAGAGAGAAGAGAACACAAGATGCATGGATGGATGGAGTACTCAAGACCCCTCAAGAACTACATACATCATGTATATACAAAGAATTATCCCTCCATAAGAAGGATAGTTGGAGACATGATATCCCCCCCCCCCCCCCCCAATAATGAAGAATCTCCTACAAAAATGGTGAGTGCTTGAAGACAAAGTATAGTCAAATGACTACAAACAACATTTCTCCCCTTGGGAAGAAGATATATCAAATACAAATGTAAGAATGCTTCCCATTCTAAATAGGAACTAGGAAGTGGAATCCAAATAAAGTATGATGATGATGCCATGAACCAATCCTGTGATAGCATCAGGGGAGGGTTTTTCCATGTATGCATCTTTGAAGACTGAATAGGTATCTCCAAGCTCATGGAATCTATAACATTAGCAAACTGAAATATGAAATGTGACAAACCAAGTGAAGGAGAAGAATCAATACTTTCAATCCCCAAAGAAGATGAAGAAGTATCTCCAACTGTGATTAAACTATCATCAAAGAGAAGATAAACCCCCTCAAGTATGTCTCCAAATTTGAAATATGAGACTCCACAAACAATGAACCATTATCTCACAAATAGGAATCCCAATCAGGAATACAAATAGATATCTTTTGCAATGACTCATTGGACTGGAGAAGTAGGAGCTACAGGAAGAGTCACTAGATCATCCTTGCTCTCAATATATGTATTATACTCAATCTCATCTAATGCATCATCATCATAGAGAATATTATATACATCATCAAGTGGAATGAGATAATCTTCAATAGGATCATTTGGGAATGGAGGAACATGTGGATCTCCAAAATTCTCCCAAACGATTTTCCAAATTGTATGTGGGCTTTGAATATTCTTGATTTTGGAGTAGACTGAATGGTGAAAATATGAGAAGATACTCATACCAATCAATCCTTTAATATGACCATTTTTATCTTCCCAAATTATTTTCTTCCACTTTATCTTTGGCTCAGGTACGAGTCCATAAAGACGAGGCAAGTGATTAAGCCATCTACAATGTGTGATGATTCCTTTTGCCCATGACTCATAATTATCCCCATTCAAATCTATTATAGAAGGATGTCTACCATATCCCATGATTACATTAATGATACACTTATCACATTACAAATTGAGATTAACAAATAATTACACTCCATAATCAGGCTATAATAGACTTAGATCATTATGCAAAAGACCAAGCTAAGGCTTATGCATTATAATTGAAAAACTAAGCCAAATTATGAAAGTACAATTTCTAATCAAAGTCACTAAAATCTAATTCTAGATCTGGAAAATATAGAAAAAATTATGCACTCTAAAAAAAATTGCACCTGAAAAGGAGTTTATATTGTTAATATTATTTAGAACAACAAAGAGGTGGGGTGAATCATTTGTTCTCATGTCCTGATGTACCACTTGAACTTTTAAACACTTCAATAATATCATATCTAATCACCAACACAACTCGGTCTCTAAAGTATATATATCAGAAACACATAACATGCAGTCCACTGTCCAAAAGTAATTAACTTGTAAAATATAGCAACATTCACATCAAAACATTCACACAAGTATAACACCAAGATTTATAGCGGAAACCCAACTTGGAAAAATCCACTTTGTAACATGTTACTGATATTTTCACTCTTCTGAAGTGAGCTCTGTGAAAAGTCAGCCCTGTTAAAGGTTTACAAACACACTGCTAGGTGTGACCCTGTTAAAGGATTTAAACACTCTATCAAAAGTGACCTAGTTAGAGGATTTAGTTATATTCCCTTAGAATGCCACCTTGATTAAAGGATTTAAAAAATGACTATTAGGTCAACCTTTATTAAAGGATTTAGAATAATACAATGGTTAGAAAGTAACGGTAGTTTCTGATCTGAAAAACATACAACTCACTTTGCAAATAACAGATCCATTTTGCACATATATTTTGATTTACTAACTGAGCTCCATTTCTATCTCCATCACTGATCTACTCAAAATTTTCTTCAAGCATTCACAACTTTGATCAACTCCTTCACAATTTCACCTTCAGCCTTCTCCTTAGACTTCTCAGTCAATAACATCAACAACTTCAGCCTCTTCTGCTCCTTCTATAACCTCACAATTAGGTTTTCCTTTATACCTCTTCAATTAGGTAGATCCATCTTTTGTCGCTTAATCTCCTCCATAGATCTTAGGTTTAGGTCAAATTCATCGAATCCTTCCATCATTTAAGTTCTTCATCCTTCTAGATACATCTTCAAAATTCTCATTGAATCTCTAATAAAATGATTTACCATGCATTAAATTCTCCATACAATCAATTAATAAAGTCAACACAATTTACATATCCCAAGAATTTAACTATGTTGGCTGGAGATCTCAATTCTTTTTCCAAATGTAAATTACTGACACTCGGTCAATACTGTGTTCATTTCCTTGGTCATCACTGCGTAACTCGATCATCTCTACAAACTGTCTTACTTGGCTAGCATTGTCTTGCTCGATAATTTTCTGTCGCTCGACATAAACTGATGTTCGGTCAACACTAAATTTACTCGGCATATACTGGTGCTCGGTCAACACTAACATCACTCGGATTAAACTAGATTCTTCACTTTTTCTCGGTTAAGCCTACTTCTCCAGTCTTTCTTCTTACATAGATAAACAGTACATTATCTTATCAATGTGTCAAATAATCAAGTAGCCATTGAAGTATCAAATAACTCAACCTTTCCTTAAGTTCTCTTGTTATCTCCCTTGCCCTAATCCTTTTCATCAATCAATAGATATGGTAATCTCTTAGATAGCAACTGTCTTATCAATTAAGGTTTGACATCAATGACAATACAAAAATTGTTTCAATTGCAGTTTCCAACACATATGAGCATAAACGAGGCCTTGGAAGTTGCAAAAAATAAGATTTGCAATTTTCAAAAAAATTCAGAGACAAAGATCAAAAACCACCTACACCATTGTGTAGATAATGAAATTATAACCCCCCCCCCCCCCCAAAAAAAAAAAAAAAAAAAAAAAATTGCTCGAAAAAAGGAATCCAGATGACTTAGATATCACTGTTTGAAAATCGCCTATGAAATCATTTTTTCTAAATCGCCGCCGCCACACTTCCAAAACTCAAATGGCTCTAGATTTGGCCTCGGGTGTCCAATTTGGATGAAACAAAATTTAATTTAGGGGTTTTTGGACATTCTTAATATAATGCCAACCTCAGATTTGCACCAGCAAGCTCCAATATTAACTTGTAATAGAAAACCACAAAATACAAAACCTCAATTTTTTTTCCAAATAGACTATGCAATGGTGATGTCCAAATAGCCTTATTCTACACCTACAATTGAATCAAGCCAAGATTGATATTCTTGAGAAGAGCACTTCACACCTTGAGAGCTCTGATATCATGTTAGAGTTTTAGGTGACTCTACAATACCCCGAGATCGAATGCAAGACCAAGCTAACTTCCACAAGAGATTGGCAAGATAATTGCATTAAGGTGCAAGAATGATATTATTGATAATGGACATGATTAAAATGTACATTATAGGCCTCCTTATATAGGAAAGGCGATAAGAGACAATGATAAGAAGTTGATAAGCTATCACCTATGCAAGGTGTAATCACATGTCCATCAAATGTGGGTCATCCTCCATTATGAAATTAAGTATGTGTCATAGGATGAGGATTATAATGTGATATGTGCACTAAAGATGGATATCACACCTAAAGTGGAATTTATCGTACACCATGTGTTTAATTGAGGTGAAAACTCATAGGTGTCTCAATGAAAAACTACTATGCAATGCATTATCCTAAGTAAGATTAAGTAAAGTGTAATTAGAAATATTTAATTACATGAACAAAGATTATCTATTCATTTCAACATAAAGATATGTGTTTTGTGTTCTTAACTAGCCAGATGGTGGAATGATGACAAGTACAAAAGAAACAAATGAAGATGGATAAGAACCTTAGCAAAAGAACTTGAAATTTTTGGAGCTTTAAGCCACATATTTGTAAATGTGAATTGTGTTACTTATTGTAACTCTAAGTTAGGAAAGAAACCTAATCTTTAGGCAATTGATGTAAATCCTAACTAGTTAAGACTTGTATTTCAAAAAAAGTTATGAATAGTTAAGACTTGTATTTCAAAAATAGTTATCCTAAGGGATTACGAAGGTAGTTATTTTAAGTAGTTACCCTAAGTAGCTACTTAGGTAGTTATTCTAGGAAAGGCTATAAATACAAGGTTCTTGTTATTCTAAAGGGATACTTACAGAGGGAAAACTTTGGAGAATTTTCTAAAGATATTTTGAAGAACTTTAATGTTCTGACTATGTACAAAAAGGATTTTGAGATTGTTTAATTTTCAAAGATAATGAAGAATGTAGTTTATTTTGTGTGTTCTAAGTGTTCTCATGTGTTATCATTGTCAACTTCTTGTATGTTAAGTTGGTAACCTTTTTGTGCATTTGTGTAAAGAATTGGCAATCTACGTAATTAATGCAATGAAACACACTCATCTCCTGTTACCTTGATTTGGAAGTGCTAGTATAACCTATCTCTTTGTATTCTAAGGCTTGATGTGATTCTTTCATCATCATTACATTGTATTTTAAAACCCCCTTTGTAATTATTATAAGATGTGGAATCTCAATCAATATTCATGGTTTTGCCATTAAGGTTCTTGTTATTTAATTTTATTTAGTTTTGTCTATTCTCCATTATGTAATTTTAGGTTAGAAGAACACAAAAATTCTAAAAACCCCATCATATGAGGGAGTTTCCCTTCTCAAGTGCAGAGGAACATTGTAGTTTCATTAAAATCTCTCGAAATATTGGCATAGTTGTCACTTCTCTTTAGGAAAATAATGTTAATTTTAGAGAAACAATCACACTGATAAATTTGTTCACCAACAAGACCCTTTGGGCAATTATGAATTAACATGATTGTGAACTTATGCAAATCATGATAAAGATAAAATATTTTCTAGTCAATAATGTAAGGAAGCTAGCTAAAGAAGGCAAGGATTCGTAGTGATATGGGAGTAGTCTTTTGATAAAATGTAAATGTGTTGTTGAGAAACTTGAACATGAGTTTTTTGTGTCTCCAACAAAGAAGATAATTTTAAGAAATTTGTATCTCCAATTTAGTTGCACAAATATTGAGGTGAGGTACAGATCCTTAGATCATGAAGCCATTTTAGTAAAAAGGATAAAAATAATAAAATTATTATTTTTTTGATATTTATATCTCGGAATAAGGCAAGTAAAATGCATTGCTATGGATAAAAATGCAAGGATGATATCATGCCACCATAGGGTTTGTGGTCTCCTACAAAATTTTAAATCTCTAAACATCCAATCAATCCTAAACGCACAAAATGATGAAGTTGACTGAATGAAAATGATTGGGTCCCAATTCAATCATTAAAAAAATATCTTAATGAATAAGAAATTCATTAAATTTCTAATCCAACCCACTATCTTGGATAACCATGATTATTGAGAAGTATTTGATAGTGATGATCAAATTGCACTATCCATTCAACAATCTAGATAGTTCACAAATAAATTATAACATAAAATAGAAGAAGCATAAGGAGATAAAAAAATTCAAATTTTATTTTAGATGATATAAATCTAGATAAAATAATATCTTTAGTGAATCAAAGAAACCATGTCAAAGTCAAAGTCAAAGTCAAAGTATGCTTTGACAAAAAGGTAAAATTGGGCATCATGTGTACCCAAAAGAAAATGGGTCATGTAGTATGCTTGTGTGAGAAGTATGATAGATTCATGACATAAAACTATGTGGAATTAAACAAATATGATATTTTAATACTATTTAGAAATTAAAGTGATGAGATTCAATTTTGAATTATTATTTTTTATCTTAATAAAGCTTCATTAAAATATCACTATTTGCTTCTCTTTATAGAATAAACATTTTAAATTGCAACAAGTTTAGGACACTTTTCTTTTTAGATGTGTCTTTAGGATTTCATTAGATTTGGATCAAATTAGATGATTCAATGAAATAATTTACCATCAAATAAGGAACTCATACATATGCTAAAACACTTTTTGTACTATCACTATTTGCTTCATGACAATGATGAGACTCGGTTTTGAATTAATTTTTTGATCTTAATAAAGCTTCATTAAAAGATCATTATTTGCTTCCCTTTATAGAATAAACATTTTAAATAGCAGCAAGTTTAGGACACTTTACTTGTTGAATGTGTTTTTAGGATTTAATTAGATTTGGATCAAATTAGATGATTCAATGAAATAATTTACCATGAACTCATACATATTCTTAAACACTTTTTGTACTATCACTATTTGCTTCATTAAAATGATGAGATTCAATTTTGAATTAATTTTTTGATTCTTAATAAAGCTTCATTAAAAGATCACTATTTGCTTCCCTCTATAGAATAAAGATTTTAAATAGCAACAGATTTAGGTCACTTTTCTTCTCCTATCATTATTTGGGCAGTAGATTTTTTTTTTTCCATTTTTACCATGGGCTTCAATGCCGAGGAAAACACAGTCACACTTTGAGGCTTGACATTTTATGTAAACGAGAAAATTATGGGCGAAGTCACAAGACTTCCTGCTACTGTTGAGGTATATTTTCCATAATCTTATGCAGATCGCAGAGGCCCTCTCCACATATAGATGTACTCCCAACGTTTCTTGGAACCAGGTGAAACGTTGGAAACTACTCCTCACAAAGGTACTTTGAGTGTCTCATTAAAAGAGAACTAGCCTCTCCATATGTAGCTAAATTTATCATATAGTATGTGACGGGAGAAGGAAGGTATGTCTACATCTTTGCCTTTGCCCATCATTTCAGACTTTAATTCCATCTTTGATATAATGAACTAAGTTAATTTTCCCTTCTATTTCCTTCAGTCAATAAAACCAATGAGTGCTGGTTCAGAAAGGAAATAAGAATTCTTTAATACATCATGGGCTAATTAAACTCCTCTTCATAAAAGGGCTTGAACATAGCGTTCTTCCCACAAAATGGTTTGTATTCTTAGGAGAAGATAGCTCTTCAACTTCCTAAGATGAGCTAGAGATTCATAGAGCCGAACAATAAAAATCCCAACTTTCTAGCATTGATAATTAGCATGAGTAAAAGAAATACAAAATGAGATTTATAGAGCCGAACAATAAGGTATGTCTCTATGATTATTATAGAAGAATTGATAATTAGCATGAGTAAAAGAAATACAAACTTTCTAGCATTTAACCTTTCAAAATGGCATTGTTTTGGGTATTCATGTGAAACAGGGCACTTCTTGACTAACAAGGAGATCATGGAAGTTTCTTCTCCAATGTGACTGAAGATTTTGGATTGTTGCTATTCCCTCTTAAGTGTATAGTTGGATTGTTAAATAGTAGGCCGGTATTTAGTTGCAGATTTGCTTTTGTTTTCATCTGAAAATGATGGCCTGCAGCCACTTCACTATTTTCAGCATTACCAAAGTAATTCTAAGCCATGTATCTCAAAAAAATTGTTATACAGTTTCTAAGTTGTTATGCATATAGTTTGAAAGACAAGTATAAATATGTACGCTCATTAGAAACTTAATAAACCCATTCTCTCGTGTGAAGCTTTACTCAATTGACTGTTAGGGAGGAGGGCCTACTCCTTGATCATCGATTATAGATTCATTTGTTTTATTTACTATTTTGCATTAAATATAGTTTTTGATTATGGTAAAAATAGGTTTTGAATGGGCCCCGAAACCATATATATTTAGTTTTTGAAGGGAACTGTAACCCCCAGAATATATGAAGAATTAGCTTAGATCTAAGTGAAATAGTTGGGGGAAAAAAAATAACCTTACTGCGCCTCCCAACACATAATGTCAATAGAACTACCAGCAACACAATTCCAGCAAAACAATAGCAGCTAAACGAAAGATACACAAAAAAAATTCAAACTGCTGAAGCCAAATGTGTAAAGCCAATGCTTTACAATAACATCAAGTATCTAGGGTAAACAGGCACCCTAAACAATCCTAGGATTTTCTTTGCCTCCCTTCTTCTGGGAGCGAAGAGTCATATCAAAATGTAGAGGGGACTTTTTATTATGTTTACCTATAACAATAGTCTATCCCTCCTCTACTAAAGAAGCTTTCTCCTGCCAGTCAAAGGCAAGAGAGGAGCCAACCACAATAGAACCAGCATGAGAAGTCTGGACAGAACTTACAACGGCCACACAGCCAGTGCCAGACTTCCCAGCACCAGCAGGAGCTTTCGAAATAGAACTGGCTGGCAGGATGCCAGCAGACCCAACAGCCTCAACAGACAATCCAACACCTGTACTACCAACAGAAGGAACAGTACACCTAGCAGAACCAGAAGTAACAAGAGGGACACCAGCAACAGAAGTATTACTTCCAGTAAGAACAGAACCAACAAAGAAACCAGCAGACACAGAGACCCCAGCAAGAACAGAACCAGCTGGAGAAACCCTAACATCAAAAGAATTGCTGGCAGACAAACCAGCTGTTCCAATAGAAGAGACACCAGCAAACAAAGTAGGAGAAGGAACAAGAACAGCCATGGGACTAGAAACAGGGCCAGCAACCTGCTAAACCACATGTGCGAAGCTCCGAACCTTCTCCACCGTATAGTGATGAGAAGAGGCTCCCTTCCACCACGAAGCAGACTTATTATGTCTCTGAAGATCACATTGAGAGGCAACATGACCAGTCTTAAAGCATCTTCTACATCTGAAGGGGAGGCCTTCATAGTCCAATTGTTGAACGTTAAATATAATTGATTTTGTGTAGAAGTTGATTTGTATTTATATTATGGATTTAATCAAATTTGGTAATAAACATGTTATATGAATATAATATTTTATTCGTCATGATGTTGTAATACTTTGGATGACATTAAAACAAATCACATCTTGAAAATTAATAAAAAGTGTCAAGTGGTTAGTTATTGTAATGACCCCAAATAGAGCCTTATTTAATTTTCTCTCAAAATTTCCAATTAGGGGTTGGATTGCACTTGGGAATGACAATTTGTAATATTTCATACTAGGAGAATGCCAATTCCTAATAATTATCATACCTCATTATGCATTTGAATCATATTATATTAAGAATATTCTATAATTCATAATATATACTTAAGCTCTAATTCCTTACTTCACTCCTAATTGTGCTAGGATGCTTGCACGGTCTATTCTCTTAATTGTAATTAGTGAGTGAACAAGGAATAGACTAAGTATATATTTATTACTTATTTATCAATATATTTGAGTTAGTTCATGTTTAATATAAATTTACTTCACAACAATATTAATTATTTCATGTTTAATATAAGTTTACTTCACAACAATATTAATTATTTCATGTTTAATATAAATTTACTTCACAACATGTATTTCATAATCTATTATTTCAAAGTTTATTTCATATACATTATTTCATAATCAATTATTCCCAAGTTTATTAGTACTTGTCGATAGGCTAAGCAAGTACTATTGCATCAGTTTTTGGATTTATATTTTCTATAGTTCAGATGCACAATTTTTATGCTTATAAATTAACAAAATTAATTTACAGCTTTCTTATTGGTTGAAAAAATTAGAGTCTTATAAATGCATTTCACGGAAGCACTATGTCTATGCAATTTTTAAGGCAACTTTTTAGTTTTATAAACAAATAAATAAGAGAACAAGTGCCACGTAGTGGCTAGTACTTGCCCCAAATATTATAATATAAATAATAAATATTAGAATATTAATATTAGAATAAAATATAAAATGTTAAATAATAATATTAGTATTAAAATAAAATATAAAATGCTAAATATAATTGAAAATAGATTGTCAACTCTATTATTAATATTATAATTTTTTTATAATTATAGTAGTAGCAATATTTTTTTTAATTAAGAATTGTAATGTAGAATCAATAATGACAACCATAAATATTAATCTTAAATTAATTTTTATATTAATGAAATTATTTTGTAAGTGAAAATTTATAATATATATATTATTACAATACAAAATAATTTCATTAATATAAAAATTAATTTAAGATTAACATTTATGGTTGTCATTGATTCTAGATTACAATTCTTAATTTAAAAAAATATTGCTACTACTATAATTATAAAAAAAAAACTATAATAGTAATGTTACCCAAAATTTCCTATCATACAATTTTGGCCTATTTTCGCTTGCGAAGTAAATGCACAAAGTTTTATGGTTTGCACCCTTAGCCCCATGTTCTCCAATATGTCACCTGGCTCTAGTTTTGATCGCATGTGCGAAATCAAAAGGACCAGGGAGATATTCGAGTTTGAAGATCTACTGGAAATAGCTTATATCTGGCAGTGTCAAAATTTGTCTAAGTATAAAGACCCTCGATGTTTTCTATTTCTCTGATGCCTTTTCGGTTTTAATTGAAAACCCTGGTTCTTTTCGACCTTGTACCTTTTCACATCTGTGCACTTATCTATGATGTCAGCATTTTTATCTGCGCTGCTACGATTGTGTGGGGTCCAGTTCTTCATGGTGGTTCGGTCGCTTGATCTCTAGATTTTTGGGGGGTTAAGCTTTTCATTCGGCGACCTAGCGACTAAGGCTTTCACATGATCTCCAGACTAGACCGTGGTTAAGTAAAATGTATCGTGACCTAGCAAATTCTTTTAGTCGCATGTTCGCCCGATGACCTAGGGTTAGGGAGGCTTGCCGAGGTCAAGTGAGCCCAGATTTTTCAGATGGAGTGACAATGCAACAAGATCTACAGTTGTCGCATGATCATAAGGAATATTCTTCCCCTTTGCCATCATGCGACCACTATCCGATTTAAGTCAATTGTATAGTGGGTCCGCTATCAGTTATTGCTGAGGCGTCTGCTTCTGATTGGTCATGGGTTTCCGAGGTGGAAGGTTGTCAGTGGGGCTCGGGTTTTTGACGTCCAGACAAGTTAAAGTTCGATCAAGATCAACGATTGTCACTTTACCACAAGGGAAAGATGCTTGAGAGATATTCATCACGGCGTTGCGACCACCGTCCGATGAAAAGTTAAGTATAGTCGTGGGTTCAAGGTGCCGGTCATGCTGAGGTGTTCATTTCTCATTGGTTTCTGACTAATGAGGTGGCCGACGACTTTTCAGAGAGCCTTGCGACTATTGTGGAAAAAGATCTGGGCCGTTCGATTTGCCGGTAAAAAAGTAGATCGACAACCATGTTTTAAACTGAAACCTGCTAGCCGTTGTTTCAAATTTAAATATGTTTCCGCAGGGTCTCTTGCTGGTTTGTTGCTATTGGTCGAGTGTGATGTTGCGGGTAGCTCAGAGTGGATGTTTTCAGGATAGTTGTAGATAGAAAATTGATGAGGAAGATCTAGGTGGTCGTCGCATGTTGATTTTTGTTTCCTAAGGTACCCTGTCGGTGGTTTTGCGCTGAAGAAGCATTGAAGGCTTGGCGCCACCTGTGACCGTTTATATTTTTAAATTCAAATATCTGTGAGGATCAGATTTGAGCATTCATGATGAACCCGATTTAGCAGGATCAAGGTCATGGCGGTGGCGTAAGGTTTTCAACTTGCAGCGAAGTAGATGGATCAAGGCGGCTCGTCTGTAGGTAGTTGTGGTGATGAAATTATGTGCAAGGATAGATATCTGATCAGCCAAGATATTTCAAGGATGCATTTATGATCAGATACGACAAAATTAGGGTTTTCTATTATTATATGAAAATCTATGTAACTCTAATCAGATATTTGACTCCTGCCTGCGTGCAAAAGGGAGATGTATATATTAGTTTTAGAGCTCTTAGAGCTTAGAGTTCACAATTGTAAAAAAGAGAGTTTTCTTTCTTAGGAGCTATCCGTGGCATTTGTTCTACCCTCTGGCTTTTACAGTTTGTAATCTTTCATTAATCTATCAAACTTAATAGAGGCTTTCTGAGGCATCTTCTCTTCCCTTAAGTCTTTCCCTTGTCTGTATTTCTCTTAATGAGTATAATATACTGGCTTTGTTAAAGAAATCTTGGAGTTCTAGAGCCCTTCTTTCTTTCAGCTTATTTGTGCACTATTGTGTCTAATTTGATTTGAGTGAGTTTGAGGGTATACTTCAACCCCCTGTCACTCTGTCTCATTCTTGTGCCCTTTTGCTGAAGAAAATGTTTGCTTGCAGGTCGCAGTCTAAGTCTTTTGTTCAGACCTCTTTGTGAAACACTTATGCAAGCTTGTCTAAGAAGATTGTGTTCTATTAGATCTGAGAGCCTTCATGCTAATTTGGTCAATATATTATGTTCATGTCATTTTGGTGTATCACCTAGTAGGTAGTTTTCTTTCAGTTATTTCCCTTCAGCATTCCTTATATCCCTTTTCCCTCAAAGATTTACTTTCCTGTCAAAATGAAAATTAAGGTGATTATCCAAGAGGAACCAACCTAGAGCCTGGAGGTTTCATCTCAGTTATCAAAGGTCCCACAACCTGGAGATGATCCCAAAAGTTATACTAGGTTATCAAGACCAAGAGAACTTGAACCAAGGGTGCAAACTTAGTGTATAACATTTCTGGCACGCCCGGTGGGACAAGTAAAGAAGTTCATCTTAAAATTATGCTATCTCTGATATGTTGATAACATACTACAGACCTAGAAAAGGTCATTTTGCTGCATATCTAGCGACTCTGGAAGGTCTACTGGTTTCAAAGATCAAGTGCTGGTATGTTTCAAATCTTTCATATTCAAATTCCAGCTAATTGCATGAATAGACATGTCAAGTTATTATGGATAGTCATATTACTCACCATCCTATTATGAGAATAGTGCTCAATGGGCTAGTCATCAACCATATAAAGATCACCCAAAACCTGCTTTCACCCCAAACTTCCATACTATACAAGGCTATCAATATATCCAGTATGCCCCAAATGGTTATGCCCTTGTAAAAAATTATGAGCAAGCCCTCCGACAAGAGGGGTTGTGGGTACAAAGGGCACAACGAGAGATGCAGGTGTAGCTACCTCATCATGCTTGCCACCCACCCACCCCTTCTCAGCCTAACTAGCAGTAGACTCAGAGCTCGGACTTCATAAAAGAGCAAGAAAAGACAAAGAAATTGTTGCTTGATTTGATTAAGCAAGTGTCTGAGATCAGGGAGCAGCAGGATATGGAAGCACAAATTTGTAAGCAGGGGTTCATTTCCAACCAAGTGGCAGAGGCTCTTGTTGGTGAGCAACAAATGAGGCAATTTCAGGAAGAGACCAATTGCCGACCTGATATTGAGTCAGCAAAGCTGAGATCACGAATTATTGAACAAGAGGCTCTTAGACCTAAAATCCCAAGCTAGAGGGCCCATTTGTCTCTACCTTCTATGACTTCCCCTAGGCCTTCTCAATTTCACATCCCAAGTTTTAAGGCAAAAGGTTCTTTCTAAGAGCCTATGATGGAGATTCAGTCTACCACTCTGCGAGAGCAGTCTGTTCAAGAAAATTATTTATCCCAAGAGGCCCCTCTGGTCTCTCAAGATGATGAACTGCCATGGCGACCCCAATGGACTCTGCCTCCTGGCTGTCAGAAGCCAAATCTTTTCAAGGATACTAGTTTAGTGTCAGAGTAAGGACCTCTGGTAAATGAGCTTTCATGTGATGAGGAGGAGAAAAAGTCTAAGGTATCAGTGCTAAGTGATGACTGTGCTAGATTGGGAGAGGAAATGGAGATTGATGCTCAACCTGGTGTCTTGGTTGAATTGTTTGATGAGCTTCCCCTCTTTGTTGATGATGAAGAAGAGACCATGCCATTACCTATGGCTGAAGGTCAATCAGAATAAAAGGTTCACCATCCATAGGGGATTGATATAGAGGGAGGTGCTATGCTTTTATTAGATGAGCTGCCTAGTTTTGTTGAATAGGATGATAAAGTTATGGAAGAGTTTTTCCAAGAAAAGAGCATAGACAAAAGCCTTGAAGAAGATTATTTTTCTAACATCATAGAGGTTTTTTGTGACAGATTGAATGATGAATCTCTATTCCTTGGAGTGGAGATTCAAAGTTGTGTACCTATGGAAAGAGGCCTAGTTTTGGATTGCCCTCTTTCTAAGAAGTTGCTACATGAGCAGGGGTTAGAGCTGATTCTAGATCTTCAGGATGTTGACAACTTTGATAGGCTCTTGGCCTATTTAAAAGAGGAAGATGACAGTCCCCTGACCATAGATGATGAGTTGACATGGCTATCCATGATGAAGGGCAACCATGAAGATAAAGAGGAGACCATCAATGAAAGTCCTGCCTTCAGACTTTCGAAAGGCTACCCTATCAGATACTTGGCCTGGAAGGAGTTTACCAAGACCTCTCCATATGATCAATTAGAGGAAGAAACTTGTTGCTATTTTTGTAGAGGCAGCTCTTAACTATTTGACAAATTTTTATGTGCCTCATATCCTTATAGCTATCCTTATGCATTCAATGCAAAATGTCCTAGTAAGGAAGGGTAGTTACTTCAACATACCAATGAATGGTTTTGTTTGACTAGTTTGTTACACTGGTTAGTTTAGGGTAGGGTAGTTTTTCCTGCTTTCTTCCAATTTTTCTAGCCTAGTTTTTCATGTTTTCCAAGAAGTGCTCATGCACATTTTTGTCCCACCTGGTTTCGAGTCTATCTCTCTGTCAAGAAGGTCCTTGTGTTCTTGAGATGACTCCTATGCCCAATGGATTGCGTCAAGGTCATTGATCTAATGTCTAACAGGCTGACATCCAGCAAAAATCACCAAAATGTTACCCAAAATTTCCTATCATACAATTTTGGCCCGTTTTCGCTTGCGAAGTAAATCCACAAAGTTTTATGGTTTGCGCCCTTAGCCCCATGTTCTCCAATATGTCACCAAGCACCAATTCTAATCGCATGTGCTAAATCAAAAGGACCAAGGAGATATTCGAGTTTAAAGATATGCAAGAAATAGCTTATATCGGGTGGTGTCAAAATTTGTCTAAGTATAAAGACCCTCGATGTTTTCTATTTCTCTGATGCCTTTTCAGTTTTAAGTGAAAACCCTAGTTGTTTTCGACCTTGTTCCTTTTCGCATCTGTGCACTTATCTCTGATGTCAGCATTTTTATCTGCGTTGTTACGATTGTGTAGGGCCCAGTTCTTCATGGTGGTTCGGTTACTTGATCTCCAAATTTTCAAGGGGTTAAGCTTTTCATTTGGCGACCTGGTGACTAAGGCTTTCGTGTGATCTCCAGACCAGACCATGGTTAAGTAAAATGTACCACGACCTAGCAAATTCTTTCAATCGCGTGTTCACCTGATGACCTAGGGTTAGGGAGGCTTGCCGACATTAAGTGGGCCCAAATTTTTTAGATGGAGTGACAGTGCAACAAGATCTACGGTTGTCGCATGATCATAAGGAATATTCTTCCCCTTTGCTATCATGGGACCACTGTTTGATTTAAGTCGATTGTACAGTGGGTCCGCTATCAGTTATTGCCGAGGTGTCTGCTTCTGATTGGTCATGGGTTTCCTAGGTGGAAGGTTGTCAGTGGGGCCAAGGTTTTTGACGTCTAGACAAGTTAAACTTAGATCAAGATCAATGATTGTCGCTTTACCGCAAGGGAAAGATGCTCGAGAGATATTCATCACGGCATTGCGGCCACCGTCCAATGAAAAGTTAAGTATAGTCATGGGTCCGAGGTGCCGGTCATGCTAAGCTGTTCATTTCTCATTGGTTTTTGACTAATGAGGTGGCCAATGACTTTTCAAAAAACCTTGTGACTATTGTGGAAAAATATCTGGGCCGTTCGATTTGCCGGTAAAAAAGTAGATCGACGGTCATGTTTTAAACTGAAACTTGCTAGCCGTTGTTTCGAATTTAAATATGTTTCCGCGGGATCTCTTGATGGTTTGTTGTTGTTGGTTAAGTGTGATGTTGCAAGTAGCTCAGAGTGGATGTTTTCAGGATAGTTGCAGATAGAAAATTGATGAGGAAGATCTGGGTGGCCGTCGTGTGTTGATTTTTGTTTCCTAAGGTACCCTGTCGGTGGTTTTGCGCTGAAGAAGCATTGAAGGCTTGGCGCCACCTGTGACCATTTATATTTTTAAATTCAAATATCTGCAAGGATCAGATTTGAGCATTCATGATGAACCCAATTCAGCAGGATCAAGGTCATGGCGGTGGCGTAAGGTTTTCAACTTGCAACGAAGTAGATGGATCAAGGCGGCTCATTTGCAGGCAGTTATGGTGATAAAATAATGTGCAGGGATAGATATCTAATCGGCCAAGATATTTCAAGGATGCATTTATGATCAGATACGACAGAATTAGGGTTTTCTATTATTATATAAAAATCTATGTAACCCTAATTAGATTTTTGACTCCTACCTGCGTGCAAAAGGGAGATGTATATATTAGTTTTAGAGCTCTTAGAGCTTAGAATTTACAATTGTAAAAAAGAGAGTTTTCTTTCTTAGGAGCTATCTGTGGCATTTTTTCTGCCCTCTAGCTTTTACAGTTTGTAATCTTTCATTGATCTATCAGACTTAATAGAGGCTTTCTGAGGCATCTTCTCTGCCCTCAAGTCTTTCCCTTGTATGTATTTCTCTTAATGAGTATAATATACTGTCTTTGTTAGAGAAATCTTGGAGTTCCAGAGCCCTTCTTTCTTTCAGCTTATTTGTGCACTATTGTGTCTGATTTGATTTGAGTGAGTTTGAGGGTATACTTCAACCCCCTGTCACTCTATCTCATTCTTGTGCCCTTTTGCTGAAGAGAATGTTTGCTTACAGGTCGTAGTCCAAGTCTTTTGTTCAGACCTCTCTGTGAAACACTTATGCAAGCTTGTTTAGGAAGATTGTGTTCTATTAGATCTAAGAGCCTTCATGCTAATTCGGTCAATATATTATGTTCATGTCATTTCGGTGTATCACCTATTAGGTAGTTTGCTTTCAATTATTTCCCTGCAACATTCCTTCTATCCCTTTTCCCTCAAAGATTTACTTTCTTGTCAAAAAGAAAATTAAGGTGATTATCCAAGAGGAACCAGCCTAGAACATGGAGGTTTCATCTCAGTTAGCAAAGGTCCCACAACCTAGAGATGATCTCAAAGTTATACTAGGTTATCAAGACCAAGAGAGCTTGAACCAAGGGTGAAAACTTAGTGTATAACAAGTAATAATAGAGTTGAGAATCTATTTTTAATTATATTTAGCATTTTATATTTTATTTTAATACTAATATTATTATTTAACATTTTATATTTTATTCTAATATTAATATTATTATATTTATTATTCGTATTATAATATTTGCGGCAAGTGCTAGCCACTACGTGGCACTTGTTTCATATTATTATTAATATCTAATTCATGCAAGTCTTATAAATGAACTAACTTAAACAAGATAGACTTTCCTTCTTTTCCCATGGGATGTCTTTTCTTTGGCATAGTCAATGTTTATTTTCTTTTAATAATCTCCTACGTTTCCTCGATTTTCTCCTACATTTCCTCCTTGATTTCCTCCTATATTTCTTTTCTTGTTTTTCATTGAATAATCCGCTCTCTTATTATTATTTTTCTCCTTTTATTTATTTATTTATTTCCTATATTCCTCCTAAGTTTGTTGCCTTCCCCCTTACACTTTTTACAAACCCTCTTTTGTATATAATTACATAACCCTTCAAGGAAAAGTTGCATTGTTTCATTATACTCAAATTCTATTAGTTTTGTCTTTGTTAATATAATATTATTATTTGTTTTAATTATAATTTTATCAGTATGAATAATTTATTATTGATTACTATTATTAATATTATTGATTAGTTATGAATATTTAGAGTGTTATTTAGTTTTATTAATATATTTAATTATATTTACATATCATTATTAATATAATATATATAATCTATAATCTATATATATATATATATATATATATATATAATCAATATTAATTTACCAATAATATTATTTACAAATCATAATTTGGTTATTATTTATTAATATTGATTTAAATCTCTTACTCATTAAATAAAGAATTAATTATTATTTAAGAAATTTGAATGAATATAATTAATTATATATTTACATTTAAAGAAATTATATATGCATTAAATTTCTATGTTTATATTGTTCATATGTCAATATCGGATCATGGCAGTTTCTTGCCACCAAGTTACAAAACCTCTTGTTGTCTGGTTACTAAAGCTCTTGTCACTATAATAGTATTGTGGGATTCTAATTATTTTATGAAATAGAGTGTGAAGTTTATTTTTTTATTTCAGGTGTGATCATAAATATATAATTAAAGGCTTTAATATTTCATCTTGATTGCATCTTTTATTAATTAGATTGTTCTGAGAAAATAATTTATTGTTCAACTTTAGCACGTGTTAAAATTTAAGATTATCTTTATTTATAAAGTGTGCTTCAATCTGAAACATAGATTAAAAAGTGTGTTCCAATTCTATTAGAGTGTGTCTTGATTCATTCCTTAGATTGGCGGGTGTGTATATTAAAGAGTGTTCCTTAGAGAGTGTACTTCAATTTATAGATGCATTCATTTCCACTTAAGTCATTGTCTTCATCCCTTAGGTAAACATCCACAATATCCTTCACAAGTCTACGGATCCAGGATTGACACTTGTAGGAAAGAATTGAAGGACCCAATACCCAAGTGAAATATAAGAGGAAACCCTTTCATATTTAAGCCCTCAATTTTACCCAACAAAAAGATCTAAAGGGAAGAAGGTATCAAAGATGGATTGAAATACGAGTCAAATAATGCTTGGTTAGCAAGAATTGAATTGGAAATGGCAATGGAGGAATGGAAAGAGACTGAAGAAAACTTCAAGGAGATGATCAGAAAGAGTTCAGAATAGAATGAAAAGATAGAATTGGAACTGAAGAAGTTGAGGTCAGAAACAAAGGCATGTGAGAACAATACTATTTTGGATCAATTATTATCCTCACAAAAAGGTCACAAGATAAATAAGGATTAGGGTTTATCGGTGAATGTTCAATTCAAAAGGATAAATCCAAGGAAAAGATGAATGAAGATGATGCAAAGGTCGAGGTAACAAGTGAGGTAAAAAACTGGAACACATCTACAAAAAGGCCTTCAATAAGACAACCAAATGCTCAAAGGTATTTATCTTTCAACAGTTGCTATTACATTTATAAAAAATTTGGTCATAAGGCAGTAGATTATAAGATGAGAAAGGAGTATAAGATTCAATGCTTTAATTGTCATAAAATTGGTCATAAAGAAAGTCAATGTAAGAGTCAAGTTTCAGATCAGGAAAAGAAGAATACAATGGTTAATATATTTCATGGAAATTTCTATGTGTGTCACATTTTTTGTCACTAGGCTAGTCAGTGCAGATCTAAACTTCAATTGGTGAGATCTAGGAAAAGAAGTGCGAGTTGTTTCAAATGTGGACAAATTGGTCATTATCAAAATCATGCAGATCTAACAATGTTTCGATAAATACTGGAAATGATAATCATGTTGTAGAATCTAATGGAACTCAGAAGAAGAAGACAAAATGGAGGAAGAAGTAAAATGGTATGGAAAGTTCAGTGGTACAGGATTCTAGTACTATCTCTACTAACAATTGATTCAAATGCTTGGGCTCTGGGGAGTACTCAACATGCAAGATCACATACTCCCTTGCACTGAGGTGATACTGGTTAACACTAGCATATCTCTGGTATGATAATTGGACAGTTAATAAGTGTGGTTATTGATTGATTGATGTGATGTGCACAAAATAACTATGTTCCTTTAGTGATATTAAAATTATGGCAGGAAAATTAATTGTAATATTTCATGGTTTTAAAGAAATAAGTTTTGAAACATTTGGTACTGTAGCATGAAGGAAAAATGAGAATTAGCAAAGATCTTGCAGAAGAAGATTTTTGAAGAGATTATGGCACCCAAGTCTATCGTTCGTGCATCCATAGTGAAGAAGATGAAGAAGGTTGAGTTAAAGGAATCTAATCATAATTGTATCAAACAATTGGGATTCAGATTGCCTATGGAGGACATGCAGAGAATCAAGAATCTTGGACTTGACATCTGGGGTGAATTTATGTGGTGTAATGACAACGAGTTTATTCTATTTTTTCTAAATTGGTTTCATGGAAAAACCTTAATGCTTGACAAATCATATGTGGTATTAGAAGAAGTAATTGAGGCAGTTATTGGATTGTGTAGTATTGGAAAATTGCTTAGGAAGAAGTCTATTAGTTATTAGGAGGTAGAAGATCTTATGAAAATTGGTCGGGATCAACGTGCATTCCTTATAGATACCATTGAAGATCTGATTATAAGGTATGTTTCTTATGGTGTTTCCTATAAAATTTAGTTTCAAAATTGAGAAGGTCTACCTCTTGCTTTAGCTATGTATATTTCATGCAAGATTGTGAAGGAGAATGTGCAAATGTGTTTGTGTAAAATGTTGTTGGATAATGTCCATGAGAATATAAAAAATGACGGTTGAAGATGGATATGCATTTAAATTTGGTTCGTTATTGATGTGCCTGGTATTCTACTTTATGAGATATTTACCAAAAAAAGAGAAATTTGAGTGGAGGACTAACATTCTTGTCGGTAAGAATATTTGTAGATATTTGAGTTTCTTGGAGGACAACGTAAGTGCATGCAAGGCATACTTTTATACATTATAGATGAATATTTATTCCATATTGGTTGTTTCTAGTGCTATGCCTACAATTTTAGAAGGTGTGGAAGAAGAAAAAGATGAAGAAGAAAATATTGTAGACAACATGGAAGTTGAAGAATAGGAAGAAGATATGGAGAGATTTGTGCCCTCTCTAGGAAATTTTGTGTGTGTGGATTTGAGTATGGTGAGAACTTGGTTGGAAAATTATGAGTATGGTAATTTTGATAGTTTGCGGACCAATTGTTTTATGGAGGACAGGAAAATGGTGAAAATTTTGTAGAATAATCACTTGATTAATAGGAAGGTTATAGTTTCTTTTTTTTTTGGTATGTTATCAATTGAGTTATTCATGAATGTTGAGGTTGAGCTATTGTAGTTTGGAGCAGATTACCTGATGGTTGAGAAATCTATAGTGAAGAAGTGTAACAATGCAAAATAGAGACTCTCTAGAGTTATCAGTGAGGTGAAGAAATGTGTGAAGGAGATTATTTATATTTATAGGTTTTGTCTTCGGTGGCTTACTACTGTAGATAATTTCAGAGGATAGAGTGAAGTGATTGATAAGGAATTGAATGATCTTGGCAAGTCATATGATGTTTTCAAGGATCAAAATGGAAAATAGAGAATCAAAGTTGGTGAACTTCAAACAAAGTGGTTGTTGCTACAGAGACAAAGAGAAAATCTAATAAAAATATTTTGGCTAGTGAAAGCCATGATTGAGGTCCGATTGGGATTGGCTTCTAGTATCCTAACCAATGCAAAGGATTTTGCACAGTGGTTTTAGTCTTTGGACTAGAAGAAATCATTTCACAGACTGGTGGAATGTGCTAGTTTGTGTTCTCAGATGGAGGGAGAAATCATTGAGTCCAAGGAGCTACCTACTCTAAAGAGGAAGTATAAGAAGGCATTTTCTATTAAGATTTTTGTATTACGTTGAGTTTTCTTTGGCATTTTTTTTTGTATCTTTGCCATTGTGGAAAAAAGGGGGGAGAGAAAATGAGAATACGTGTTGCATTTACTTAGGGGGAGTTTTGGAGTATTTTGTGTGTTTAGGCATTTTTCCATCAAGCCAAAGGTGGAGATTGTTAGACTTATTGAGTTGCTACTAGCATTGATTGTCATTGATGTCAAAAACTCCATACTAACTCTCTGGCAATATCGGTTGGTTGTTGGCAATTTTGGTTATGTGCTTGTTTATTATCAATTATGCAACATGAGTTTTGGTTAAACAAAGGATAGGTTTAGTATGAACATTTTTTATGTTCCTAGTGTTCCTGGTGTTCCTTGGCAGTGTACATTGTCCTACTTATGGTCTATTTTTTTTGGTACACTAGCATGCTTTTGGTGTTCAGTTTCACATGGAATATTCTATCAGTTTCTAGTGATTGCATTGGCTACAATGTTTGTAAAGGTATCTAGATAGTTGTGCAAGTTCATTAGATGTCTTTGATGGTGTTTCTTTCATCGGTAATTGCATCTTTTGGTCTTGTTTGTTGTAGTCCTTAGAAAATGTAATATGCACTGTAACATCTTATGTGTGACCTATATGTGGATCGTAATGTAGCGTGTTAGTAAAATCTCTTATCAATGTCCTAGACTTAGGATCGATGATATGTATTAAATATAATTATAATTTCCTTAACATTGGGGTTGTTACACATTTGATGTGAAGTTGAAATATGTATGATCAGATACCGATATAAATAAAGAACCTTTTGTATCCAAGTGTAGTGAGGGTGGTGTATGTGATGAAAATATAGTGCGAACCTGTGGCAATGTTTTATGTGAGCCATGATATCTTAGAAGGTAAATTGAAGTTTTAATCAGTGCTTACATACCGACAACAATGGATCAAAAAATTGAGGATCTACTATTGATTGTGGTGAAAGAGCTAAATTTTTGAACTCTTCATGCATATATAGATGCAAGTTTATCAGTTCTTGTTTCATTGTATATATCTTTGTATTAGCAATGAGCCTTTACATATTTAAGGGTAGCTAGCCTAACTAGCAATGGGCCTTACCTGTAGTAAGCACAACTGGAAGTGAGCCTTTGTACAAACCACCTTAACTGATGTCACCTTAATCAGTGTTTACATTTCATCAGAATTAGCTTCTCCATGGTTTTTCCCAGTATGGGTTTTCCACGTAAATCTTGGTGTTCTTTGTTTCAGTGTTTCTATGTTTACATGTTTACATTTTCTGTGGATATTTTATGTGCTTAACCAATAAATCAAAAGTTTTTATTGTTGTTTTTTAATAGTTTACTGACAAAGAAAAAGTTTTGTAAAGTGTGTAGGAATAACTGATTCACCCCCCCCCGGCTCTTAGTTATTCAGCATGTTCAACATAATATATATAGACATGATGGGCAAAGTGAAAATGGTTGTTTGAACAAATGAAAATGTTAGACATTATGCAAAATCAAGTCATTTATGTTAGTTTTCTTAGTGCATATTTCTCCCTCAAAATCGTTGCAAGGTGAGAAGTAGGTTATTGCACAATTCTAAAGAAAGGTAAAACATGATGACATAGTGGATACATTGCATAGCAATAAATGAAAACATTTACAAGAATGAGTGGAAAATTGAAGGTAGAGGCGAAGAAACTTGGCAAGATTATCAAAACCAAGAGTTAACTTGAGGGATCTACACTAGGGTTTATTGTTCAATGTGCTACTTTCAATATTGTCATGCCCATTTTATATGATGTTGTTAATGACTTAGAGATGGATATTGAGAGTGTAAAAATAGTTGTGTGAGCTAACAATTTTGCAAGAAAGATGATTTTTTTTTTGATTGTATATTGAGAATTGTTTGGGATTATTATTTCACTAAAAGATAATTGTTTTCATCAAGAGTATTATTGTAAATCCAATATATATTGTATTGGCTTTTAGTTTATGGGGGTAGTTGAACAATTTTTTAGTTGGTAACTAAATGCAAATAGTCGTAAGGGCTCCCTTGTGTTTATTAAAGGGAAATTAGGACTTCATGTTGGGTTAGGAGAGGTTCTAGAATAGTAAAATGTGTTATGTATTTTTGAATTTTCAAAGGAGAAATGTGTAGAAAAGCCTTGTTTTGATTACATAAAAGCAGGTTTTGAAAGGACCCGAAACCTTGTACAAGAGCATAGACATATTTTGCAATTAGGAACCAATACAACTATGGTGCCCCACTAAACAAACAGAAGGAACAAACCAGTGTTCCAACCAGGTGGACAAAAGCCCACACCAACAACCAAACAAGGGCCATCAAGATTTACATTTTTGCCCTTTCTTATGTGAACGTAAGTTCATGTCAAAAGATGGAGTGGAAGGATTGAATTTTTTGCCTTTCACTGTTGTCCAACCATCCTCCACCTTTTCGGCATCTTTCTGCCAAGCCAAAGAAGAACAAGACAAGCCCACTAACGGGCAAGTCACAGAAGAGCGCTCAGCTCCCGCACCCAAAGCAGCAGCAGGACCAAAGACAGCAACAACGTCCGTGGACAAGGCTGCAGAAACAAAGACAGCACCAGCGGACTGGGCAGGGGCATCAACAGAAGACTGGACAGGGACAGCGTCAGCAATCTAGACAGGGGAAGTAGAAGCATCACCAGTAAAGACAGCAACAACCTCATGGGACAGAGCCACATCAGAGCCATCACCAGTAGCAGCAAAGAAAGCATCAGAAGTAGCCGAAGCGTCAGCTAAAGCCCCATCCAAAGCAAGGCTCGAGCTCGAGCCCGCCACCTTAGAAGATTTCTGCACCGTATAGTGGTGGTCAGAGGCCCGCGCCCACCAAGAGGGCAGTTTCTTTGATTTGCTCTTGTTAGATAAGCACCGAACAGCAAGGTGTCCCGTCTTGTGACACTTCCTACATCTGAACGGAATATTCTCATAATCCAAATTTTGAATCAGAGAGCCCGTAGGAGAATCCAAAGCAATCTGTTTAGGGAGACCCTTAGAAACATCAATCTCCACTAGAATACGAGCATAAGTAGTCTTAAAGATTTCAGAGGAGTCTGAGTCCACCATTTGGAAGTCCCCTAAAGCCTCTCCCACAGTTTCCAAAATCGAATCCAGCCAGAGGTGGAGGGGAAGATTCGGCAGCCTTACCCATAAGGGTATTTTATTGAAAGTTTTTGAAAGAGGATCAAACCCCTGATACCAGGGTTTGGCCATCAAGGGAAAACGCTCATCCCAAGTGAAGCAGTTATCACACAAGATTGTTTTCCTATCATCAGCATTTTCAAACTTGACAATAAAAAACCCCCTAGCCACAGGATAAATCTGCACCGCATCCGAAAGAATGGGCTCCCAATGCTTGGAGATCCAAGCATGCAAAGCAGAGAGTGAGGGCTAGAAGCCCCTAAAATGAAAAATAGCAACATGAGAAGAAAAATCATCAGCATTTTTAACAATCTCATCCACAGTATCAGAATCAAGCTTTACCCTAATGGATTTACAAACTGAAACCGGTTGCACAAGAGGAGACCGGGAACCCCCCCTACCAATAGGGCCAGGGCCATGGATTCCTGCTTCATAGGCTGCAACATCGGCATAGGACACAACAGCACCAGGGACAGCATCACCCAAACCTACAGATGCACCACCACCCAAAGACACAGACCCAGGCGCAGAGCGAACACCTGCAGGCGAAAGAAGATTGGCATCGGGTCTGGTTTCTGCGCCCAAACATTCAAAACGTTGGGCGGGAAACCCAGCAGCGGTAGCGACAGCGTTCATTGTCAGCGAAAGGATATCATTTAACCATCTCCAAACTATTTAACAATGCTTCCAACTATTTATTGATTTTAAAGAAAGGATATCATTTAACCATCTCCAAACTTGTATTTTTCTAATAATATGAATTAGCGTACCAATGATACATTTGATGCGTCATTGTATTTTATTGTTTTGTGTAGTTCATTTAATGGGTTCTTTTGAAGTAAAGTTAAATTTTGTTAAATATTAGTTTGGATTAAGAAGGGTTTTATGGTTGAATTGCTTACACATTTATGCAATGTATAATCTGGAAAAGTGCTAAACACTTAGCATTTTATGCCATTGCACAACCAAAGATTTGTTGTGAGATTTGACTCCAATGTCCTGAACAAGCATTGATAAATTATATTCCAGAACAAATTGAGTCAATTCGATATTTTAGTTTCAGTTGTAGGATTAGGTGATTTTTTTTTATTTTAAATTTTCATTGCACCTTATGCTAGTGCATAATGGAGAATAAGGAGATGTTAAATACAAGATGTCCATCAAGAAAACTTTTGAAATTGTATGAGGTTTCAATTTGCTGAAACATCATTGGTCAATGGCAAAAGATGAATAAATGGTGATGATTATGGTCCACCTGCCAAGGCATAGCAGAGCCTAAAGTGTAGAGAGGTCAATCATCTTTAGGATTGATTCTTGTTCATTGGTCAAATCCACCTTAAGTCTAAGAATAAAAAAGTGACTCATCTTTAGAATTATGTGGATCTATTGATTAGGGAACCAAAGGCCCTCTTGAGATAACTAATAGACATAGATCACGTTGTCCTCAATTTTGACATTACACAATTGTGGCAACCCTACACAATTTTCCCATGGATTCGTAGGTGCATCCTCTATGTTTCAATGCATTGATAAGGTGTCATGAAGGTAGTTCATCATCCTTGAAATGTACTTTGTGTAACGTTATTTATGCGTTCTTTTTTAATGTTTCCATCAAGTTAATCCCCCTAAATTCTTGTTAGAATGAGTTTTTCTTCTCTAACTACAAGCACTTGATTTTTGGAAATCTTCAAGTTTACTCTTCGTTTTTCTCTTTCTTGTAAGTAGTTTTTAATCTTGTTTCTCCCTTAGGTTAATAGCCCTTAAAATTCTGCTCATTTCAAGTTATCTTAGGCCTCAAACAAAGTTGTTTAACTCAAATTATAAAGGCAAATGTGGGTTTTTTCAGGGCGACAACACGTCTTATTTAAAAATCTTACAAAAGTGGGTTTTTTTATTGGCAATTGCACAAAATAAAATTATTTTTAATATCTAAAATAGATTTTGACATCCATTTTAAAATTTCAACTCATTTTGAGTTGATTTGACCATAGTTTTTATTATTTTTAATGAAAATTGGCATTTTCTACTCTATTTCCATGTTACTTTATTAAAAATTATAGTTATATATTAAATTTAATTACACTATACACTTAAATGCATTAAAGGTGGGGTTTTTATCTCTAATTGCATATCATCCACATGCAAATCATCTTTTAAAACCCACTTCCAATAAAATTATTTGCAAACTTAGTTGCATGGTTAGGTTAACTTCTCCTATTCCCTGGCGGGGCATTACATTTTTCTTTTCTGTGAACATTCAATTTTACTTCACTAATTAAAGACCTCTATAAGACTCTTTACAAAAATTTCTATAATTAATTGCTTATTCAAAGTTTTCCATATTCGAGTATTTTACAATTGGTGAATGCCAACAACACTTCCTTCAATCACATATTCAAGGATTCACTCCATTACATCATCTTCTAGGCAACATACACAAGCCATCTTAGGGTAAATCTGATTCAAGCACAAACTTGATTTCTCAAAGAATTCATATAGTTTAGGGTGCGATTCTATGAGGGAGCTTCAAGATCTATTTTTATGAAGCGGGAAGTCCCATGAAGTCAATTAAAAGTTTTCTACGGGATTAATTAGAATCTTTTTCTCAAAAGTAGCAATACCTACTTTTTTGGGCTGCAGATTTTAATGGGTGGAAAAGGTGGGGCGCTAGAAATTGCCCCACCAGCTTAGACTTTTTTTTTCTACTTGTCAATCATATTGAAATTTTCAATTCTTGTCAATAAGTTTTTTTAGCTTTTTTATTTATTTAGTCATATGGATTGAATATTCTAAATAAAAAAATTCATAAGACCACCAACTTCCATAAATTGTGGAGCTTAAACTTTTAATCATGAACTCCACTACAAAATTCATGGAACCTCCTACTTCAAAACAATCCTGAAAAAATCCCAACAAGACCCATAATTTGTTTTTTAGGAAGCCCCCCTCCATGGAACTACACCTTTAGGAAATCTAGAAATAAATGACAGATTTTTCAATGAGCCATTTCATATATCAATATTTTGGTAAGTATGACAAGATGCACAAGGCACGATGAAAGCTTTTCTTTGCAATATATCTTCTTTAGTTTAAACAACAATAATTTCAGATATGAAAGCGACCATATTTTTTAAAATTCTAATTGAATCCCAGTCATGTTTACCTTTCAAGACAGATGAAAAGAAGGTTTGTTGTAAATAATATCTTTAGTGTTTTAAATATGAAATAATCTTCACAATTAAACATTCTATTTGATAAGCTAATCGAATTTCTCTTAAGCCAACAAACTTTTAACCTTGAATGATTGTTGATGGTAGAGATTTTAGAGAATGGAAAATAATTTTCCCTTGCCTCCTACAACCATATTCTCAGTAGAATGTATATGTGTTCTGACATTAGTTTGAAGATTACATAAAATGTCCTTGTTTAACACCATTCTCCTTTAATGTACCATTTTCATCCCTCTCTGTCAAAGCTTTCCTAACTGCATTGGCAACGTCTGTCACATGTTCATCTTTGCACCCTGCAAATAAAAAATTGAAATTGAACAAAGAATGGTATAGAGATATCATAAATGTCCTTTCACATACAAGACGAAAGGAAAAACTAACCCATCTCAATCAGCACTGTCTCGAGCTTGAAAATGTACTCTGTATTGGGTCCCGAAGGTCCTCTAGCTTCAATAATTTGACTATAAAACCAAAAACTAGTTAGTTTTCATTCATAAGAAGTTGGAATTGTGAAAATAGACATTGAGAAGACAGACGTACTGAGCCATTGTTTGTAACGGTGCAGGGCCCAAGTAATTTACATTCACATCCTTGTTAGTTGATGCAATATATCTGAAAAAGATACATTCATATTACTGGCCTGGCCTCTCTGAAATAGGAATAGAAATCTATTTTCAAAGAACGAGGCATGACTAAACTTTCTAACTTAAAATTAAAATGTGTTTTAAGGGAGACATTCTACAAACAAAAGAATAATCTGATCACTAAGAACTTGCTATATAAGAGTACTTACACAAGGACGTTTTTAACAGTTGGTTCTGTCGCATCCTCATCCTACACAATGAAATTCGACTAATAATCATGAAATGAATGTAATTGAAGGAGATTAGTATTACATGACAACTAGCATGAAGTAAGATAAGATAAGATAAGATACAATAAATTTATTAATGTCCAACGGAAGACCAACAAGGGTCTATGGGACAGGAAACATACAGCCAAAATAGCAAGAAACCAGTAGACCACCAAATAGTGGTCGGGGGAACATGCTAAAAGAACAAGGAACCAAACAAGAAGAAGCAGAGAACAAAGAACCACCAGGGCAAGGACCTCTTAAAAATTGGTTTATATTTGAAACATTTGTAAAACATTAATTTGCAAAGTGTTAGGAAGCTCGTAAAGGTTACGAGTCATATACACTAGCTACCACCAGGGCAAGAACCACCATAATGAATGAAGTGAATGTCTCTTAATAATACCTCTTCTTAGCAATCTACACTATATGAACAAATTATAATTTTGTAAAACATTAGTTTGCAAAGTGTTAGGAAGCTTGTAAAGGTTACGAGTCATATACACTAGCTACCACCAATTACCAACCTTTGCATCCGGTCTGATGGTTTCGAGTAGTACAAGGCAATTAGAGGAGGTTGATTCATTCTATCTGGAGAGAATTGGAAGGATGATATTGAAATAGGCAATATAGATTTATGATAAAGATAAATGTAAGATACTAATTTTTAAAATTAAAAAGTAATTGACCAAAGTTGTAAAACTAGATTGTTAAGAAATTATGTTTTATATTATCAATAAAACCTTAGAAACAATTTATATTTGAATTATAACTTACATGTCTTATAAGAATATATAATCTTTGAAACATTTCTAATAAATTTATATAATTTGAATTTAGTAATAAAAATTAAAAAAAAATCCTTCATTTATAAAAAAACATTTATTTTCAACTTAGATAAAATATATATGAGAAATGAATATCCAGATTGATGATTTGTTAAATGGAACCCCACTCTTTTTTAAAATATGTCACAAAAGTCACTTGTATTAAAGTCTGAGTTCTTAAAGAATGTTCATAAAATGATTGTAAAGATGTTTATGAGGATTAGGTAGTTTTATTGGACCAAAATTCTTAGCTGAAGTGTATAAGCATAATGAATGATATTTTCTATCATATATCATAATGTGCAATATTTATAGATATTTAAAAGAGAATGTTTTGGAAATAAATTAATGTAAGAACAAATTTTGGATTTGATATTTCAATCCATACTTTGTGACCTTCCATTACAATAAATAACTATATTGAAAATGGAATTTCTTTGTAGATAAATTCAATTAAAATACAAGATAAATCATAAAAGATAAATTTGGTATGATAGGTTGTAAATAATTAAAAATATTTAATATTTTCTATTCCATTAGTTAATTTTAATTTTAATTCATTAGAAATCAATTTTGTTAGAATTATTAAGATCCTTTAAAACATCTATATTTTCTTTTAGCTTCTTTTTCATGAAATCTTCTTCCTTAAAAAGAATACTAGTTTTCTCCATTCGATGCCATAGTTAGATAAGTGCAAAAACTATACTAAATTGAACTTTGGATCTAATCACAATGTATTTATTTACAATACTCCTAACTTTTGCTGAAAATGACTCTATGTTTTTGATTGAGGATAACACAGATTTTGAAGGGACCTGAAACCCATTACAAACATTAAAAAAAATTTGTCATAAGAAATGGACAACCAAGGGAGAAACAAGATCCCAAGAACACAACATAGGTTTTACCAATAGGCTCCCACAACCTGACACTAAAGCTGCAAGAAAAGGCAAGCATGCAACCAAAAACTAAAGAAAGGACCAGAGAAAACTCTAGTCCCAACAATCACAACAAGGAACCATCAAGATTTTCCTTTAGCACTACCCTTGTGGGAGTGAAGAGTCATGTCAAAAGAGGGCATAGACGTCTTATTTTTCTTACCTTTTACAGTGATCCGACCCTCTTCCACCTTAGCAGTCGTGTCTTGCCATACCAACAATCCCAAAGCAGATCCGTCATCATCCTGAGAAAAAACTCTAGCAAGGAAAAGACCCACCAACTCATAGGCGTCACCAGACCTCCCCATAGGCAAGGCATTACCAAGGGAGCCATCAAGATTGATAGCCCAAGCACCATCAAAGGAAGAAGACACCAAAGGCCCGTTCCCACAAACATTCAGGGAAGCAATAGTCGGGACCTGCAAAACAGCCCCAACAACCCCAGTGTGGGCCACCAAATCAGCCTGAGAAGAAACCGAACCATCCTGCGCTACCACTTAAGAGAAACTCCTTTGATTTTCAAATTTCTTCTCAACCGAATAATACTGATTTGAAGCACCTTTCCACCATGAAGCCGAAAATAACTCTATGTTATATTGTTATAAGGATAACCATAATTACAATTAATGTGATAGATCTCACAAAATAACTTCAAATCCCTTAACCGGGTGACATCTGTGTAGATGTTTTAAGTCCTCTAACAAGGCAGGTTTTAACAAGCCTTATTTCTCAAATCCCTTAACCGGGTCGCATCTAACAGTGCATTTGTAATCCTTTAACATGGAAGGCTCCTAACAGGGCGCACTTCAGAAGAGTGCAAAATTTGTGAGGTTTCCTCACACCGTGATTTTCTCCCGATTTGGGTTTCCACGTGATACATCTAGTGTTGTCTATTGCTTTAGTTTTGTGATAGCTATTTCTGTGATAGAATCTGTTCTGCTTACAGTTTTAGTTATATTATATCAAATTGGTTTTTTACGTTTTTAGTGGGTGTTGAATCACCCCTCCCCTCTCAGCACCAGTTGGGACCATCAGATCCTTTGCCATTTAATTATGTAATTGCTTTGCTTGATGGCTAACTTGAAGATGTCATGCTTATTAATGTTAATTGTAGCTATGGTCGGATTCCTTCAGGCCAACATAGATAACATAAAGGTTGTGATAATATAATTATTGGGGCCAACTTGGAAGACTAGTGTCCCTTGGTGAAGGGGCACTACCTAGAGGTATAGAGGAAAAATGGATCTTCCTCTCTTAGCATCGAATATACATACAATCCTACAGTAGACTAAATTAGAAGAAGAGAGGTGCTCGGGGGAGACGATAACCATTTACGTCTATGGTTGGGAGGGCAACAATGATCTCAGTTATTGCCCATGGTTAATTGAGCACCAAACAATATGTTATCAGAGCATAAATCATTTCTGGGCCAATCTACAATTTAAACTCCTTACGATCAAATTAGTGGTCTCAATCAAGTAATGGTTAATGATGTAATATCCCACGATATTTTTTCCAGATTTTACCACAGATTTAAACAACAAATTGCATGCAATTGAATTCTTTAATCCAACAGATTAGACTGAAAATCAGATTGAAATAGAAATCTGGAATGATAAATTGATACAACTTTATTTCTCAAACAAATATGAAAATGCCTCTACAAGTATTGTCTTCAGATAAAATCCTCTCAAATTTGTCCATCTGTGAATTCTGTCGTGAATCCACCCTCCCGAAATGAATTGGGTTTTCGTCCAATCCACTGGAAGAATCCCAAGGTTTTTTGTCCTCAGGAAACTAGAATTGAAACAAGAAGTTCTCAAATCTCTACCAAAGAAAATCAATTAACCAAGTCTCCCCAAATGAATTTGAAACAAGAAGCTCTCAGAGCTCTACCAAATAAAATCAATTAACCAAGCCTCCCCAAATGAATCTAACATTCTTCTTTTAAACCCCGATGCAATGACTCTTTAGTTTCCCTTTGCCTATCCTTTCATCTTCCTTCTTTTGTCCCCTTTTAAAAATTAAAATGACTTTTATTAATTTTCATTAAGCTCCAAATAAGTCATTTTCATACTTTATAAAGTTGTCATTTAATTTCTAATGTCCCCCAAAAGGGACGTTACAGTCCTCCCTCCTTAGAGACTGCTTGCCCTCAAGCAATCATGAATTTGCATACCAATACCAAGATCCCATATAAATCTGCAAGCTACTTTATGGCACATTCTAGAATAACTAAAATCAAAACCGACCACACTGTGAAGCAAAATGTTCGGATGCCACTCATTCATCAATAAGATGCCTGGATCCCAAGACAATTTGAAAAACACTACTTCACCAATCCGCTGCGCCACTCTGAAAATAACAGCACTTTGCCTTAAGCTGTGAAGAAACTCAACATGATCCATGAAAAATAGAGCACCGATCCTGTCAACACCTGGATCCCAAACCCAATTTGAAGAACAATCATGTAATGAGCCCAACTGGCTCTCTATTGTAAATTGGTTTTTTTCTCAAATTTAAATGCAATTTAAATTTGTTTTTTAGAACACAGGAATTTAAATAAATTTTCCAGATTTATTTCAATAAATACAACAGCAAATTATCTTTAACATTCACTTCCTTTCCTTACTACAATAGCCAAATGATAGTATCAAATGTCATCAAATGAATACAAATTAAAAACAATCTGATTTTTGCACCTTAAATTCAAAAGGACTGCAGAATATTTGAAATGCAACTTGAATGAGAAATGGCGCCAGCTATAGGTTATGCTCCTTGTCCATGGCGGCTAGACTCCTTGCAATCCAATGTGACCCCCACATGTAACTCAGCAAACATCCAACAAACTTCACGCCAAGAAAAACTCAGCACCAGCAATTAAGTGATTTCCTTGTAGTCCGTATGGTACTAGGAATGTTGTACGGCTTCCTTCTTTAACATAGCTCACATATAATTAAACACCCTTCAATGGCAATGTGAATTCAATTTCAGAATTCATTAGGACAGCAACAAATCGATTCCAAACAGCTATCAGTAAATTTGGGTAAATGTGATGCTCTCTCCATCAATTGAAGACCAAACACTAATCCTCCTTGAAATTCCGATTCCCTTCTAGAGTCAAATTCCTCAACAATCATCAAATGTCAATGCAATTACCATCAACAAATCTCTGCAAATATATGATTGATATTCTCTCCAAATTGAAGACCAAATATCAAACCCTAGCTCTCCTAGAGAAAATCGATTTCCTCCTTCAAGAAACACTTTCACACTTCACAAATTTTTTAATCAAAATGACATAAGGTATGGAAAATGTTTTTTCATGTTGTATATATAAGCTTTATGAAAAAGCTTCCACTTCACATTTTTCACTAATGTGACTTCTTTCACACACCATCGTTTTATAAAATTAAAGTTATAAAGTTATTAAATTAAAATAAGTTAATTTAATAACCACATTTAAAACATGAAGCCACTGAATCTTTCTAATAGAATAAATCCAAGTTCTGACAACAGAGCCCCGAGCTCATACTGCCCTGCGAAAAATAGTCATCTTACCAAAATAGACTTACTATAAATAATAAGTCTCACAAACTAAAGATTCCTCATAATCAATCCCGAAACATCTTATAACAATGTGCAGACGCCCTGCTAAACAAAGCCATACCCAAAATACCACTTACTATAAATAGTAAGTCATCCAAACTGACCCAAACGAAGAGCGAACTTGACAACTAGAACTTCCAGAATGGAATCCAACCACTGGCTTGCCAACTGACCCCCTCTAATCACCTGATTAGCTTACGAGGTCACCAAACTAAGCTAACCCCAAGAGTCTGAAAAACAAGGACATTACTTCACCAATCTGCTGCGCCACTCTAAAAATAACAGCACTTTGCCTTAAGCTGTGAAGCAACTCAACATGATCCATGAAAAATAGAGCACCAATCCTGTCAATAGCTAGATCCCAAACCCAATTTGAAGAACTATCACTCCCGTCACCTAAAGTCTTCATCTCATCCTTAGTTTTACATCTTTGTAACCCATCATAACTGTCATCCAAAAAATGCAATTTGAAAGGCTGCAAATCCTCTTCACAAAGGAGAGTACATTTCATTCCATGATGTAGTATAATCCTCTTTATACCAATCATTCAATTTCTTCTTATTTGTCATCATCAAAATATTCAAATCATCAACTTGTGGGCTGAAATAGATGATATGCACTCCTCACAATGCAATCAAGCTGATATGTACCATCTTCTTTTGGTATAGACTGATGTTCACATCTATTAGACTCGTACCCATCATGCTTTTTCTACTTTACTCTACCAAAACTACAGTCTGGAGGCATGTTATCACATAAAAACGAGTTTGCAACTCTACTGCAACAAATGGTATCAACATTATTAAAACTGAAAATCTGATTTTTGACCTCATCAAGAATGCATTTCCTATCAGCCCCTGGTAAGAACTTGCTAATGTACACTTCCCAAATTCGAAAATGGCCATATATAGCACTCACCATCATGGCATGAGCTCCTAACTTCACTGAAAACACCATTGATGGAAATGGATTCATACTTACAGCCCCATTCATAGCAATGGAGTTTTTAAACAAGTGATGCTTCCTACCAAGATTGCCTGCATAGAGTATATCAACCTCCTTGTGTTCATCAAATCCCATTAGCAGACCGTTTTTCGAACTTATTTAATCCTCATTGTCTTTGTTTTGAATGAGAATCTCCTCATGCCTAGCTTCTAATATTGGAAGATTATTAATCATCGTTGTCCCATGACTAAGATTACTTTGAAATCTGCCTTTAAAATCTGTTATAACAACTATTTCATTGCTACAAATCAAATCATTCATGAGTATGATTCCTTGCTGGTCCTTTTGATCTTCATTAACATAGTGTGCCTCATTTGAATAGAGTGTGGTGGAGACATTGTGCTTACATTCATCCTCACAAAGGGTATTGATTCCTTCAACAATCTGCGTGATATCCCTTGTCTTAGAATTAATTTCATCTTCCCTTTGAGTGGCTGCAATAGAGGTCTAATTTTCAGCCTTGTATAATGAGTAATGTGTCATGCTCAATTGAAGACAAAGCTCATTTACCTCATCTTTATCCTCTACAAACTTGATTGCAATATCTCTATCTTTGAGCAATTTCAAATAATCTGATTTCATTTCCAATGCCTTTCTAATTGTGTGGAAGTGTGTACTATTAATTCCACTCGTTGTTCCCTTTTCCCTTTCCTCAATTTGAACTTCCCAGATAGTTTTTTCAATGTTTTTATGGGTATCATCAAAATGCACTAAAGCTGCAACAACCATATCCTCTGTGACTTTTAGCTTATCTTTCAAATTATGTACTCCAAAATCCTCATCTAGAAATAAAATTTATGATTGGTCCTTCAAATCAGCCTTTTTAGTGTCATCACCTTGGCCTAGCTCATGCATACAAGTTTGGACAGCCCTTTGGTTGAAAGAAATTTCGTTAACTGCTGCATTGTTTTCAGATTTATTAAATGAGTTTTCCTTTATCTCTAAATGCATGGCCACATCTGCTATTATCTTATCATTTCAAATGATTCATCATCATGGGAAGATTCATTTTCTTCCTTGGTAGCATCTTGAAATCCCAACATGTTCTCTCCATGAAATAAAACATCCTAATCAAAATGTTTGTCAATAACAACTTCCAAGTCACCAAATAACAGGCTCGTATATCCCTTACCTTTAACCATAGCTGAGTCCATCTCCTTGCAAGCTTTTGTGTTATTTTGTTGGAACCGAACTGTTGGATTTTTATCTTCTTGAACGCTGGCTCAAATTTCTTTGGCTGAATTATCTTCATTATTGTCCCCACAATTGTGATCAAGTGCCCAAGTTTGCTAGCATTTGAAACAAATCTACTCCCTTCTCATTTGGTTCTTGCTCTTTTTTGAAAATCCTGCAACCTATAAGCCCATTGATATTTTTTCATCTTTAGTCATGTGCTCCTTGAACCTTTCAATTTTATGTTAAATCAACCCTTTTGACAGCTCATAAGCTAAAGGCAAGATTTTATGCTCCCCTCTTCAAATTGCCAACAAATCTGATTGCAACTGCTTACAGATATCATCATCCTCATCTAAGATTAAGAGCATAGTAGTTTGCATACAGCACTCACATTGTCTTGATGATTTTTTCTGAATTCAGTTAAGAAACATTGAAACATTTGAAGAATCATTCTTTCACATTTGAGATCCAGCATGATGATAAAAAATCTGGTTCTTGTCATAATTTCTTAAGTCTTAGCCCTCTTACCAAAAGTAGGGTCTTGGACATCATGTAATCCACATAGGTTGTCCACAATCAGTTGTAGAACCTTCTTCAATATGCCATCATTATAGGGTGCAACATGAGTTGTTATTCTTATGATTTCATTATGACAAGAAGCAACTATTAGTCTCACATCTTCACATGGATGTTCCAATAACCTGTGCTAGACCAAAGCAAGCATTGAGGGCTGCAAAGCCTAATTCAGAAGCCACCAGTCTGATTGGTCTACTCTAGATAAATGTGAATCTAATTCTTCCAACTTAAAAAGAAGACCATCCAGAGATTCCATGGACTTCAATTGTAATCCAATTATATACAGCCAATTTCCTATTTCTTTTTCTTTCTGCAAGTCTCTTAGTTGTTCACCTTTAAATGTGTCATTAAATTTTCCTAAGAAAAAATACTTTTCAGATCTGTCATTGTCTCCATTTTGTCACTGGAGGAACCCTTGTCTTAATCTCCACACAGCTAGGTTAATTTGTCAAACAGTTTGCTTGCTTTGGGTCTGAGAGAATTTTTTGATGGTTTTCTATGCTTATTTCCTGCACATTGCTTGCTCAGAAATGACTACAATCTTGAATGAGTCATCAAGAGATTTGCATTTTAAATTCTGCAAGAATGGAGAGAATAAATTCTTATTATCTGATATAGCTTCAGAAAGTACAGCAGCAAGTACCTTAATTGATAGGCTCATAACATTGAAGACCTGAACCACCAAATATGTAGTGAAGACACCCCTAATCTGTCCCCAAATATATTTGTCTTTCCTTCCTGAAATTAAGATTGAAATCTGCCACTTACAAGGAGCTGTTTCTGGCCTCAATACTAACCGAAAGTAGCTGAATTTGATGATGTATGCGAAGTGTCTGTATTCTTCCACGCACTGGTCTAGTCATGTCCAACACTCTAGCCTCTATACACGCACAGATTTGAAACAGAGAAATATTTGAAATAGGCTATCCTTGCCGCAGGAGTACGATTACACCTTTAATTTCTACAACTTCTAAGGAATCTCTACACAGATGACTCAGGGCTGCAAGTGACCAATGTTAAATCTTCAACAACTTATAAATAAGATTTAATCTGGAACTTTGAGTTTAGTTCTGAGTTAATAATTTGCATTAACGATGTGTCCAGCAGAGACTCCCACACACAAGCTGACATGAACGGGAATTAAGCGTATACACAGATTTAGAAATTCCACCCTTCTGTAGCAAATTACTGTAAAAATCAAGGACTGCAGCTGTTCACAGTTCACACACTCGATTTGCATCTCTAAATTTCCAATCATTTTCAACAATCACAGTTCTAATCTGAACTGTCGTTGTCAGTCCTTACCGTGTCATTGATGTCAATCAATATGTATATGCAATATAGTCGGTTATGTCCAATCAGTTGACCCCTGTTACAGGACTCACAACTGCCTCTTCACTCGAACTCTTTCCAAAACAGATCAAAGAAGGAATTAACAATCGAACTCTCTATGCTTCCAAGTTCCCCATAGACTGCCATAATTGATATGTTCGAAGGAAATAGACTTGAAACTCCCGTATAAACAACGTTCACAACTAGAGATGAATATAAATCACTGTTACACCTCCCATACTGAGAATACAGATAGCTCCCCCTGTGATACTATCTAGACTCGTGCGTATTAAGCAATGCATGCAGACTTCTATCTTTAGTTCATACTTCTTGGCCCTTTTGGGATACTGTTCCTTGCCTTATTAAAATGCCAAAACATTTATTATTCCATCATTGCATCTCAATGTCTTCCTTCATTCCTCCATCATCACTATAAAATACACGGACTTCCGTGGCACCTGGTTTTTGAAGTTGACCATTTCTCTTGCACACTTCTTTCATACAACGACAACTAACACAAGGCTCAATCCAAGGGTTTGAACCGGTTTAGCTTGGAGACACGAAACTGTCACTGCAATGAATGAAGACTCCAAACTTTAATGTATTCATCCACATCACATAGACCGTGCTGACAAATAAGAATGAACTGCAATCAAGATTCGATGCCAAATACTGAATACATTCTCTGTGTCGGCCCCAATGTTTCCCATATGTAGTAATCTGTGGCTCCAGAAATATTACCCAGAATATTGAATCGATGCACAGGAGTCTCTAAAAAGTCTCGTTCAATTGGTATCCTCAATCATTTGACAGCTCAGTCACAAATGACTCTGGCTTCAACTCACGATACTGAAAAATTAATAATAATATTCTCTCAACATTATGGTAATGACAGGCATAATAAAGTAACAACAGCAAGTGAGTTGGTTCTTTTAAATATTCTCTATTATTCCCGGTTGCCAAAGTTCTGATAAAAAAATATTCAATTCCAACGTATGTCTTTACTCAACGGAAAACAAATCCATCCCGTCCCTATAATATCAAATTAAATGTCTGCTTATAGATAGATAGATAGATAAAAAAATTCTCGTTGAATAGAGTATGTCAAGAACTATCTGATATAGTATCCACAAATTTATCCTGATGTCCTTGTAGGCTTCACATACTAAAATAAAATGATGTTGGGTCTCTACTTTCCCAAAATTACAAAACATGCAAATTCTCTCTTCCACATGCCACTTCTTTCATGACATTGTTAGACATTAATAATTAAAAGACTTCCTTCGGGTAACATAGAAGAGCCATGATATAATATCTGTCGATATTGTATAGTTTGGATTTAATATTTTCGCATACGACTATAAATTTTAATCTTGTCTCTTAGTATATATAAGATTGTCCAGTTTGAATATTTGTTGATTAAATCTAAGTCACCGTCACAACCTTTACGAAAAAAAATTTGGTCGGGGCCCACAGAACATTATCTAGGCGACTATCGCAAATATGGCCCAATTTGCAAATATAAATCAATCACAGTTTTCCCAATAGCGGCTAATGCAAAGTATTTTCAGACTGTTATATAATCGGGAATCACATTAAAATTGTTTGCTTTTCTCATGCAAATGAATTATAATATTCAGAACAAATGTAGGCAGACTAAATCAGAAACCACTGTATTATAAAGTTCTTGAGCTCTCGTAAGGACATTTAATCTTTTCAGGGCACTAGAAAAATGAGCAATACCAATTCTTCACTATTCAATTTTTTACCATTAATTATTTCAATGATATCGTTATTTCTATGGCACAGACTTATTTTTTTACTGGATAATCTAATAAAGTCCGCCAAATAATCTCCTCTATTAATGATACATTATCTCCACGCCAAAAGCAACTTTGATCTTTCAAACTGTGATACCGAAGATTCGAAAGTACCAATTATTTCAGTCTAAACGTTTGACTCTTAACTCCTCTTGCCTCGCACAAAGAATACCATATAAAAGCTGTGTCCGGCAGGAAATAATGCTCAATGAATTTAATCATTATATTGAATTGGACGTTAAGATGGCAACGATTTGCAGAACAATAGCATGCAGAATATTTCTGAAACCTCACAGGCAGGCTGGCAGGACGACCAACTTCTAATACCACTGTAATATCCCACTATGATATTTTTTCCAGATTTTACCACAAAGATTTAAACAACAAATTGCATGCAACTGAATTCTTTAATCCAACAGATTAGACTGAAAATCATATAAAAATTAGACTGCAATAGAAATCTGGAATGATAAATCGTTAAAACATTATTTCTCAAATAGATATGAAAATACCTCTGCAAGTATTGTCTTCAAATAAAATCCTCTCAAATTTGTCCAGCTGTGAATTCCATCGCAAATCCACCCTCCAAAAACGAATTGGGTTTCCGTCCAATCCGCTGAAAGAATCCCAAGGTTTTTCATCCTCGGGAAACTAGAATTGAAACAACAAGCTCTCAGAGCTCTGCCAAAGAAAATCAATTAACCAAGCCTCCCAAAATGAATCTAACATTCTTCTTTTAAAATCCAATGAAGTGACTCTTCAATTTCCCTCTGCCTATCCCTTCGTCTTCCTTCTTTTGTCCCCTTTTAAAAATTAAAATGACTTTTATTAATTTTCATTAACCTCCAAATAAGTTATTTTAATACTCTATAAAGTTGTCACTTAATTTCTAATGTCCCCCAAAATGGGACATTACAGATGAGCATGATATTATCAGGACAGTGCAGCGAAAACATTCATAGGCATGTTGTTGACCACCTGCGATATTTGAAACCTTACCTCTGCTTCATCTTTTGGACATCGAAAACTACAACAAATTGACAGAGATGTCAGCCAAGTTTGGCAAGGAAGGAGCATTCCAACTCGAGAAGAGGCCATGATTTGATCCTAGGTAGTGGCATCAATTATGGCACTTTACAATCACGAGTTCTAGCGTGTTTAGAGCCGATGGACATAGCGTGCTTAGAGCCAATGGAGATGATCCAATGTCTTTAGAAATTGGGTTTCTTTGTTGCGAGGAGGTTCTTGATACACCTTGTGCAAGGGAGTTTACTGGTCTGAGTCAATATTATCAGCTTCAAGGTTCTGCTTCCTTATCGTCGATATGTAGCCTCACAGTGAGCTCGATGGATGATGCTGAAATAACAGAGGCCGATACACCATTGGCAATACACCGATGATGGATATGGATTCAACTTCAGCTATGTACAGGAACAGCTTTGTGGCTCGTAACATTACATCTCAGAACACAGCTAGTCCAACAGAGAAGATGGACAAAATCGAATTTTGATAGAACCATAGATTGATTGGTACTTCTGTGGGACTGATTTCCCTAGAAGAATATTGTCTTCGAGACTGTGAGATGTCTCCAAGACAAATTTGAAATTATCTTTTTACTTTTTTGTGCTTAAATTGAACGGTAGTAGTTTGATACTTGTCATAAGAACCAAACTCTATATATGTGGATTGTGTTAGATGAAACTGTTGCTATCCAAATAGAAGTGTTTACTTCAGCCGGAAAGGAAGTAACCAAATGGACATTCGAATAGGATGGAGGAGTTCGAATACATCATACCAGAGCTGATGGGATTATCATTCCTGGCCATGCGACATTAAAAGACTTAGCTATAGCGAATATATACACACAATCATCATTGTAGCATTATAGTGCAAAGTTTTGTTTGTGTGAATGCATGAGAATTGAGCGGCCATGGAATAGTCAAATAGCACCTAACCATTATCGGGAGTAGACTATAATATGTTTGAGTTTAAATCCAGCCGCCTCTCCACATCAGCTGTCAATTGGTTCCCTGGGCACTCGCAGTGAAAAATCTCTGGAAGGCCACGATACCATTTTCTGAGTGAAGACAAAAAACTCTTTGGTTCAACCTTGGAGCGAAGGTCCTCAAACTTTGGCGTGAATTTCACAACACAGCAAGTGTTATTTTTGTATTTCCAGAACTCCACATGCAGCAATAAGAGCTCGAGGGTCCAAAGTTGGCTGCGAAGAGCCCGTTGCTGCAAACGATGTTTGTTTGCACTGGAGGGGACGTGAGAGCGGCTCAATTTGGCAAAGTCTGTTATGGGTTCAATGTCGTTGGGTCGGATGCTTGCTCGAGGCAAATCAGCATCATCTGTTGGGCAGTTTGAATGTGTTGAACAACAGAATTAATGCAGCTCAAAGCTTTATCAATGTCTGGGTGCTGCATTTTGTGCTCGGGGAGGTTGCAATGTTTGCTTGTTCGATCGGATCTTGCCATGTAATGCAGATCAAGCACGGAGAGTCAGTGCACTTGACAAGGCAATGTCTCTGCGCTGCACGGCGCGACGAATGTCTCGTCACTGCACTGGGGATGTCTCCTACCGACCGTGCTCGACGAATGCAATGCCAGCTCGGATGTATGTTTGCAGCAGACGGGAATTGATTGGAGTCAGCGGATGCAATGTCCAAAGTTGAGTTGAGCTCATTTCAATATTTGCAGGTGCAGCTCGCCGAGTTACAAATTCCTCATTGTCAATCAGGTTGTGCAGCTCGTGTGCAACTCGGCTGCGACAAGCAAGAGGCTGATGTCGTCTTCGGATCAAGATGCCCAGCAAGGAGGCGGGGCATGTGTGGAGGGAGCTCGTTTGTGGGAAGGACAAGATCACTAATGTATGTGGAGCCTGGGGATAAATCCACAATTTAACAGTGTTACTCTGAGTTTCCGGGACGGGGACGGTGGGACGCAGGGGGACAGGTTTCCGGGACGGCAAATTTTTTTGCCGATTTTGGGGACGGGGGGGGACGGCAAAGGGGACGTCTATATAAATATAGGGAAATTTTAAAATATATAGGGAAATTTGCAAATATACATGACATTCATATGAAAATATGGATAAAGCATGCCATTTTGCCTCTGGTGGTGGTCTATTCTCTCCATATTAATCCAGCTTTTTGCTTTCCCGTGGTTGAGATTGGCTCTTAAACTTAGTATTTCCATCATTGTCTAATTCTACTACTTAATGTAATATATACATATAAAAGAAATCAAATTACAGTTTATTACTTTAAAGTTTAAATTGGACTTTTAGTTTCTCTTCGATGTGGTTCTTCAATGAGCTTAAACTAATAATGTTAAGATCTCTGCAATTTGATATAAATTTTCAACTGATTGAAATTCAGAAATCAAACTTTCTATTATAGAATTTTTACGTCAACGGGATGTCATCATGTTAGAAAATATCTACATAGATTCCTATGCCAAGCAGTATTTCTATTCTAAAAAGAAATATGAAAAGTTGTATCTTATGTATATATTACATATTTTGGGTGTTATGTTCAGTGAATTAGAGATTTACTACAAACATTATCTGCCTTAGCACTTTGGTAACTTGCTTGATGGCTAGTTCCAGTGGTATAATTTTGTTAAATGTGCTACAGTACTATTGCATGAAGAAGATACTATTAGTATCTTTACATATAGATAACAGTTTACAACATGTTAAATGTTTTTGGCTTTTTAGGGCATGTAAGAAGGTGGGGCCCACAAACCGACCCCCCTTTGGAAAAAAATGCTTTTTCAAATTTAATTTTGACTTTTTTGGGCGAAAAGAATTGGGGACGGTTGGCCGTCCCCGGTACAGTTGGGGGATGGCTACGGCATCCCCAGCTGTCCCCGATACTTCCAGAAGTCCCCAACTTTTTTGGGTGGCGTCCCCAAGTTTCTGGGACGTCCCCATGAAAATTCTAAAATTTGGGGATGGGGAGGGGACATCCCCTGGCCGTCCCCAAGTCCCTGAAATGTCCCTGTTCCCGAAACTTGGGGATTTAGGCCGGGGACGCGTCCCCGGGTAACCCTGCAATTTAATACATTCACTCATGTTACTATGGAATCAAACAAGTACATTTTTGTACGGGAAACTACTCCTGTGAACAATGTTGTGATCATTGAACAAATAATCATGTGCTTGTTTTGAGACCTATTACAACAATTTCATCTCTAATACATCCCGTAGTAGAATTGCTCATCCAAACTAAAGAGTTGTTGCAGAAGGAATCAAGAGAGGATGCTCAGTTTTGGACACAATTTGGAAAACGATGGACTAGACCTCAGTCCAATACCTTGACCAAGAATCTACAGGATGAATTGAATAAAGTGATTTGGAATAAGGTCAAGAAGGAAAGTCCTAAACTCTCAGTAGCAGCAGCGGAACAGGCTGATTCGCCCGTTATTGGAGTCATTGGAATCAAAAACACTAAGAATTTGTGCAATTTATTAGATGGAGTGATCCAAGAGGTTAGAGTTGAGAATGTTGTCCAAATTATCACAGACAACGCAGTTGCATATGTAGCTACAAGTAGAATGCTTATGGAGAGGCATCCTACAATTACATGAAGTCCTTGTGCTGCACATTTCTTGGACTTGATAGAGGACATTGGGAAGATTGAAGGGATTTACGACCCCAATAACTAAAGACTTCAATGGGCCATAGCTATGGAAAGTCGTAAAAAATACACAAGTAGTGGTTGATGATCAAAAAGGATTTTGGAGGAGAAAACGTTGCAGCATCTTATCGGATGGATGGACCTATGGACAGAATAGGACACTCAACTTCTTAGTGGCTTCTAATGGTGCAATGGTATTCCTAAAGTCTATCCATGCCTTACATGAAATCAAAAACGTTGAGACTTTGTGCAATTTATTAGATGGGGTGATCCAGGAGGTTGGAGTTGAGAATGTTGTCCAAATTATCACGGACAACGCAGCTGCATATGTAGCTGCAAGTAGAATGTTTATGGAGAGGCATCGTACAATTACATGGAGTCCTTGTGCTACACATTTCTTGGACTTGACAGAGGACATTGAGAAGATTGGAAGGATGAAAAGGGTGGCTAAAAATGATTCAAAAGTCAATATATTTATCTACAACCATACTTGGGTCCTTTCTTTGATGAGAAAACACACAAATGGCAAGGACCTTGTGCAACTAGGAGTGACACGATTTGCTAGCCACTTCTTCACATTGCAAATCATTCTTTGTGCCATTCCTCATCTTAAACAAATGTTTGTGTGATGCTTGGTTGGAGTCTACATTCTCCAAAAGAGATGAGGCGGAGAAGATTGTGAATATTGTTTTTGATGAAACATTCAACAAAACTGTAGAGGAGTTGACCGGGGTAAGTAACAAACAAAAATATAAACTCTATACAAAATAATTTATTTGCTGTTTTTTATGAGGGTTCAATTCTGCAATAATTTAAAATTTGTTTTCATTTTTTTAGGTGACAAAGCCTTTGATAAAAGTTCTTCGTATGGCGGATGGAGAGGGCATGCCAGTGGGTTTCATTTATGAGGCCATGAATAGGGTCAAAGAGGTTGTTTCACATTACTATGGTGGAAATAGAAGAAAATGTGAGATCCTTTGGCGCATCATTGATCGTAGATGGACAAAGCAACCAATACATGCCTTGCCCTACTTCTTGAACCAAAAATTCTACTTCTTTGATTCATTTAGGGCTAATGAGGAGGTCATGCCAGGTGTTGTTGCATGCATTGATAAAATGGCACCTAATCATGAGTTGAGAGACAAGGTTCTTGATGAGTTGTAGGTGAGATTTGCTAAATCTTATTTATGAATTTGGAAATTTTCATTGTTGAGTTTGACTATCTAGAAACATCCATTTTCCATACATAGTAACTAATTTTCTATATCTAATTTATCTTTTTATTTTTTTATTTTTTTCATTCAAGGTCGACAAGGGTGTAGAGGAGAGACTCTTCTCTTCACAACAAGCAATAGGCAGGAGAGAAATTTAACAAGGTAAAAAATTTAGTTCAATACTACAAGAAAAAATTAGAAATTTGATTGTTACATTTTTTACTCAATTCTAATAACTTATATATGATTTTTTGTAGATTTATGGTGGGAAAATTATGGTTCTGGCATGCCTTATCTTCAAAAGGTAGCCATCAATGTTTTGTCCCAGTCAAGTAGTGCTTCTAGTTATGAATGCAATTGCATTTTATTTGAAAAGATTCGCACAAAGAAGAGAAAATAGGTTGACCTAGCAGCGCCTCAATGATCTTGTCTTCATTCAGTACAACCTTTGCCTTTGAACTAGAAAGGTGGAGGCTATTTCACATGAGGCCATTGACTTGGACGATATTGATCAATATGGTGAATGAACCATCAGTGAACAAAATGATAGTGATGATGTCCTCCTTACATTTTAATTTTTGAAACTATGAGTATCAATGATGAAATTTCAAATATTGAGTGTTTGAAGATCATACGACGTGTAATGTTTCAATTATGGCTCATATGTTCTCTAAATGCATTAATTCCTTTTTGTTTTGTTTTTTGTAAAACTACAGTTTCTTCTTTGCTGAGTCCTTGCCCGAGTTTTTTTTCCAAGTCCCAAATCCTGAGTTTGAGTCCTATTTTGGGTTTCCAAGTTCGTGCCAAGTCTGAGTTTTTAAACTATGGTTTCAACTATCTACAGTTACAACCAATCAGTTGGTTGCTTGTTACAACCAAATCTCAACAAAAAAGGTTAACCTTTCTCTTTATCACTAAAGATATACATTCTTCTAGAGGCGGCCACAAAAAAAGAGATTTTGCAGTCTTAACTGTATACAAGTGGCAATAGTTAGTTGGAACTAAAACCAAAACTGATTCAACCAATCACTTTATTTTCTCCTAACAAACCTAAAACACAAACAGTTTGATCTGAGCACAGATGTATGTAGTGCTATTTGCATCAGACATTCGGCAAAAGCAAATACATTTTCAGACTTCTCATACAGCAATTTCCATCATTTTATAAGACATACATTCTAAACATCTTTTGAAATCAAGACTGTAGTATAATGGTAACTTTTGATCATCACTATGTCTGTAAATATTCTGAAATCAAGACTACATTATAATGCATATCAATTTACTATTCATCATATTAATGCAAACATGGCATTGATGTTTGCGAATCCAAGACACTGTCATTGCTTTGTTGTTAGATATATATATTCTTGTGTATTCACCAAACAAACTAGGATTTTAGAATTGCTTCAAATTTCATCACCAAAGTAGGATTTAAGAATCTTTGAAAACTTTATTGTAATTTTGCATCTATCTATACCTTTGTTTGACATGAAGGACAAATCTATAAACCAATCTCCCCCTTTGTCATTGATGGCGAAACTCTCATCTCTCCAATCTGAAAATTCAATCTATAAATTCAACTTCAATCTACAATAAAAAAAAAACTCCAAAACCAAATCATTCCACAATCTATATCTGTAACAAATATCTCTTTCTCCCCCTTTGACATGTAATGTCCCCGATTTTTTAGGCTCTTGGGATTAGCTTATTTCAGTGGCCCTCGTAAGCTAATCAGGTTGTCAAAGGGGGTCATTTGGCAAAGCCAGTGGTTGGATTCCACTTTGGAGATCTCAGATACCAGGATTGCTCTTCGTTGGGTTCAAATTGGTAGACTTACTATTTATAGTGAGTGGTATTTTTGGCATTGCTATGTTTGGCAGAGCGCATGTGCAGTGGTTTCAGATGATTCAGGTTTGATTATGCAGAATCTCCAGTTTGAGAGACTTACTATTTTTAGTAAGTCTAATTTTGGTCTGGTTGTTATTTCTGGCAGGGCAATGTGAGCTCAAGCTACTATTGTCAAAAGTCAGTTTGTTGTGGTCAGAGAGATCCAGTTGCACCACGTTTTAATTAAGGTTATTAAATTAAGTTATTTTAATTTAATAACTTCATTTACTTTAATGTTATAATTCAATGGTTTATTAATGAAGCCTCTTTAATGAGAAGTGTCTTGGAGAAGATTTCGATTTTGCTTTATAAGCTAAGGGAGAAATCGATTTTCTCTACCTTATGTCATTTGATGCAAATTGTGAAGTACTTGGAGAAACAAATCGAAATTTCTGAGAGAGAGCTAGGGTTCTGGTTGTTTGGTCTTCAACTTGGAGAAAATAACAACTTCTTTGCTGGATTTACAGAGCCTGGATTCAGTTTATTGCAGATTTGGGGAGGTGTTATTGGAATTGTACTCTGTTTGATTAAATTCGCAGCATGACCAGAATTGCGTCTTCCTTGTAGAAGCCCTATGGTGATTGTCTTGGTGCTGCGTATCTTGGATAAGAGCTGCATAATGGTTGCAGGGTGTAATGAAATTCGTGAGGCATTATTCCTTGGCTTTCTTGTTACGTAACCTTGGAAGGTTGTGTTGATCATCTAGCGTATGGATATGCTGTTCCGAAGGCTGCGTTAATGATCTTTGATGGCTGTGATTTATATTTGGTAGCTGGAAGTGATTTTCTTAGAGGCTGCGCGATTCCCATAAGCAGCTGCGTATGGATTTAGAAGCGGACTTATTAATATGAAGGCTTGTTTTGTGAGAAGGTTGCAACTGCATTTACATTCGAAGATGCCTTATATTAATTGTTTTGTCTTGAATATTTGCAAGTGTTAAATTGCATCATTTGTGAGCATAGTAATAAATTAAAATTGCTGTTGTTCTTAATGCTTAAGTTGAGAAAATTTATAGAATTCTTATATGTTTTGAGAATACACAAACAAATTGCAATTTAAATTAGAGAAAAAAGCCAGATTGTTATTGAGAGCCAGTTGGGCTCGTCACATGACATCAATGACAAAGGACAAAGATTAAAGATAAAAAAATCATAATCCGGGGTTAAAAGATTAAAAAGAAAATACTCTCCCTGAGCAAATGCTTTCCTTTAAAATGAATCAGAGAGAAGGAGAAACCAAGATCCCGAGCTTCCATCTATGCTAGAGCCAACTTTTATCAACTTGCCCCCAACAAACAACTTTTACCTTTTACCTCTCTGAGATCATAGGCATTTCTTTCTGTTCTTTTCCCTTTCGCAATCAACCTTCCTGATTTAATTTTTCTAATTTCGCATCCATGAGCATTAAAGATTACAACATATCCATTGTCACACATTTGACTAACACTTAACAAATTGTATTTTAGTCCTTCAACATACCAAACATTATGTGTTTATAATGTGCCATTTATACTTAAGGTACCTTTACCGCGAATATTGACTGATATCTATCTTCAAACTTCACTAAGCCACCACCCTAATCAGTAAGCTAGATGTAACAACCCTTCAAAGCTCTAACTACTGAATTGACTATGCTTGTTTTGGTTTTTAATTGTTTTCCAATTTTTTTTGTGTTTTTGAGATGGTTTGACATAAAAAGCAATACATATGCTAAAATAAAACTTCTGAAAAATAGCACTAACAATACTTTGAGAATAGAAGACAATCTTTATTACTTTTCCTTCAATACATAGCACTAGAATGTTTTACATTAAAAAGCATACCCATTTTCATTGTAGAAATTACTCTGAAACCCTTGCTGGTTGAAAAAGCAAGCATACAGCAGCTCATATCTTCTTCTATTAGCAACCAATATCCAAACTGATGATATCAATCACTGTGGTTCAGCTAGGCGTCCCTTTTAAGAATTTTTACTGATTTTTTCGGTGCCTCTTTCAACAAAATCGAACTGTATATGGAAAAGTAGATAGGGCAAATGAAGAACCAGCAAAAAGCTGATTTCAAACCACTATAAACAGCCAATAACTTCTCAAACGGATGCCCTCAATCTGCCATAACGTATGCCTTCAATCTATCAACAAATTCTGAAATTTACTTCTCCAATCAGTACAATGCTGACCTCTGTATGAAGTCAACCCAATAAGCAATATCAGGTGAATATTTCACACCCTCTAACTGCTGCTACAAAGAAGAAGCAATGCTCTCCAATGCCGATAAGCTCAGAACTCTGCTGACTTGGTTTCTCACAAACTCCAATGCTCCAGAAAAAGGATATCAAATCAAGCAATCAACATAATGAATTCGATTTCTCTTGCAACTATTAAATACCTTCAAGAAGTGCAATTTCTCCAAAAAGCATTTTAAATAACAATTTAAATGTTATTTCATTTCAACTTAGGAAATCTTTTAATAATTCATTAAGTTTGGCCTTTATAATTAATTACTCAATTGGTCCCCTTCCAATGATGAATAGACCCTCAACTTAAGTGAAATTATAAAGCTATGTTATAACTTTATAATAAACTATTTTTACAATTTAATATCATTTTGGCCACAAAATTATTAATAACTCTCAAACCGCTTATTATTTCACTCTATCATCTGAACTGGGACTTCATCTTGTAATTCCCCATGTGACCAAATACCATTTCTAAAAATAGAAAGGGTCCATCTCTATCACTCCAAAAATTGCTATATATAGTAATAAACTCACTATAAATAGAAATCACTGCATACAGAGTCCTAGAGACCTCGAACGAAAGCCAAATCTACAAAACTCTGATCACTGAAGAAGTTGCATCTCTCAAGAGACCCTCTATCTAACCTCATTAGCCTACAAGGGTAAATTAATAGGCTAATCCATTGAACTGTCATGCTCACAAAAATGGGGACATTACAATCCGCCCTCCCTGAAATTGCTTGTCCTCAAGCAATCTCTATTGCAATGTAACTCCGCCACACCAAAGGTCCAAAAGATGAACTGTGTTATGTCCCACACATCTTGAACCAACTCCTGTAGCACCAACATAAACACAATTGTGCACAAACAATCATCATACCAACTATCCAACCATGCACACAAGAATAGTGCATCAAAATCAAAACATGTTCAAGAAGGCCAAGGATGAACCAGTATACTCTCTGCACACTGAACATGATGCAATGTTCAACTGTATACCCTGTCTGAAATCCAGATCCACCCAAAGAATCCCAAACTCTACACTCAATGCTTAGCTGAATTTTGGGATCCCAATACACTTTGTAGAGTACTCCATACAAGCCATGTGGCATCAACCTAATACCATTGTATGTTGCAACTAAGTCAACACCAACCGAAGGAAGAAGCAATCCACTAGCTGGAACAATCCCTAGATCCCATAGCCAAAATGGAAGTCTGCCAAAATGGACATTCTTAGACTTTCGTTGCTCAACTCTGATCCCAACTTCATCATACCAGAATTGGTGAAGCCAACCAAGAGGACCCACCCAAACTATAGTGCTAACCCTGTTGCCACCTGGGTCCCAATGCAACTGAGACTCACATCCATCTGTACTATGGAGATAAGAACTCCTGAAGGTATCTGTATCACAACCCAGATATCCATCCTCTACAAAACCGTCATGGATATGTTGAATTTGAAAGTAGCCTCCTGCTAACTTGCAACAACTAACCCTATCAACTGAAGAGGGTATAAGCTCATCCCATAAATGATGGTATGAACCTGAAGCCAACCCACACCTACGCGAAACCAAGTCCTCTACTTGTGGGTCAAACGAGAAATGATGAGCACTCCTCACTGTGTAGTTGCAATAAAATGCTTCAATCTTCGTTAGAGGCTCATCATCATCAAACCAAGAACCAAGAGATGGCTCCAATCTCTTTCTTCGAGCAACTAGTTGGACAGGATCCCATGTAACCCTCTCAGCAAGCCCAACCACAAAATCCCTATGGGGAAGCATTGTAGTCAAAGTCTCTAAAATCTTTCCCACCAAAACCTAAATACTGCGAGAACCCTGAATGAGAGTACCCTCAAAACCTCTGAACGGGGCCTCCTGCAATTCTGAACTCTCAAGCAGATACTCCATAAATGACTCTGTGCAGTACAAATTATATGAATAAGCATCAACCTGCTCCCCTGCAACCCACAGCTGATCCCTCTGAAACTGTGCCACTACCAACTTTCTATCGCTATCAGATGTATGAGATGAAGTAATAGATTTGCTTTCGGCAGAAGGAAACAAATCCCCATGAAATCTCATCTCCAAATCAGATGATACCTTGCCTAAGTCTTGTGAAGAAGAGGGAGTAATGTCAGGAACTGGCACACGACTCTCTGAAGAATCCACTACTGTCACATCAGAACTCTCAATAACCTGTTCCCCATCATTTGTCAACGTGCTAACCATTGGAGAACCTGATACAACAAGAGGCTCTCTACAACTCTCAACCAAAGTACTCGTCCCATCTGAAACTACTACACTTGCATCAAAGATGGATGTAGCCACATCCTCTCTACAACCTGTAGATATCAAATGATCACCAACTGCCACTGTAGAAAACTGTACTGTAACTACAGATGATGAATATTGTGCTCGGCTCAACTCCATGGTAATCTGCTCTAACCGTGACTGTAACTCCTGAAGGGCCAATTGGGTGCTCTCCAATGAGTCCATAATCACCCCAAGCTCATGAGTGAGCTCACCTACCTCCTCTTCCTTTCCCCTTAGTGCATCATAACAGATACCATCCCACCCGAGAAGATAATCTCTATCTGCAAGTAATTGTAGGTAAATTTTTTTCATTATTCCAATTGCTTCACAAAGTGCATGAAACTCTACAAAGGAAAGACCACTATCACCATGCTCATCCAACATAGGAGTACCCCAACCACATATAGCTAACATCTGACAGGAAGCATCATAGTGCTCAATGGCTGTAGAAATCTAACTATCACTCACCTTCAATTGCCCAATCAAATGATGTATCTGAACTCCTTGACTCTCATGTAAGCTCTCTGACCCACAATCCACTCTGTAATAGGAAGCTATACCCGCAATGCTCATCTCATGATCAACAACATCATGTGTGCTATCATCTCCGCACACATCAACAACCAAGGTACTGCTACTAGGCACCTCAACAAATGGCTCGTCTAGTAAAGTGGAAGTTGCCACTACAACAGTCTTCTCACACACTCCCACTTCCCATGTAACTGTAAGTCCCTTTAAACCATGATCCTAGGACCTCTCATCAAACAATGAATCCTTTGAACTATTTTCTAAAGTCTGATATGAAAAATCAGACTCGTTGAAGCACGAGTCATCCTCATAAATAACATCATTAGTACGCAAATCTCGAGTACCAACATCATCTACATGTGAAATTTTTGTTGTTTCAGGCTGATGGAAACACAACTCACTGTTGTCATGAAAATCAGAATTGTTATAGCTCGTATTTTCCAAGCAATCTTCATATTTAACACTCCCAACTTGCGTGTCAACACTCAAGGGGACACCCACAACATCCTCCGCACTTGCCCTTGTTAAAATCTAACCAGAAAGATGAACAGAATGAAGAACTTTACAATGATATACCCTGGGAAAAACCCCCTTCACAAAGGGAAACAACCCAGCCCACAAAATAATGTCTCTATGATTGATATTCCATCAGAATTACAATGCTGCCAAGATGATTATATGATAACCATAATATCAAATCTCAGAATACATGCAATGTATAATACACAGATAAGGACCTGAATAAACACGATATGCTGAAGATGGAAGAGAGCCCGATGATGATATCTGATGTCACGTGTAGCAGACGGATGATGCCCGACACAAGACCCTGCTTGTATATCGCCTGATACCAGACACGGCACGCTAAGGATGCCTGATGACGAAGATAGCCCACAAATTCTCAAGGCAATCCCGATTATGATGTCTGAAGTCAAGTGTAGCACACAGGTAATGTCTGATGCCAGAAGCAACTCATCAATAATGCCTCTAAATCTGTCGGAAAAGCTTTGACAGAGAACAACCGAAAGTAGAGACCCATGCGATAGATGATATGCAATAATGAAGTTGCAATCGAAAGTATGCACTATCGCAACTCACACCTCAAGCTCGAATGGTTTCGTGATTGTGTTGTAGACGTTACTATGAGATGAACGTTACTCATAATCAATGTATATGCCGCGACAGGTGACGCTTCACCATGCTTTGGCGATTTGCCCAGTGAGGTGAAGCGCCACAGCCATATACGTTACATCTGGAGGAAGGTGAAATGCGGAGCAACAGTTGTCTAAGGTGTTACCAGTGAAGTCGCCCATTGTGAATGATATCCACGCGATGGACTTGAGATGTTCAACATGATCAACCTTCATAACAGTCGACGGTGATAGTTAATGCATTAATCGTTAGTAATAATTATATATGAAATGCAAACTAATTAAGGTATCTATCGAAGCTACAAAATTGAACAGCTTTGACATCGACACCATCATTATGCTCAAGAAAGGGACTGCTGTCATAAAAATCAGAACTCGTGTGACTAACATTTCGATTACTACCAACTGATGTAAGGCTGCCATCAATGGTGGCTATAATGTCATCAACATTTTCTCGGTCACTAGCTCCTGTCTCATGTAAATGTTTGGACTCGATGCAACTGTCCTCAAGCAAGTCTGTCATAACCACATGCTCCTGAGAAGAGCCTCCAACATCACACATATAAGGACTAGTAGCTGCCCCACTGAGCAAAGGCTCCACTACTTGAAGGTTGTTGGCTGCTAAAGCTACACCTGTACAATCCTCCTGATACTCTTGTCTTCTCTATGAGGAAGACTTTTTAAAAATGGAAACCGCATATCTTGCTGCATTGTCTATGGTTGACAGATTTGAAAGCAAAGCATTCATTCTTTCCTGAGTTTGTCTAAGCTTTTCCATTATTTCCATCATGGCATTTGTTTGCTTCCTGAGATTAGTTGTGCTATTCAACCGGTTTCCCGGTTTACTAGTTTTCTTGTATTTATCCATAACTGAAATAAAGCTAGACTGCTAGTCGCTCATATATCAAACGTGAGAACTCAAGATTTCCAACCCCGCAGGATGGTAGGAAACCGCTCTGATACCACTGTAAAAACCCTTCAAAGCTCTAACTACTGAATTGACTATGCTTGTTTTGGTTTTTAATTGTTTTCCAATTATTTTGTGTTTTTGAGATGGTTTGACATAAAAAGCAATAAATATGCTGAAATAAAACTTCTAAAAAATAACACTAACAATACTTTGGGAATAGAAGACAATCTTTATTACTTTTCCTTCAATACATAGCACTAGAATGTTTTACATTAAAAAGCATACCCATTTTCATTGTAGAAATTACTTTGAAACCCTTGCTGGTTGAAAAAGAAAGCATACAACAGCTCATATCTTCTTCTATCAGCAACCAATATCCAAACTGAAGATATCAATCATTGTGATTCAGCTAGGCGTCCCTTTTAAGAATTTTTACTGATTTTTTTGGTGCCTCTTTCAACAAAATCGAACTGTATATGGAAGAGTATGTTATTGCTTACGGGTTACTGAGAAGGGGGGATGAATCAGTAAATACTATCTCACATGAAATTTCAAACTTGTAACCAAATTCTCAGTTGTGAAACAGAATGTAAACAATCATTTACAAGCATAAACAGAATCACACAGATCAACACAAGTATTTATACATGGAAACCCTCGGTTAGAAGGAAAAAACCACAGTGAGACAGAGCTCACAACTTCATTAGTACCAAATGAAGGCGCCCTGTTAGGAGCTTACAAAGCACTAGTTAAGGTGCTACCCGATTAAGGGATTTTACAAAAGATCGGTTAAGATCTAAACTCTACTAAGAGCTACCTAGATACAGGACTTTGAACATCAACAGAGATGTTACCCTGTTAGGGGATTTTTACAACGAACCGATTAGATTCACCCTGATAGAGGGATTTCAATATGCTTTTAAAACTTTATAAAAGCAATGATCTCTTATGACACTAATTGTCTGATTAGATCATACCTGTAGATCTCTTCCCCAGTCTGTCTGGCTGTTGATCTCTCCTTCTTCCCTCACCTTTGTGCCTGTAGCACTACTCAATCTTCAACTATCAACAACAGCAACAACATATCTTGTGTCCTATGCTCTATATTTATACAAGAGTGAACCTCTTGACTCGTAGAACCGCCAGGCAGTAAACTTAACCATAACTTATGCAACGCATGAAAACTGTGCATTGTGATCTAGAGTTTACCTTGAGATCATCCATAGAGTTAAAGCTAACTTCTGTTAAAAAGCTAACTCCACTTCTGAGTGGTGGATGTCTCGTATAATCAAGCTTTTAACTCAAACTGTAACTCAAACTGATCCACAAAATCTAGATCGAATCTATCTTGCAGTTGGATCGGTACACCCGTATACCCGGTTTGTCCTTGTATGTTTCATAAGACCGGTACTTAATACTTGGTTCGGTCTACCGGTGCATTTATCGAAATGGTCAACCAGTGCTTACACTTTGTCCTTCATCTACGGGTGTCTTCTAAGTAATGTGAGTGATCAGTGACCCTTTACCAGTGTGAAGTGGGTTTGTGAAATACGCTAATGACAACTCATATTGCTAACAATCTTCCCCTTTGTCATTGGTGGCAAAACTATTCACAAACTTCACTCACTTTACTAATCACAGTGCCATGTATCGGTAGAACACTACTTCCCCTGACTGAGTGCTCCGGGTGCTGCTCATTCCTTTGTACCATCACTGTCCTGCCTGCTCTTTCATTCCTTTGTACCCTCACTGCCCTGCCTGCTCATTCCTCTGTATCTTCCATTTCCATCTTCCCATTTTTGCCTCCATAGGACAAAGGGTTTTGTTTGATAAGATTACATTTGTAGCGTGGTGAAGATGTCCTTATAGATGTTCTTTGCAGAGTGTAGGAATGGTGCCCATTGACCGGTTATATTTTCAATGTTCTTTCGTGCCGCTTTCAGAGAAACAATAATAGTTTCCATATCTTCTACTGTTTTGTAGTCCGGTTCTTTGAGCAGAGAGTCTGTAGAAGTAGCTGTTTGATGCATGATATCCAGTGTTGGGGCCAGAAGCATCTGAAATCCTATGACATCTTGGATTCTCTTATTCTCTTCTTCAGTTGTCTTTCTCAAGATTTGAGCAAGACTTGTCATTTTTCTGCTAAAGGTTGTTGCAGTTTTATTTTTGATGTCAAATTGTGTTGACAAAGTTCTTATGTCTTCTAAGGTCTTTGCAACTTTGTCAATTAAATCTTGCAAGAATATCTCAAAGTTCGAGGTTCTGCTCATCAAACCTCCTGCAACTTGTGTCTGTTGTTGAAGAACTTTTAAGTTGTCTGTCAAAATAGCCTTTATATCTGCAGCCTGTTTATGAAGAATTTCCACTCTTTTCTTCGCATAGTGGTCAATTGCAATTGTTTCTGGATCAGTTAGATCCTCACCGATTGTTTGAGCTAACACTTCCAGCTAGTCAATGACCAGTTCGTCTTCATCTATATCGGCATCCGGTACGAAATTGTACAGGATATCTTTTACTTTGATCAGAACCATATCTTGTTTTCTTTTAGTAAGCTCTTTTAGCTGTTTTGTTGACATTTTGTTGATGTCAATTATTGTATCAGTTGTCTTACTTCGTTTTGCTTCAGATTCTTCAGAGGATGAGGGCTTTCTTTTAGAGGAGCTAGCAAGAGTTTCCAGTGCCTTCTCCTTTCTCTATTCTTGTGCCTTTGGAGCTTGCTCATGTTCGCCTTTATCCTGTTCATCTGGCTTGTTTCCCTCTTCTGGTGTGGCTTCCGGTGGTTGAACTTGTATTTCAAGCATAGCATCATCTTATTGATGTGAGGGCTCTTCTGGTGGGGCTCGGGCGTGTTGCTGCTCTTCAGCTATATGAAGATCACTTGCAGCAATTCCTTCATCTCCTTTAGTTGGACTTTCAGTAGTAGTATTGACAGAAGTTTGCCCCAATGTGACCTGTTCACCAGAGGTGAACATTTTTGTAAGAACTTCCTGTTCTTCAGTTATTGGAATTTGAGTTGCAGTAAACTGAACAGGTGGATCATTAATTGTTGTGGTGTGATCCTGAGGACCTGTTGCTTCAAGAGTATTTAAGCCATACTGCTGCCAAAAGTCTAAAGTCTCCCTAAAGACTTCATTCTCGTACCCATTGAGAATCTTGGCAACTCTATAATTTGTATCCAAATTCATAGATGCTTCCTCTAATAGGAGTTTTACTCTCTTGTCACTTAGACCAGGTCTAGCTTTTTCCAGTGCTTCCCTATTGATTTTTGAATTTATTTCTAGACCGGTTCTCCATTTTGTTTGAAGCTTACTGTTTAACTCAGGAGGAAACTTGCCCCTATAATTCCTAGGAGTCTTGATGAAATCTAGTAGACTTTCAACAAGAGTTTTTTCTATTTCCTATTTGTCCTCCTCAGCTAAAACACTATACCATTTGGCTGCATTATCTATCTCTCCAAAATTTGTAATTCCAGCTACAATATCATTTACAGTCATAGTGCGAGCCTTACCTTTTTTTGGAGATACTACGAGTGTTGGATTTGTAGGTTCATTAGTTATGTCAACAATAACCGATTTATCTACTCCGAGTACACCTTTTCCTTTCTCGGTGTCATGGACCGGTGAAGCTGTTACCTTTTGGCGTGCTTCCTCTGCATGTTGCTAACTTTGAAGAAGATTGGTCCAGATGGCCACTCCATCATGTACTTTGTCGGTTTCTCCAATTAGCAACAGACTTATCCTTCTCTCCGTCAAGAAATTTTGTTGATGAAGTTCGGCTTGTTGAGTTGCTTCTTCTAGTGTGAGATGATTATGGACTTCTAACAGAGCATGAATCCTGAACTCCTTTTCTCTGTTCATTGAGGCATTCCACCTATCTTGAAGAATGTCCAAGAGATCCTTAGGTAATACTGTCTGAAGTTCTGTAGGATGTAAATGAAACTTATGAAGGCATACAACTACAGCATCTTCAATTTTTCTTCGATCCTCATCATTTGCCAGAATGTATCTTCTTTCGACATTAGCCATTCCTCCATGTTCTTTCAATCCTGACACAAATTCATCAATCGTTGGCTTGCCTCTTCTTGGTGGATCCTTCTTTGCTGGTATACCGGTTTTCTTCTTTCTTTCGATGAGTGGAACTGTGTCTTCAGAATCGGTTTCTTCAGCTTCTTCCTCCCGTGTGCTTCCCACCGGTTGAGCTTTCTTCTTTTGTGCTTTTGGTTGTACATTTCCCGGTTTCTTCTTTGGTGTGGGCATTCTTTTCACATACACGTTCTTGATTGGTCCCATTTTCAGATTTTGCTCTATTTCCTCACAGGTTCCAAACCGTTGAGCGCCGTGATCCAAGTGTACTTCATCCAAGGCCTCTACATACGCCTTTGTGATCTTTGCAGTGATTTCGTAACCATGCTCCAGTGCATACTCATCTCTCGGTTCTACTGCTTGAATAATGCAGAAGTTAGTTGATACCAGAAAACATACCTCCCTTTTATATAGGTCAACGATAGTTGACGGAATTCTTTGTCTAGCATGCATTTTCAGCTGAAGGGCCTTGAAATGATCAGTCATAGCTTTGTCAAACTGGTCTCCCAGTTGGTTGGGCATAATCACTGATTTGCATCATGACCGGTCGATCTGTTGTCCATGTCACTTTTCCTATTCCAAGGAAGGAATTAGAATAGTAAAAGTAGAGACAAACCAAAAGTGTGCCAAATTTTAGCGATATCTTTTTGACGATCCCTAGCTTTTTCATGTTCTCAAAGATCTGTCCTCTTAGCATTTCGCATATATCATATTGTGCATTATCATGTATAATTCTGAAGGCTGCATGTATGCCTCCACCCGGTATGATGTTTAGGTTACTAGATTGATATACTTTGTAACCTATCACAGCGGATGCAAACCGAACAACTGGATCTTCAATATTAGTTACGGTCATCAATCGCTTGTCGGATTTTGATTTAGTCAGATTGGCCACCACTGTATTGGATATGGTTCTCAGGGTTAGGGCTTCCCCTTGATTGTAGAACCCGGTTACCCTATGGAGATTGTCTTTCGTGATCAGAGTGCAGACTCCTTTTGTGACCCAAAATCCTGGTTCATGCACTCGACCTACCACCATTCGAATCCATTCTGGTCTGAATATGGTGGGATAGGAGACTCCATTGATGATACCAATTTTGCGTAACCATTGGGATATTTTCCATCTTTGCATAGCGAGCGATACTCGCTTTTTATGTACGCCTCACCCAGCTCTTCTTGATGTGCATGGATGAATGCAGTTACATCCTCTATCAGGAGCACTCCTTTAGGTACTGAAGAGAGCGCACCATCCATGTCGATCTCCCTATTCTGATTCGCCAAGATATCATACGGAGGACAATCGGCTTGTTTTGCTAGAACCAGCTTAGCTTCATATGACGAAGATGCCATTGCTCTTAATCGGTTGCACGAAGAGATGATTGATCGGTTCTCACAGACAATCTCGCTCGATGATCGATTCGCAAGAATATTGCTCAAGCAAAACAAAGATAAACACAAGATCACAAGGTAAAAGTAAATGAGTAATCCTTCTTTGCTTTTATAGGATTAGGGCATAACGGTAATTACCAAACGGTAACTATTGTTAAACGGCTACAACATTAAATGCCTTACCTAACCTTTCTTGCTACCTTTGCTAACCGGTAGTCCGACCTTTTTGATTAGACATGCCCCGGTAGATCACCTTATGCTTCTTCGGTCTGACCTGTAGACTGAGTGAGAGTGAAACTCACCAGTTCCACTGGAAACGGTAGGTACACTACCGGTTCCCCCTAAGCCTTGGAGGCTCAGTTTGCAGAAGAAATATCACCATCTTGTGATGATGATCTTGCCTCTATTTTCTCCTCGGCAGAGTTCTTTGATTCTTTAACAAACCATATCTTCTTCACCTCTTTCTTGGTCTCCTTATTTATGTTGTTCTTCTTATCAGAAGTCAAGGACTTCATCACCGGTTTGTCCGATTCTTTGCCTTTGTTCTTGATCTGGTTCCAGCAGTCCTTAGCTAGGTGACCGACTTTGTTGCAACAATAGCAAACTATACCAGTTGCTCTCCATGGGTTCCTCCCTCTTGGATTAGAGGATTTGCTCCATGATTCACTGTTGCAATGCATCCCTTTGTTTGTATGAATAGTTGTGTTCCGGTTTTTGCTTTTCTTGGAGAATACAAGTCTTGGTGATCTGAATGCCATTGTCTTTGATCTGCATTCTTCAGCCTTGTGTCCAAACTTGTTGTAGACATAACAGTATCCAGTTGAAGCTTCCCCTGCTTCCACTGGACACAGATAAGGGGCTGGACAAGCACTCATTAGTCTTGTGGCCATTTTTGTAACAGTTCTTACAGCAACTGTTGTTGGTTCTTACCGGTGCATTTCTGCAGTCATTAGTGTTATGACCCAGTTTTAGAAGAAGTGTTAAAGGTATTCTTACCCTTTTGTGATAGTGTCTTCCTCTTGTTCTTCTTGCTTGACTTTGCACCAGCTGACTCAGCGTTCCTTTTGGTGACTGCACCGATGAATCCAAGACCGGTGTTATCGTTGTGCTTTCTTTGAGCTTTGAGTTGCTCATCAAGCTTGACCGAGCTTTCATTGTATTTTCTCAGCATTTCATTCCTTTTTTCAAGGACTTTCTTTTGTTCCTTGAGTTGATATATCTCGATTGCCAACTTCTTGCATGCTTCATCCCTAGTCTACCATGCTTTGTGCATATTGGCATTTTCTTGGGTGACAATCAGCATATCTTCTTGAAGTTGCATAATGAGGAGTTCATTTGCCCTTACAGCTTCTTCTGCCCGGTTCATTTCTTTTTCTGAGGCTGTTAATGTCTTGACTGCTGTGTTTCTTTCACTTTCAGTTTTTCGTTTCTACTCAGTCAGTTCAATCATCCTCAGGGCATTTACCTTTTGCTCCCTTTTGAGATCAGCAATCTGACCGGTTAGGATCTGATTCTTTTCCGTAAGCTCAAAGACTGCCTCATCAGATCCACTTTGTCCAGAGAGTTCATCAATGGTTTCATTGCTCTCGTTTAGTTGCAGAGCCAGCTCCTTCCTTTTTGCAAGTGATTTCCTCAGTCTACTCTCCAACGAGACAATGATGTCGTTGGCTTCCTCTAGCTGTTTCTGATACCAGTAACCCTCCATGATCTTTTTCTCAAGCTGATAGACTTTGTTGTATACAAAACCTATGCTTTGATACCAATTGTTATTGCTTACCGGTTACTGAGAGGGGGGGGTGAATCGGTAAATACTATCTCACATTAAGTTTCAAACTTGTAACCAGATTCTTAGTTGTGAAACAGAATGTAAACAATCATTTACAAGCATAAACAGAATCACACAGATCAACACAAGTATTTATACGTGGAAACCCTCAGTTAAAAGGAAAAAACCACGGTGAGACAGAGCTCACAACTTCATTAGTACCAAATGAAGGCGCCCTGTTAGGAGCTTACAAAGCACTGGTTAAGGTGCTACCCGATTAAGGGATTTTACAAAAGATCAGTTAAGATCTAAACTCTGCTAAGAGTTGCCTGGATATAGGACTTTGAACATCAACAGAGATGTTACCCTGTTAGGGGATTTTTACAACGAACCGATTAGGTTCACCCTGATAGAGGGATTTCAATATGCTTTTAACACTTTATAAAAGCAGTGATCTCTTATAACACTGATTGTCTGATTAGATCATACCTATAGATCTCTTCCCCAGTCTGTCTGGCTGTTGATCTCTCCTTCTTCCCTCACCTCTGTGCCTGTAGCACTACTCAATCTTCAACTATCAACAACAGCAACAACATATCTTACGTACTATGCTCTATATTTATACAAGAGTGAACCTCTTGACTCATAGAACCGCCAGGGAGTAAACTTAACCATAACTTATGCAATGCATGAAAACTGTGCATTGTGATCTAGAGTTTACCTTGAGATCATCTGTAGAGTTAAAGCTAACTTCTGTTAAAAAGCTAACTCCACTTCTGAGCGGTGGATGTCTCGTATAATCAGGCTTTTAACTCAAACTATAACTCAGACTGATCCACAAAATCCGAATCGAATCTATCTTGCAGTTGGATCGGTATACCCTTATACCCAGTTTGTCCTTATATGTTTCATAAGACCGGTACTTAATACTTGGTTCGGTCTACCGGTGCATTTTTCGAAATGGTCAACCGGTGCTTACACTCTATCCTTCATCTACCGGTGTCTTCTAACTAATGTGAGTGACCGGTGACCCTTTACCAATGTGAAGTGGGTTTGTGAAATACACTAATGACAACTCATATTGCTAACAAAGTAGATAGGGGAAATGAAGAACCAGCAAAAAGCTGATTTCAAACCACTATAAACAACCAATAACTTCTCAAACTGATGCCCTCAATCTGCCATAAAGTATGCCTTCAATCTATCAATAAATTCTGAAATTTATTTCTCCAATCAGTACAATGTTGACCTCTATATGAAGTCAACCCAATAAACAATATCAGGTGAATATTTCACACCCTCTAACTACTGCTACAAAGAAGAAGCAGTGCTCTCCAATGCCGATAAGCTCAGAACTCTGTTGAAACCCTTGGTTTCTCACAAACTCCAATGTTCCAGAAAAAGGATATCAAATCAAGCAATCAACATAATGAATTCAATTTCTCTTGCAACTATTAAATACCTTCAAGAAGTGCAATTTCCCCAAAAAGCATTTTAAATAATATTTTAAATGTTATTTCATTTCAACTTAGAAAATCTTTTAATAATTCATTAAGTTTGGCATTTATAATTAATTACTCAATTGGTCCCCTTCCAATGATGAATAGACCCTTGTTAAAGTTTTAGGATCATTGCAAATGTAATAGCACTATCTCATTGTATGTGTTTTCCAAATGCAACAATCTCTTGCATTTATATTGAGAATGAGCCAAGAAGAGACATGTCCCTTCATGAGACATATCTATTCATTAATATGTAATTAATATAATAGCAATTATTATTATATATATATACACACACACACACACACATATATATATATATATAATATCTCTTGAGTATTATATTAATTTCTCTAATATTTACATAATAATAATAACATATATATATATATATATACATCTCATATATACTAAATATATATACATATCTTCACTAGTATTGACTCGTAGTGTTTATTCGACTGAAGCTACAAAACATCAACACTCCCTCTTAGCTAGGGAGGATAAATCAATCCAGTGTCAACACTTAATACACTTGACAACATCAATTATATGATGTAAGAAATAAAGGCATCATCCTCAAGATGTAATCAATAGAAACATAGTCTCAATATGTAGATTGCCTCCATTGGCGATTCTATCCACACGTTCTCAGGTGGATTTCCTCCATCTTCTATCCATAATTTCTTAGGTGGATTGCCTCCATCGGTGATTCTATCCATTTGATATCATGAGTATTGGCCTATTAGAATGTCAACACATGACATTCACCAAATACTCCGAGTATTGGCCTATCAGAACATCAACATATGATATTCACCAAGAACTCAATAAGGTACTGGCCTGCAGAATATCAACACATGATATTCACCAAATACCTATCACATATTTATACAAACAACTCATAGACCGTCAATGACATCTAACACTTAGTTGTTGATTTACAAAATATATCTATGCAAATAACTTATAGACCGTCAATTTAATGACATCTAACACTTAGTTGTTGCTTTACAAGATGTATCTATACAAGTAACTTATAGACCGTCAATTTAATGACATCTAACACTTAGTTGTTGATTTACAAGATATATTTATGCAAACAACTCATAGACCGTCAACTTAATGACATCTAACACTTAGCTGTTGCATTAATTCATCATGATCTGTTTCAACATTATAAATAATGTATATCATAATTTAAGTTATTGTAAGATCGTCACCTTCCAATAACTTCTACAAATACAAGTGATAATCATTTGGAAGTCGTCACTTCCTCATGATTTGCACAGGGGGGCAGGCCCATTAAAAACATTCATGATTCATTAGTATAATAATCAATTTTATCAAGTTTACCTCAAAAGTGTTTCACCTTCAATAGTGAACTCCCTCTCAATCAATATGATCAAGATTGTCACAACTTTATTGAACCATCTACTCCCTCTGCAACTCAAGTTTATCAACTTCTTGACCTCTTTTGAAATTCCAGACTCCCTTTAGTCTCAATCATCAATTATTTTGGAAGCATCAAGTTCTTTCTCCCTTGAATGCAATTTTCTTGTGCTTCTGTCCTGAAGGTATGTCAGAGAGAGATTACAAATAGCTCACTAAACTATCTCGACCGGAAATACTAATGATAGAAGCATACAAGATTTTAATAACCAATAGTATAGCATGAATTAAAAAACTCAAAAATTATGTGCATTAATAAAACATGAAATACTTATCTTTTATAAATTTCAAGTATTTCATTTTGTAAGGTGAGCCCATATAGAAAATATCATGCAAATTCACAGAATGATATCATCGTTCTCAAACATTACTATAACTCTTCACATGAACTATATCTAATATCCAAAGGTTCTATACACTATCACAACCTTCAATCTTATTAGATCTCCCTTCAAGTGGTTAGGCTTTAAAGAAGGAACCTCGCTCTTTTTCAGATTTTTATTGTTATTTTTATTATAGACCCGTACAAAGTCGGTCATAACTTTTGAACCTAGAAGTTTTTCTTCAATCGCTCCGATGAGATTCTTTTAAATTGGTTTATCACAAACATATCCAAAATTTAGCAAAATCCAACGGTGCATTTGGGAGATATGGTCTTCGTACCAAGACTGTATTTTCTGAGACAATCACACATTCACCATCAACAAACTACTCTCTTACATTTGCAACTTGGCTCCGATACCATGTTAAAGTTTTAGGATCATTGCAAATGTAATAGCACTATCTCATTGTATGTGTTTTCCAAATGCAACAATCTCTTGCATTTATATTGAGAATGAGCCAAGAAGAGACATGTCCCTTCATGAGACATATCTTTTCATTAATATGTAATTAATATAATAGCAATTATTATTATATATATACACACATATATATATATACATACATATATATATATATATAATATCTCTTGAGTATTATATTAATTTCTCTAATATTTACATAATAATAATATTTATATATATATATTTAAGTATATATATACATCTCATATATACTAAATATATATACATGTCTTCACTAGTATTGACTCATTGTTTATTCGACTGAAGCTACAAAACATCAACAACCCTCAACTTAAGTGAAATTATAAAGTTATGTCATAACTTTATAATAAACCATTTTTACAATTTAATATCATTTTGGCCACAAAATTATTAATAACTCTCAAACCGCTTATTATTTCACTCTGTTGTCTGAACTAGGAGTTCATGTTGTAATTCCCCATGTGACCAAATACCATTTCTAAAAATAGAAAGGGTTCATCTCTATCACTCCAAAAATTGCTATATATAGCAATAAACTCACTATAAATAGAAATCACTGCATACGGAGTCCTGGAGACCTTGAACGAAAGCCAAATCTACAAAACTCTGATCACTAAAGAAGTTGCATCTCTCAAGAAACCCTCTATCTAACTTCATTAGCCTATGAGGGTAAATTAATAGGCTAATCCATTTAACTCTGATGCTCACAAAAATGGGGACATTACACTAGATGAACTTACTCTTATCACTAGTCATGTGATTAGAGCAGCCGCTGTCTATTATCCATAAATTTTGTTTCTAAGCATGCAAAGCAATCTAAACAATCATGGATTTCTCAGACTTCTTCCCCTCATTTTTTCATACTCTCTCTGTTTCTTTCTTGAGATTGTCAGAATCACTTGAGAACTTATTTCCATTCTCCCTCATCTGTAAAACTCATGTTACATTGTCTTGCAATATGACCAACATTTTGATAGTTATAACAAATTACATTGAAATTCTTTAAAGAGTCAAAATGGTTGTACTAAAAAAGTTAGTTCTCCTTGACAAAACTCTACAATCAACTTCTTTATGACCAAAATAATTGCATAAGTTATGACGACCATAAAGGTAGGGATAAAACATGTTAACTACAACTCTTCTTGTATGAGGAAGCCATTGTGGATGCCTTTTCCGCCGTTGGACTTTAATGAAACCATCATCATTATCCTTTTTACTGAAAGAATTACTTGTACTAGATGTTGGACATTTGTTAAAACCCAAAGCAGATTATTTTTTTCTACCCTTTGACATGCTAACATATCATCCAACATATTAAAACTTTTCACAAACATTATTCTTTTCAATTTCATGCCTTAAAACCACAACTTCACTTTCTAATTTCAAGCACTCTTAGATTTCATCAAAAAATCAGAATTAATTACCTCTTCTCTTCTCTTGGCCTCTTCAACTTGGATCTTCAATTCGATGATCATTCAATAACCTTCTTCAAGTTCTTTCTTCAATGCTTCACTTTTCTCCATGGTAACAATCTTTTGGTTGTTATTCTCCTTCAATCTTCTAATTTCGTCTAAGGCACATAACAATTCACCTTCAAGGTCTATTTCTCCTTCAACATCACATGCAGCATCACTATCTTGATCCTTACTAGTTGATCCAATTTCCATGAATAATGTCTCTCTTTTTAACATCAGATTCACATTCATTGTTCTATTCTGAATTTGTCACTTCTTCCTTGATATACAAACTTTTCTTATTCTTTGAAAAGTTTCTTTGCCTGTATGGAAACTAATTCTAGTTCTTCTTGAAATATTCTTCATCATCATTGTCATCTCTTCCATAACGAAACTTAGCAACAAAGTTCCCAATCTTTCCACAATTGAAGCACTTAAAAGGAAGCTTCCCTCTGTACTTTCCAGAACCCTTTTTAAGTTTTCTAATAACATTTGCAACTTTTTCACCAATATCACAATCTAATTCAGAACTTGTCTCCTTTGTTTTTCTTGCAGCCTTAAACACAACTTCTCTTTTGAATGTATCTTCACAAACCGTTCTCATCTCAAATGCTGTTAAAATGCCATGTAAATCATCAACCATGATTTTACCAAAATCTCTAGCTTCCTCAATTACTATCCCTCATCCTTACATCCATACAATCCCTCAATGAGATAGCCATCTGAAACTCAAGGTTGTGCACTCTCCCAATCATGTCCAAACTGAATCTGTAATTCAGTTGCCTCAAGTTCATTTTCACCCTGTGCTGATGCCCTAGGTCGAAAGGCAGGCTTAAGAGGCATTGCACTGATAGTCCTTGTTTGTTGACATACATTCACTCCATGAACTGAGTTTTCTCCTTGACCATTGTTGCATTTTTCTCCTCGACCACTGTTGCATCCATTATTACCTCTGATGTTTGCACCCACATTTATCCCCATTTGTTGATCCATCATCTCTGTTTATGGATCCAAATGCTGGATTTGTTGTTGTCCCTATTGTTCTCCAGCTTGTTTCCCTCTAATCAAGGCATCCAACAAATTCAGGAACCTCTCTTCTCTTGGATCTCTAGCATTCTTGTCACCCATTTCAGTATTAAGTCCCTCTAAAGCCCTATGTTCTTCAACAATTAAATTTGGAGTGAACCCATTTTTGCGATAATGTAGTGGACATGGAGATTGTTCCCAACCTGACATGTAATTATTTTGTCATATTGTACCGTCTAGGATGGAAGGACACACTGCTCTAATACCACTATAGTATGCAGTCCTGTTTTCCTTTGTCTTTTTAATTTTTGAAAGTGTTTTGCAATAGTCTTGAATTGACAAACAAAGTGCAGACAATAGAAGTAATTAGAGAAAACTAATAACTTTAAATTTGACAAAACTCAGAAATACATGAGGATGAAAATTCTAGATTTTAATTTTTATTTGAATAGAAAATATTTCTCAAAACTATAAACAACACAGATCATTAAATAACATTACATTTCTATTTCAGACATAGCTAGAAAATGCAACAAGATATAGCTTCAGCTGTTCACAAAATATGCAATCTAGATGTGCCAAAAGTGGATGCCACTCTCCAAAAACTCCACAAAAATCCACACAAGGGGTAAAAAAGATAAAATAGATCCAAATCGTCTCCAAACAGCAGTTCTTAACACCTCAAAACCCTAACCAGCCAACCAATAAGGAGGTACGACCAGCTCAAAAGAAATAAGAACAGCAGCAAACTCCTCAATATAAATCTTCTCTCAATCAAATTTTGCAAGGGAACTCCAATAAAACTAAACAATAGAGTCCTCAATCAGCTCAACTATGTTTCCTAAATTAAAACACCAAGAATTCTCTAGATTATGTCTCTCGATAACATGGAGAATGTCACCTGCAAGGGATTTCATCCACACAAACCAAAGTAGAGAGATCTCCTCTACAAGAAATTATAGTATCAAATATCAAAAGTCAACATAAGAAATGAGCTTCACAAAACTGCTTTTATAGCTCTTCCAGGGAAATCGACCACTTAAAAGTTTTGCCTTTTATTCAATAAAAGTCACTATTTAATCTTTGAATGTAACATTAAATATGAAAGGACCTCATTCATTTAAAATAAAGTTTCACTTTAGAATTGGCCCTTATAGACCCTTATTAAATAAATTAAAATAACAATAAAGTTAAATCATTAATTTAACTTTATTAATTAATAACTTATCATTATTTTAATTAAAACCACTGGACTATATAAAATGTTGAGACAGTGATCAAAATTGAATTCACAAACAATACTAAAATAGTAACCCTTCCAACTAGTTCAATCAGTGCTCGAAATTAAACTTCTAAAATTAGTAAGTATTGGGAGACTAACTGAAAATTACTCTAGAAAAGGGCATTATGCTTCATGATAATGGTGGGAGCTCAACTAATCATCAAATATTGTCAATCTATTGCATAAACTGCATCCAAGGTTCTCTAACCTTAACTCATTAGGCTACAGGAACCAACTAAATAGGCTAAAGGTCCACAAACTCAACTGGTTAGGAAGGGGACATTACAAGATCTTCACTTGCAACATAATGTGTTGACTTATGATGCAAGTGCTTGGAAAGAGGAGTTTGCATGACATGACCTTGGAGGGTGTTGTAATTTACATGTGCCAATTTTGTTTGTATGTTTGGATCCTAGATTAGCATGTCCATGTGCATGAGGAATTGCAACTAAGGATGATTTTGTGTGACATTTTTTCCATCAATTCTTTCATGATCAATTGCTAGATTGTGGGACCTCTTATTGAAGTGTTGCATGTCTCTTTGACTCATCTTGAAGAATAATGCTTCATTAATGACTTATTGTTGGAGTTAAACTCCAAATTAATTTCTGGGCTATGGAACTAGATGTCGCACTAAGGAAGAGGCTCCAACTTTCTCTCTAGATATTTCTTCTAAAACACCTTGGATATTTTCTCTTTTGATGCCCTATTCAAGATTTTCTTTATTAGGGAGACGAAGCAAGCTTATAAAAGTTAGAGCCAAATATTTTGTTGTAGGTAGGTGGAAGAAGGAATTGGAAATGTGTTTTGCATATTTGAAGCCCATAGGAGAAGTTCAAAGTCATTGATTGGAGCTAATCTTAGGATAGAGCTACTTAGTTTTCACATGAATGTCAAATTATGTTTCAAAGTTGATTGTGTGTGATCTTGAAAAGCTGTGGATCAGATGTAAATCTATTTGACAAAAGGAGGTTCTATTCAAATTTTCCTGTAAAATCAAATGTAATCCTGTTGACATATTATGCAATAAAAAATAAGCATTTCTTCCCATGTCTTGTGTCTCTATATTTTGTTGCGAAAATCAGCAAGGGTGAAGTGAATGTTTTGGTTTTATTTGAGATTTCAGATTAATAGCACAGTTTCTTCAAATGAACTTTGGTGCTGTTGTAAATAAGTAATATTAGTTTTAACTTATGAATACTGTTGTGAGGTTTTCACACCGTCGCCCCAAATTTTGGGGACCCCCATCTTCGATTTCAACTTGACCTTCTTCCTGTTTTCGATTGTCCGAGCCTTAGTGTTTTTCGTGAGATTTTGGATAAATGTTGTCGATGGATTGAATTGTTTGAAATAAAGTTCACTTACTAACGATGATTTGATGTTGATCTGAACTTATTTCTAACCCTCAATTTCGATTTTGGGCTAACAATTTCATTTTGTGCAATTCAATTTCATTTTCTTGGCATTTTGTTATGGATCTTCGAAAATTTGGGCTTATCAATTTGGAAATTTTGCTTTGAAAACATTTAATTTTGGGCTAAATTGTTTTAATTTCAATCATCAAAAAATGGATAAATTTGGATAATCCCCCAATTGGCATTGAAAATAAAATTAGAGATTAAAGAGTTAAATTCTAAGCCTAATATATCGATTTTTATTTAAAAACAAAAAGAAAAAATAACCTGGGTTATAGAAATCGATTTTTGAGCATTAATCATATATATCTTGGGCTTAAATTTAATTTAAAATAAATAAAAGCATGTGCCATTGAAAATTTAAATAAAAAATCAATTAATTTTGGTGATTTTCGAAATTAATAAGGTGGGAATTAATTGTTTTGCTTGCATTTATTTCCTAATGCTAAGTCGTCCCTCTAATTCTTTAATTTATTTGCTTGTTTTGTTTTTCGGTGCTCTTTGTAAAGGGTCGGCCCTCATAATGGCAGCCTCCAAGCGGGTATATAGAGAGGGGTCTCCTCCCTCCTCTCCACACATCAAATGCGATCTGCAAGGAGCAGTCTAGGTGCGAACTGGAGCAGGAGCAGTCTAGATGCGATCTAGAGGGAAAGGAAAATTGTATAAGTGCAGCGTAGCAGGCCAGCGACATTGCCAAAGAGGGGGACCCGAATTTGATAGGAGCAGGCCCTCGGCAGTGAGATGAAGACGGCAGGCCTGTAGAGGCCCGAAACTAGCCTTGTGTAGCTGGGGCTCCCGAATTCATACCAAGAGCAGGCCTTAGGGGACAGCAGATCTGGTCTAATGTAAGGCATCAGATAGTTAATTTTGTGAAGTGAAAAAGGGTGAATTGGTGGGATGATTTCAGAATTGAGTGATGAAGTTGTATTTATTCCGAGGATTTGAAGTCCAAATTTGTTAGAGGTGATTTGATTAGGAGCAAGGTGTTGTGGCTTGGATAATTCCTAAGGGGATCTCAGATTAGAATTGAGAAGTTAGGAGTGTAATTTGGCCTTTTAATCTATTTTCCTTAGTTGTTTTGTCTTTTGGTCACGCGATTGTTTGGGTGACGGAGACAAGTTTTGTTGAGAGATTGTAAGATTGGTTCATTAAGCAGATTTCTCGATTGTCGTGATTGGATTTTTCCCCTTTCTTGCTTGCTATGAATCACTCCATAGCGGATGCTAGTACAAGCAAGAATCCAATGGGGACTAATACCAAAATAGCTGACAAGGAAGATATGATGCCCAAGACCATCTTCTTCTCGAAACTTAAACGAGTCCGAGACACTAACATCGGTACCATTGACATGACGCAATTGAGGGATAGGTTGAGGAGAGGCCAATCTCCTATGGCAAAGAAGGTATACAAGTCTGGAATTGTGCAGGCCGCCGCCTTCCCTCCTACCTTGCCTTGTCCAGAATTGATCATGGAGTGTGCTTCCCGATTTGATATTGCATCCAAGTCCATCGTCTTTGATGAGGGTAAGAGAATGTTGGCTAACATTGGGAATCAAGTGATTGAGGAGACATTCGGTATACCCCAGCAGAAAGGAATGATAGTAGTTTTGATGAATCAAGCAAGCAGATTCTTTCAGGATAGTCAAGATACCTACTTTGCTTTACTCAAGCAAAATTGGTTACATGAAGGAAAGAAAGGAGTTACCAAGGCATCAAAACTCACCAGGTCAGATTTTAAGTCAAAATATGGAGACCTCATCGTCCTCCTCAATCGAATCATGGGCTCTGCCCAGGGTGTGCATTTTGAGACTTGGATGTACTATTTTATCGAAGGCATTGAGAAGGGAAAGGAAAGGTTTGATTGGGCAAAAATCATAAGTGAAAATTTGGAGTTGCAACTCAGGACGGCGCAGATTCAGAAGCGATTCCACATGGGGTCCTACCTCTTTTATTTGATCGCAAGATTATATGAGCATCCTGGACTTAAGGCTAGAGGGATAGTTGGCGATGGACCCAGACAATATTTGGTGCATGAGTGTTACCCACAGCTTCATTTGCACAACACCAAGGATTACAAGATATTTTATGATGCCTTCGCCATGAGGATGGTAAGGATACTGCAAGGGGCACCTGCCAAGAGGCTCTCACCAGAGGCAGAAGCAAAGGTCAAGAAGTTTGGGAGTTGGTTCATTCAGTTTCCTCAATTCACTTATATTCGAGTGGCTGGGTGTACAACTTGTCCCAAGAGGCTCCCAAGGTATCCGCCCGATAAGATAGTTTTGTTGGAGTTGGCTAGGCAACTTGAGCAGTATGACAAAATGATGAAACAGAGGGGTGAAACAGGGGTTACCTTCTCACTCATGATAGGCAATGAGAGTTGTCCCAATTCCACCGCCTTTGCAGCTGCAGGAGAGGAATTAGAACAATATCACCTGGCTTGGTATAAGGCAAGACAAGGATTCGATCCCCAGGGTCTAATCAAGGTGGCTCGAGGAGAAACATTCAAGCATATCCCTACTTTGGAGGATTTTTGGGCCAATGCACAGGATGACTTTCATGTGAGGAAGCTGGCTTTCTCGAGGTTATCAGTCGACATGATGAGGGCATGCAAATGGAAGAATTTCAATATTCCAGATCAGTTGGAAGAGGATGAAGATGTGCTAAGAGAAGATTATAATACAGTAGAAGGAGCAGAGTTGGACCCGGTTAATTGGAATGATCATCAGGATCCATCTTTAGAGGCAATTAACAGAATAGTTGAGCTACATACTGAGTGGTAGTATAACAAGAAGCATAGGCAGTTGCAGAGTCGGAAGGTACGCCTTACCTATGAGAAGATGAAGCAACAAGAGGAGACTTCTACAAGGTCAGTTGGACCTCAGGGTGGTAATAGTGGTCAGAAACATCAGCAAGCAGTTAAGAATAAGAGGAGTTTGGAGGTTGAAAAGAATAAGAAACATCTTGAGCCTCAAACAAAGAAGCAAAGTACAGTGTGATCAAGAGAAAGTGTAGCTGGGGCTCGGGGCCAAGAGGTGGATATAGAAAATCAAGGGGCGACAGTAGAGGTGAGCTCTAGTTCAGAGTCAAGTGGTTATAGTTATAGTACGGAGTACTCTCCTCTTTCAGAGAATCAAGTTAATGAAGATATGGCAGCCACTAGTGAAGAGGGAGATAGGCCTATTGATATTGAGGCTCCATCAGATGAAGATGGCAACCAGGTGCCCAAGGCCGTTGGTGAAGGTGCGTTACCTGAACCAAATCCAGATGTGGGGAAATGCATTGCACCACGTTGGTTAAAACAGATGCTGATGCCAAGGGGTAAGGTTATGGCCATCCGGACAGTTGAGGATATTCAAGGGTTAGCGGAAAAGGAAGGTGATGTCGGACAGAGACAGATGGCAGGAACAGTGGCAAAGGTAATCAGAGATTGCAGTGATGGTCACCGAAGGGTTCAAATTGCAGTTCCAAAGGTTAACAAGACAATGGGTGAAATTGCGGCCTAGGACTATGAGATAGTGGAACACAACATGGGTAGAGTCACGGATGATATGGAGTGTGTGGAGGTTCAAGAGGGCCTTGCTTCGATAAGGGAGAGGTTGAGAATAGCAAATGAAAGAAATGCACAGTTGGAGTTTGAGAACAAGTATTGGAGAGACAGTCAGCCTATCCAACAGGTGCATCCGACCACTCTTCCACAGTGCAGTGAGAACAGTCAAGAAGTAATATCCATCCAAGATCAAGGAACTAGAAATTGGATCAATCGTACAATTCAAGAGGGGCGAAGATTTATGCCTGCCTTTATCTCTACTTTCAGGTCATTGGTGTCTCTCAGGGACAAATTCAAAGCATTTGAAGGAATGTGGAAGGATTTCCTTCCAATTCGTGACTTGGCCATTCCTCGATTACATGCGGCTTTGGAGCTATCAGAGGGATCCTTGGTGAAGGCCAATTTGATTAACGAAGGAGGAAGGAGTATTATGGAGTCTTGGTATGTTACCATGACTAACAGATTGAGGTTACTTGAGGAAATACAGGATGAAATTGCACAACATAGTCCAAGCATCGACACTCTCATTTCAAGCATGTTGAGCGATGCGGGGATTGCACTTGATTTTGAGGACATCAAAGAAGAGGATTGTAATGAGACAGAATTTGGGTCAAGATTGGATGAGTTAGGGAAGGTTGTCATTAGAGAAAAACAGTTGGACCTCCTTGCCTCTCTCAGGGCCTTGATTGAGTTTGCAAAGGATGATGAAGAGGAGAATAAGAAGACACTGCAAGCAGCAGAGAACATGGTGAGCATAGCAGAGCGCAGGATGAGGCATACACCTTGCCCTCCCATAGAGGAAATCAACAACATGTTATCTAAGTTCATTACTTATGCTAAAAGGATGAAAGAAAAGAATAGAATTGTATTAGAAGATCATTTGATGTAAGCCCAAGTGGCAAATTTTCCTTTCTCTTTGGGTGGGATAGGTGTCTGATTTTGATTGGCTACCATTTTGGTGCCTTCTTATTGGTTACCACTTTTCTTTTTTCTCATTGGTCCATTGATGAGGTGGCGTCTTCTCATTGGCCGGTGAGGTGGTTACCCTAATTAGGGTTTCTGGGATTAAATCTGGATCGTTGGTTTTGCCTCTTAATCTTGGCCACTCATTGTAATTTTGAGCCTCTATATAAGGCCATGTACTCTCATTTGTAAAGGGTTGAAGAAAATTGTTGCTAATATAATACCAAAATTGCTTCTCTTATCATTGTTGTGTCTTGCATGGTGATTAAGAACACTTGGTGTTATTGCATGGTTTCTACTTCCAATTGTTAGAGATAGATTTCATTTCAATTGAGTTGTTAAAGTAGATTTTATTTTCAAGCAAGTGTTAAAGGAAGAGTAGTGATAGATGATTAATTGCATGGTGATGTTGGTAGATGTTTGATAGGGATCCTATACTAGGCCACTAGCATCTTGGCGGCTTCTCAAGAAGCCTTGCGTGGTAATCTAGTCTTCTTTCCTTAGAATCATTGCATCTGTGGAGGTAACACCGCTGGTATGTCTTCATTAGGTTGATCCCTGTCCATTTGCCAATCTTTCCATCCTTAGGAGTAGAGGTAATCAGTAACTTAGTAGTTGAAGTTGAGAATTAGAAGTTGGAAAGTGAAGTTTGAGAGTTTGAAAAGAGCAAAGTTGAAAGTGATATAAATTGAGAGATCATTTGAAAAGGTTGCAAAAGTTAGAAGTCTTATCACCATCATAGTAAGAGTTAAGATATTTCCAAACAAAACCATACGTAAGCCCGCCGAAGTGATTACCAGCAAATCACATCATTTTAACTGAGTTAGTATCCACAGGTGTAAGGAACCTTGGAGTATCCTTGTATACTTTTCAAGAGAGGGTTGAGTGTTTGGTACGTTGTATCAAGTCATTCGATTGCTATATGTTATGTAGTGGTACAAAACTCACATCAACAAATACCCATTAAAATCATATCCAAATTTCAACCTGATTCAGTTAAGTTTATGTAGCTAGTTTTCCAGAATTCCCAAGCTAAAGATCCTGTTTTGCAAAATGCTGAGCCAATGCTTGATCCTTGATACGGAAGAAAATCTCTAATAGGTTTATGACCTATTTATTGATGTAGCAACAGCATTTTTTGTATTTATCAATTTGCAACTCAATGCCTAATTTTTTTTTCTTCACGTTTTGTAGATAAGCATTTGCTTATTATATGCAAGCTTTTTTCAGCATGTAACGAGTTATTGTACCAGTAGTAGATTTGTAAACCCAGAAGTGGATATTGCCTGCTGTTAGTTTCAGTTAAACATACAAATACATTGAAGAAAAAATAAAATTTTACAGAAGTGGATATTGCCTTGTAAATTCCTGTTGGTTTCAGTTAAACATACATATACTTTTTTGAATAAATATAAAATTTCAACCTATAGTATAGATCTACTTAATAACACAAGTATGTTTACTTACAGAATAGAAATCAAGGTAGACCTTTTTGTCGTACTGCTTCTCTCTAACTTCTAAATACTGTTCATGAAAATAAAAAATGTCAATAATGTGTATTGAAATGTCACAAGCCCAAACTGCCTATCCTAAAATTGTGTTTCACTTATAAACTAATGCAATTTTTTGTCCAGAGAATCGTCACTTACAAGAATAGGAGACATCATTTCCACAAAAACATAACTTTCAAATGCTTCGGACCATGAGATTTAGAATAAGAAAATTACATATTTTAAGTTTGAAAATATGTTAATATTTTACATATGATAAACATCTTTTCCTCAATTTAAAAAATAAAAGGAAGTGGCCTACAAATTTATGGAGAAACTGATTTACATAGCTATATAAGACTTGTCTAGAATCACCTCAACTTGATTAGTCCCTGGGCGATTGCATATAAATGAGGCTAGCAGATTCATGGCCCAAGTATTCAACGAGTCTATTCAAACTTGCCATGTCTGCCAAACCTCATGAGTCCTAATATAAATTTGATCATCTAATTTGTAATGTCCCCGTTTTTCAAACTCTTGGGATTAGCTTAGTTCGGTGACCCTCGTAAGCTAATCAGGTTGTCAGAGGGGGTTGGTTGGCAGAGCCAATGGTTGGATTCCACTCTGGAGGTTCTAGTTACCAAGTCTGCTCTTCATTGGGGTCAGATTGGATGACTTACTATTTATAGTAAGCGGTATTTCACATATTGCTATGTTTGCAGAACACTTGATCAGGGGTTTCAGATGATTCAAAGTTCCTTATGCGGAATCTCCAGTTTGAGAGACTTACTATTTATAGTAATTTTATTTTGGTCAAATGGCTATTTCTGGTAGGGTAGTGTGAGCTCAGGACACTGTTGTCGGAAGTCAAAATTGTTTTGTCACAGAGATTCAGTTGCTTCATGTTTTAATTGGGGTTATTAAATTAAGTTATTTTAATTTAATAACTATATAACTTTAATGTTATAAAACATTGGTGTGTTTAGGAAGCCACATTAGTGAAAGGTGTGAAGGAGAAGCGTTTTCTTAAAGCTTATAAATATAACATGAAAAGCAATTTTACTTACCTTATGTCATTTTGTCAAAAATTGAAAAGTGAGAAAGCATTTGTCCAAGGAAGAAATCGAGATTCTTCAAGGAAACAAGGGTTTCAAGGAGTTTGGTCTTCAGTTCTTGGAGAGAAGTCTTCAAATTTTCATGTGCAAAGAGTGGTTATTAATCAGTGAATTTGTGTGCTGCTGGATCGTATTTGCTAGCTGCTATTTGATATTGCAAAGGCATTCCATAGACTGCCGTATGGAATTTCTGGTTGCTGCCGTACGGACCTGGTATTGGTGATTTACTTGATGTTTTCAGCTGCGTTTTCCTTTGGAGTTGCATCTTGTGTTAAAGGGAAATCTTCCAGCAAGAGTGGGGACGGTGTTAGTGATGGCAATTCTTCAAGCTATGGCTGGCGTCTTCTTCCCAGCAGGGCTTCATTCTTTCATGGCTGTGACACTATTTAAGCAAGCTGCATCACTTGTCTAAGGTGCCGAATTTCCTAATTCTATATATGCAATGCCAACTAAACTTCGGTGCTTATATTTTGATTAGTTTAGAAGAGTTAGTGAATTCAATAATAAAATTGTTGTTGTAATTAAGTCACTTATTGTGAAAATTCAAAAGATTCATATATGTTTGAAAATTACACAAAACAAATACCATTTTGATTGAGAAAAAAGACAATTTTCCATAGAGAGCCAGTTGGGCTCACCACATAATTCAGCCAAAAAATTAGAAAAATAAACAAAAAAAACTCAAATGTAACACTCCAAAATGGCCTCTTAGTACTCTCAAAAGACATTCATTTCATTTGCAAGCAAAAGGAAGAAAAGAAAATGAGCATTGGACCTAGAATCACAATCCATTGATGCAAAAACAAAAGGACAGCTTGAGAAGCTAAAGTCAGTTGAATGCAGCTTGAATAGGTTTTTAGCAGTCCTCAATACATCTAAGGAAGCCAACAATGCATTTTGGACAGTTTATTGTTAGTTTGGAGCAACCCTTCATCAAGTTAAAGGTAATTTGAAGAGATGTTTTCCTATTTTGAATCTCCATTTTTTCATTTCACATGTTTTCTAAATTTGTTTAATTTTTTAATTTTGGATTTATAGGACAAGAAATTAAAGAGAGAGATGGAGAGAACTCGCTTTCTCCTCTTTTCCTCTAGTTCAATTATGGATTTTTTTTATTTTGATTTTTTGTATGAACAAATGTAATGTCCTCATGTCTGGGTTCTCTTGTAGTGTCTTGATTTTCCCTTCCTCTTAATTTTCAGCCAGCTTGGAGCAATACGATTCAGACACCATTCTCCCTTATCACAAAAAAAAATCCCACCCTGACTTCACGGATATATTCAAATATTGCTCTAGGTCAAGTAGCTTGAGTACTTGGGACATGACCTTAGAGTCAATTATGGCGATTACTAAGCCAATAGAAGTTCAAATCTCATGAGACTCAAGGTGGTAATGGTTGGTAAAAGAAACGACCAAGTAGAGAAATGAGACAACAATTGGGAAACCACCGGCTTTGAGAAGGCCATGTTGGCATTAAAAGAAATGGTAACCAGTAAGCCTGCTACCGGTACAAGTATTGTCATTGATTGGCAAAAGAGGATAGAGATTAGTCATCTCTCTAAAGTCTAAAGATCCAAGGAGATCTGTATGAAAAGAGGTTGGTTTGGCAACCGGTGTCAATATACAAGAAAGAAGAGCAACCGGGTATTGTATACAGTCAAGGAAAAAGAGGATTCAACCGTCAACCGAGGACCAGATCACAACCAGTGTAGACAAGCACAGAGAAAGTAAGAGTACAAACCGGTGTCAACAACACAATTGAGGAATGTGCAACCGATAAGCCGAGGAAGGGACAATGACAAATTAAAGACTCTTACCTGTTCACTACGTGAGGCTCTCAACCGATCTAGTAATGACTCCGGTATGAACCAAGGAAGTCAGAGTCAACTATCTGTTTGAACTAACTCTTTGACCAAGATTTATTGCAGTAAATCAGGATGACTTTGAGTTAACCTAGTGATCAGTCTGAGGCGCATCTGAAGGTTTTAAAGCCGGAATCTGTGGCTTTAAAACGAAGAGTTATCTCTTGTTAAGGAAAGGTGCTTAATACGCATCTATTGCTTTCTTCATAAAGCATAAGCATGCATCAAATGTTTCCTCAGTAAACTGGTACTCTACTGAGTGATGTTTTTGAAAGGGATCTGAAATTAGGTCATGCATGAGAGGCGCAATTAGGGCATGTACTCTATATATTCTTATGCCTATTGAGAATATGAGTTGCATTCATTCTGTCGAGTAAAAAAGTGAACCTGTATGTTGTAGAAGCCAAGGTAAAAAGAAGTTTGAAAAAAGATTCTGCAGAGAAGCACAACAATAGAGGAGAACACACCTGCGGCGACCGGTGATGCTTCTCAATTGACCACAAACAGAGATCTTATCAGGCTATGAAAAGCCATTTCTAAAAGGTCAATATTTCTATTATTTTCTAGCAATTACAATAGTTAAATCCCAGTATTTGGGTGGACTCTAACAGGTCCCTTGTATCTAATCCCTTAACCAGGTGACATCTTTCAAGGTGTTCAAAGTCCTCTAACCAGGCAGGCACTAACCGGCCTTATTGTAACAAATCCCTTAACCGGGTCACATCTAACAGTGCATTTTGATCCTTCAACCGGAAAGGCTCCTAACAGGGCATACTCCAGAAGAGTACAAAATTTGTGAGGTCTCCTCACACCATGGTTTTCACCCTAATCGGGTTTCCACGTGATAAATCTAGTGTCACTATGTGATTGTTTGCTTACTGTTATTATATGTTTGAATCTGTTTGGCTTACAATTATAAGTACACTTTACTAGAGTTAAAGAAAAAGTTTTAGAGGTGTTGATTCACCCCTCCCCTCTCAGCACCAGTTGGGACTGTCAATTGGTATCAGAGCCTCGTTTGTTTTCTTTACCGCTTAACCGCATAAAGAAAAGGGCAAGATGATGAGAAAGGAAGGACCAAAGTTTTCAAAAGAAAACTTCACTTTGTGGTGCAGTAGAATGAAGTTGTATATGAAGACCATCGGAGATCAATACTGGAATCGTGTAACCACTGATTACACTAAACCTTCCGGTGTCCTAACACCTGACGAACAGAAGATCAAGTCTGAGCACACGGCAGCTATGGATATGATAGCTAGCACACTACCGGATCATGTCTATGTTGATATAGAACATCTACAATCTGCCTTCAAGATGTGGACCAAGTTGCAAGTGGTATATGGAGGAGACCCAAATGTTCAAAGAGCCAAGGTTGAAAGCCTAAGAGGAAAGTATGATGACATGAAGATGAATGAAGGAAAAGACATTGAGCAATACAGCAACCGGATCAAAGAGGTGATCAACTCCATCAAAAGCGCTGGAGGAAAGCTCAGTGAAGAGGAGGTGGTTAACAAAATACTGAGAACTCTTAGACCTCAGTATGCCATTAAGATCTCTGCCATTCAAGATGTTAGCAATATGAGTTGTCATTAGTGTAAGTCACAAACGCCATTCCTACCAGTAAAAGTTAACCGGTCACTTACGTTACTCTAAACACCACCAATAGACTGAGAACAGAGTGTATGCACCAGTTGACTATATTGAAAGATACACCGATAGACCGAACCAAGTACATAGTACCGGTCTTATGTTGCATACAGGGATGAACCGGGCATAAAAGTATACTAGTCATAACCGGTCTAACTGCAATAAAGATCCGATCCGGATTCTGCGGATCAGTTTGAGTTAAAAGTCGGATTATACGGAACATCCACCGCTCAGAAGTAGAGTTAGCTTTTTAACAGGAGTTATCTTTATTTCTGCGGATGATTTCAAGGTAAACTCCGGATCAAAACGCATAGCTTTTATGTGTTGCATGATTTAAGGTTAAGTTTACACCCTGGTGGTTCTATGAGTTAAGGGTTTCATTAAGGTGAAGTCTTTTATAAATACAGGTCATAGGACGCAAGATAAAGTGTTGTTGATAATTGGTGAACGCATAGAGCAGAGGAGAGATACCTTCTGAGAGAAGCGCTACAGTCACAGAGGTGAAAGGAAATAGAGATCAACAGCCAGGCAAACCGGGGAAGAGATCAACAGGTATGATCTGATCAGACAATCAGTGTCATAGAAGATCATTGCTTTTATAAGATGTGAAAGCAAGTTTAAAGCAATTTATCAAGGTGCACCTAATCAGTTCTTTGTAAAATCCTTTAACAGGGTAATATCTTTGTTGATATTAAAAGTCCTTTAACTAGGCAGCTCTTAACAGAGCTAAGATCTTAACCGATCTTCTACCAAATCCCTTAACCAAGTAGCACTCTAACAAGTGTTTTGTAAGCTCCTAACAGGGCGCCTTCATTCTGCAATAGTGAAGTTGTGAGCTCTGTCTCACCGTGGTTTTTTCCTTCTAACTGAGGGTTTCCACGTATAAATACTTGTGTTAATCTGTGTGATTCTTTTTATACTTGTGAATGATTGTTTTATTCTTCTTATCGGTAAAGGATAATTGAACAAGTTTCGAATTATAGTATTAAAAAAGTATTTACCGATTCACCCCCCTCTCAGTAACCGGTTTAGTAATTGTTATCTCTCAAAATTTGCACCCAAGTGCTAGGTCCTGAAACCTAGCAATTCTGGAGAAACATGGGAACAATCACAAGCTCATGGGTAAACTTATAGGTGTGAATGAACCTCCAGATTCTAGGCCGGCTTCCTATTCTGGTAACTTACTCTATACTACCTGAAACTAATTCTTTTTTGATGGAGGAAAGAGGTAGAAGGATAATAGAAAATAAAATCTATGTCCTAAATGGTGATGCACCAGAAAAAGTATCTTCGAGATCTAACAGATAATCAACATATGATAAAAATAGTAATAAAAAGCTTCTCTGCACAACTCAATAATTCAAAATCCTTGCATCAGCAATTGATAAGAAGGCTAAAATAACAGTCTCTAAAAGGAGGATAAATTCCTCACAGTCTAAAACTACTTCTCAAAAACACAACTTTCAACCAGCAAAAGACTGAAATACTTCAGTAGAAGGCATCAACATGACACACAAACATAGAAAATAAGAGAAGGCACCAGCTGAAACTCACTGTCAAAAGGCGCTGCAAATCTGTATATCTCTCTGAAAAAATGGGTTACAAAAAGTCTCTGCTCCTGTCAAGAACTCTGAAAAAAAAAAAACTTACAAAACAGCAAAGGCAGAGAAAGAAGAACCTTAACAAAAGAGCCTCAACTCTATACTTATACAAAATTTCCCAACCCTAGCCTCTCAAAATATCTAAAAATATTTGAAAATAATATCTCAGCCAATTCTATCCTCATTTATGACTCAACACTTGGTCATAAATCTTTTCAAAATATCTATCTTTTTAACTTTTCTGCAAAATATCTGTCTTTTTAACTTTTCTGCAAAATATCTGTCTTTTTTTAACTTTTAAAAGAAAAAATAAATATTTATTTTTTGCATAATAATATTTATTAAATAATTTATATTTCATAAATGAATTATAAATTATTTAATATTTATTAAATAATAATTTATTATTATGTAATTTATTTTTATTTTTATTATTTTAATAAATAACAATATTAAAATATATTAAGTGATAATTAAATAAATCACTTAATATATTAAAATAATTGTATTTATAAAAATGATAAATAAATTACATAATAAAAAATTATTAAATACAAAAACTAATATTTATTTTTTTAATTTTAAAAGATAAAAAGACAAACAAAGCAAAAAAAAAATTAAATATAAGTGATATCAAAATGAAAATGTTTGTGTTTTGCTACAAACCCATACATGGGCGAGAAAGCTTGGACTGTGAAAGAAATAAAAATAAAGGCAAAGAGCCTTTATTCATTTTCACGTGAGTATGGATAAAGGGTTTTCGAACCCTAAAAGCCTTTCATTATTTTGCAAAGTTTGGAGAAGAGAAGAGCTGCCGCCAAGAAAAAGGAAAAAACGCCATGAGGGTTTGGAGAGATTTTGCTGGAGTTTGCTTGCTGTTTGTGCTTGGCTATGAATGAAGGTGACTGCGATTTCTTTTTGCTGCTGTTCTTCTTTGCTGCAAACCGCCATGAAAGATGAGGGTTTGAAAGATTTCTTCATGAGATACTGGAACAAAAAACTGAGTTGTGCTTCAGCCGGCAGCCATGAATGAATTTTTCTCTTTTTAATCTTCTTGTCTTCCTCTCTGCTGTTAGCCGCCATGGAGGTTTTCTCATGAATTTTATGGTCTTTCTGGAAAGATTCGAAAGCCAAGACCTGCATTTAAACTTCTTCCCCAAACAAAATACAAAAAACAGTAAGTATCTTTGGTCTTTCCTTGTAAATCTGAAGCTTTTTTCATATTCTCCATAGCTTGTCTATTCTGTTCCCGTTTTATGTTGCTTCATGAAAACTTTCTTTGAGTTTTTCTTGCATAAAAATGAAGAAGAAAATCACTGTTTTTGTATGCTGTTCTGATTTTTTCATAGAAGAAATGTCTGATTTCTTTGCTTTGAAAACATTGTTTTTCTTTCATTTATGTTCTGAAAATCCGGAAATGTTATTCCAACTCGGGCTTGAACAGCTGTATTTTATTTGTCATACTTATCATGATTTTGGAAGGCTCCATTATGTGTTTGATAAAATCTGAACTGTTACTTCTTTCCCGTGAATGCTGCAAACTTTTCTCTTGGCTGTTGTATCATTGCATAAAGTATTGAATGTTGTAGTTGATTATTGTCTATTCTTTTCTTGTTTTAAAAGACACATTACTTGTCGTCTGGAAAACTGTATGACAATAATACTAATAAATCTGTAGTAGACTGTCACTGTTTATTTAACCATATCAATACCAGTCACCATAATACCTCCAGCTCTGCACTTGTTCATATTTTGGCTCAAGAGTATCACTACAGCCCGTCTTTTGTCAAACTTGAAAACACCATAATGGCTGAAAATATCATGTATACTTTGAAAGTTTGTAAAATAATACTCCAGTTTAAGGATGAATTCTTGTACACACAGTTTGAGTACTACATATACGTGCCTGTTCTTGTCATGCCGTCAAGCTCAATGTTAAAGATTTTTTCATTGCACAATCACTGACAGCATTTTTTACCAGTCATTTTATGCAATCTGTTTATGGGGTTCGAGCACAGGCTCGTGACACCCATAAATAGATTTTTGTTTCAACTTGATATTTCAGTACCTATTCATCATAGGAAACACACTTTGAAATGTACTTTGTTTCTTATATTGGCATGATGCAACTATTTTCTGCAAATGCACACTTTATGACAGCACTTGCTTGCAAAAAAAAAACTTGTGATATTTTGCCATCTTTACAACACTGTTCTCTTCCTTTGAATTTATGATCCGTTTCTTGTTGTTCTTTACTTTCTCAGCTGCTCTACTGGCAATATTTTTTAGAAATATACTTGACTGCTTTTCAAATTATTTCTTCCTGCACTCGGAATACAACAACAGGTTCCATGAAAAACTACACATGCCCCTTTAATACTGTATCTATTTTCTTGCTTGATCTGAATCACTCCTACCACTGACATGCTGGGCTCGACCCTTGTGGGAGCCACATTTACGTCCACATGTCAATGGTAGGGGTGATGCTGCACAGGAAACAAAATCATTAGAAGAATGCATAAATTTGGTCGTTATTTCAGGGATATGAATGTATGTATTGAGTAGGATGGTGAGTTGGCTGGCTATTGCTTAGATCGTTAGATCTAACCCTTTTTTCCTCAATTTCTCTTGCAGGAGCTGGCATGGAGGCAAGGCATGACGGGACAGCGGGACACAAATAGCAACACAGCCAGTTATTTCCAATACCAGGCAAAGGCCGGCTCCCATGAACCTCCTTTCATTTCATGCTTTTTGTACTTAGCATTTATGTTCCTTTTGCCTAAGCACTTGATTTATGTATTCTTTTAATGAGGTTAGTTTCACGGCCTGTGTGAAACGAAATGAGCACTTTGATGAATAAACAAATTTACATTTTCAGAAAAGCACAAGATGTAATTCTTCTTCTTTCATATGTGGGTTACTTTTCGTCATAAAATGTAAACTTATATTCATAGAATAAATCAAATGACTGTCATGGGCATTAAGCATGATTTTTAGATATGAATGACTAATCCCAGCCAGCATGGCTGTACCAATTTAAGCCCAAAAAATCAAATTGGTAACAGTAATAACACAAGAGCTTAGATCGGTAACCACATATCAAGTCACCCTAGACTTCCTAATCGGTAAGCTGGCTGCTTTTGAATTAAGTAATTTTGATAATAGCTTACCCATTCAAGATGCAGCGTTTAAATCTTCTGTCAATATCTCTTCCTCCAAAAAGGGAAGAAAAACCGGTAACTGCTCTACCGGTAAGATTGGTAATCTTGTTGAAAATCTGCTCTCAGAAGAGATGGAACAAGATGAGTTTGAAGCACTCATCGCTAGAAGATTCCCCAAAGGGAAAGGGAAGTACAAAGGAAAACTTCCTTTGAAATGCTTCTCTTGCAACAAGATAGAACTTATTGTTGCAAGATGTCCTGATAATGAAAATAAAGATAAGAGAGACTGGTTCAAGAGCAAAGCAAAGAAGGAATGTTATCTTGCAAAGGAAGGAGTCACAGACAATGAATCTGAAGACTCTGAGGATCCAAAAATTGCATTTGTTGCAATAAAAAAGGAGAGCCCAGTGGTAAGTGAAATAGCACTTATTTCAAGATCTCATCAGCATGATGATTGGATCATTGACAGCGGCTGCACTCACCACATGACCGGTGACAGGAACAAGTTTATCAACTTGGAGCTCAATGACAGCGGATCAGTAACCTTTGGAAATAATACTCCATGTGCCATTAAAGGAAAAGGTTCTATTGCACTCTACAATAGTGCTGTCTGTGAAGATGTGTACTAGGTTGAAGGACTCAAGTACAATTTAACGAGTGTTGCACAACTGAATAACAAATGATTCCTGTTGGAATTTGGACAAGGTTCCTGTATAGTCAAAAATCAATCTGGAACCCATGTTGCAACTGGTAGACAGAGCAAAGGTAAACTGTTCTACCTAGACTCAATGGAAGGAGCTTGTCTAATAGCTTCAGTCAAAGGAGAATCAAGCAAAATCTGTATTATCTCCAAAGAAGACACTAGCTGGTTATGGCACAAGAGACTCTGCCACATAAACTTTGACAATATTGTCTAGGTGAGCAAAAAGAAATTGGTTAGAGGTCTCCCTGAGATTACAAAACCCATCAAAGGTATTTGTAAAGATTGTCAGTTAGGAAAACTGACAGGAACAAGTTTCAACAGTAAGTCTTTTTCTACTGAAAATGTTCTAGATCTTGTGCACACAGATTTGTGTGGTCCAATGAGGACAAAGAGCTATTATGGAGACCGGTACTTCATGCTGTTTGTAGATGACTTTTCAAGAATGATGTGGACACTCTTTCTTAGAGAGAAATCAGAAGCCTTCCACATGTTTAAAATCTACAAGGCAAGAGTGGAAAAGGAAACCGGTAAAAGCTTGAAGTGTCTTAGATCAGACAGAGGAGGTGAATATACCTCTCAAGAATTCACTCACTATTGTGAGAAACATGGAATAAAGAGACAGCTATCTACACCAAGGACTCCTCAACAAAATGGAGTTGCAGAAAGAAGAAACAGGACACTGATCGACTGTGCGAGAACCCTGTTGATTCAGAAGGATCTCCCTCATCACTTCTGGAGAGAAGCCATCAGCACTGATGTCTACACACTAAACCGAGTTCAAGTCAAAAAGGGAACCGAGAAGACTCTCTATTAACTATGGTTCAAACATACTCCTAGTGTAGGCTACTTCAAAATCTTTGGTAGTAAATGTTACATCAAAAGAGATATGTACTCTAGGAAGTTTGATCCCAAGAGTGATGAAGGAACGTTTTTGGGCTACTCTACCAAAAGCAAGGCCTATCGGTGTCTGAACAAGAGAACAGGCAAAATAATTGAAAGCATCAATGTAAAAGTTGATGAATCTTCCGAACCGATCAAGAAGACCGGTCAAAATGATCATGACAGTCTTGATGGTCAAATTGAAGGAAATGCCTTAGAGTTCAATGAAGCAGAACCTGAAGATGAAAGAGAACACCATATGAGCAGACATCTGGTGGAGGAGACTGTATCTGAAGAACAGGATGGTGAGCAAGAAGATGTTCAGAACCATTATGAAGAAATTGTTCAACTGGAAGAGCCTGACCGGGAACAGCGACGGTTCTCCCAAGGTATGTCACATATCATTCCACTGACAATATAATTGGTGACAAACATGCAAATGTCTTGACCAGGAAAAAGGCCAAAGAGAATATTTGTTTACTTTCCTATATAGAGCCCAAATTCACCAAGGAAGCACTAGAAGATGAAAACTGGGTCAAAGTCATGGAGGAAGAAATTGAGCAAATTGAGAAGAATGACACATGGGAACTTGTGCCAAGACCATAGGACAAGAATGTCATAGGAACCAAGTGGGTCTACAGGAACAAGCCGAATGAAGAAGGGGAAGTTATAAGAAATAAGGCAAGACTGGTCTGCAAAGGGTATGCCCAGGAAGCTGGACTAGACTATGGAGAAACTTTTGCACTGGTGGCCAGATTGGAAGGAGTGAGAATTCTTCTTGCCTATGCAGCTCAGAAGAAGTTCAAAGTATATCAGATGGACGTCAAGTCTGCATTCCTCAACGGAATACTGGAGGAGGAAGTCTACATTGAACAAACGGAAGGTTTCACATCTGCACAGAAAGGTGGTATGGTCTGTAAGCTGAAAAAGGCCTTTTATGGGCTTAAGCAAGCTCCAAGGGCTTGGTATGAGAGGTTGCATTCATATCTTCTGACCATAGGATTCACAAGAACCGGGGACAACAGCAACATGTATCTCAAGACCGGAAAAGATGGAAATCTGATTGTTGAGATCTTTGTGGATGACATCATCTTTGGAAGAGATGACAGGATGAGCAAAGCCTTTGCTGAAGAAATGAAGAAAGAATTTGAGATGTCTATGATAGGCGCCATAAAATTCTTCATTGGACTACAGATCCATCAGCTAAAAGAAGGTATTTTTATCTCTCAGTCAAGTATATAAAAGAAATTCTTAAGACTTTTGGACTTGAAGAATCTAAACTGGTTGGAACCCCAATGATAACTAACCTCAAGCTATCAAAAGAGGATGATGCAAAAGAAGTAAATGAAACAATGTATCGGTCCACGATAGGGAAATTATAGTATGTTGTTCACAGTAAACCGGACATTGCACATGCAGTTGGCATAGTGGCAAGATTCTCCGCTAATCCCAAAGAGACATCTCATAGCAGTGAAGAGAATTTTCAGATATCTGAAGGGCACTGAAGGATATGGCCTGTGGTTTCCACACAAGGGTGGATTCCAAGTAAAAGTTTACACTGATGCAGACTGGGCTAGCAACATTGATGACAGAAAGAGCACAAGTGGTGGTGCATTCTTTCTCGGTGGGAGAATTGTCTCTTGGACAAGCAAGAAACAGAATTGCATATCACAATCTACTGCAAAAGATGAATATGTTGCTGCTGCAATCAATTGTACACAAGTAATTTGGATTAAACTTCTTGAAGGAATCAAAGAACAGATACCTGAACCGATAGCTATCTATTGTGATAGCACCAGTGCAATCAACATATCCAAGAACCCTGTCATGCACTCCAAGACAAAGCATATTGCCATCAAGTATCACTACTTGAGAGAATTGGTACAAGACAAGGAGGTAAGATTGGAGTATGTTCCCACAAAGGAACAAATTGTTGATATCTTCACAAAGCCATTACCGAAGAATACTTTAGAGTATCTCAGAGGTAAACTTGGGGTGATACCCCTTCAAAATCTTCAATAAACCTACAAAGGTGATCATCAGTTCATTATGCTTCAACAAAGGGTTACACCTCATCTTTTCTGGACTGATGAAAAGGACTGTTGCTCGTAGGGGGAGCAGATTAGAAAAGGAAGTCTTTCTGACTAGCCTTTGGCATTATTGTCAAAAAGGGGGAGTGTTTGGTGTTTGGCAATAAACCGGTAGACAACCGGAAGTGGACAAAAGGAGGTAACAGTGAACAGTGGACAAAAGGAGGTAACAGTGAAACAAAAATGCAAGCATATCATTGCCTATCAAGGTTTTTCCATCAATACCAAAGAGGGAGATTGTTGGCATTAAAAGAAATGGTAACCGGTAAGCCTGCTATCGGTACAAGTATTGTCATTGATTTGCAAAAGAGGATAGAGATTTGTCATCTCTCAAAAGTCTAAAGATCCAAGGAGATCTGTATGAAAAGAGGTTGGTTTGGCAACCGGTGTCAACAACACAACTGAGGAATGTGCAACTAACCCGAGGAAGGGACAGTGACAAGTTAAAGACTCTTACCTGTTCACTACGTGAGGCTCTCAACCAATCTAGTAATGACTCCAGTATGAACCGAGGAAGTCAGAGTCAACTATCTGTTTGAACTAACTCATTAACCAGGATTTATTGCAGTAAATCAGGATAACTTTGAGTTAACCTAGTGATCGGTCTGAGGCACGTCTGAAGGTTTTAATGTCGGAATTTGTGGCTTTAAAACGAAGAGTTATCTCTTGTTAAGGAAAGGTGCTTAATACGCATCTATTGCTTTCTTCATAAAGCATAAGCATGCATCAGATGTTTCCTCAATAAACCCGTACTCTACTGAGTGATGTATTCGAAAGGGATCTGAAATTAGTTCATGCATGAGAGGCGCAATTAGGGCATGTACTCTATATATTCTTATGCCTATTGAGAATATGAGTTGCCTTCATTCTACCAAGTAAAAGAGTGAACCTGTATGCTGTAGAAGCCAGGGTAAAAAGAAGTTTGAAAGAAAATTGTGCAGAGAAGCACAACAGTAGAGGAGAACACACCTGCGTTGACCGGTGATGCTTCTCAGTTGAGCACAAACAGAGATCTTATCAGGCTATGAAAAGCCATTTGTAAAAGGTCAATATTTCTATTGTTTTCTAACAATTACAATAGTTAAATCCCAGTATTTGGGTGGACTCTAACAGGTCCCTTGTATCAAATCCCTTAACCGAGTGACATCTTTCAAGGTGTTCAAAGTCCTCTAACCAGGCAAGCACTAACCGGCCTTATTGTAACAAATCCCTTAACTGAGTCGCATCTAATAGTGCGTTTTGATCTTTTAACCAGGAAGGCTCCTAACAGGGCGTACTTCAAAAGAGTACAAAATTTGTGAGGTCTCCTCACACCGTGGTTTTCACCCTAATCGGGTTTCCACGTGATAAATCTGGTGTCACTGTGTGATTGTTTGCTTACTGTTATTATATGCTTGAATCTGTTTGGCTTACAATTATAAGTACACTTTACTAGAGTTAAAGGAAAAAGTTTAGAGGTGCTGATTCACCCCTCCCCTCTCAGCATCAGTTGGGACTGTCAGGCCACTCTCAACAACTTTCTTTGCAATGGGGGAAGTAGACTCTAGCCTCATCATTATGAGACTACCATGGAAGCTTACGTCACCTAATTCAATGTTTGATACATCATCAAAGCCATTTTCTATACTGGGTGACATTAAAGGAGCTAGGGTTTGAATTTGAACACTCAGGAAATAATTCACAACAGTCTATGATTCTAGTTGGCAAGGAATAGGTTTGCAAAAGACTTACAGAAATTTCGCCAAGCAAACTGATGAGGAAACCCCAAAACTTATCGCACTAGCCAAGCTTTTGAAGAAATTTCACTTCTAATTTGGAGAGAGAGAGATCTCTAGCTTGGCTTGTTTCTAGGCACGTCTGCAAATTCTCCTTCACTGCTAGTGCGAAACCTTTCTCTACTAGCTCCTCAAGATGAGATGAGTTTTTCAAAATAACACCGCCCTTTTCAACAGAAGCAATAAAGTCATTTAATTTCAGCAGTGGGAGTACTGTCAGTTTTCTAAAACCATGCCAACATACTTGTATGTCCTTCGCTACCTAATCAATCATTAATGAATTGTACTTGCTAGTACCTCAAAATAGTTGCACCCTATAAAGACAGCCCCCCGTTCTTAACTATTTTTTTTGCTTTCCTTCCTTATTGTAATTTTGTCAAACAATTTGCTTGCAAGCTGTTTACTGTATTTGCAGATTCGTTCTTGTTTCCAATTATACAAACTTGTTGATTTGTATTTGCTAGGTGATTTTACATTTCTTTCAAAATAGATACAATACACAATAAGTAATTGCAATTTAGGAATTTAAATATTGAACATAATGAATGCATTCAGACTTCATATATTTATTTAATCCATTACAAATCAGATTAATACAATATTGCAGACCTGTAAGTTGTTTTCAAATATGTAAATAACACTAAAAGTAAGTTTCAGACCTCTACCAGCAGTACTGATGTTCCAAAGGAAGCAATGCCCAGACTTGAGATTGTAGATTGAATGCTCCAGGTGGTACAACAGAATGGTAACAGCAATATCAGACGATAATATCAGACCCATAAATCACACTTGCAGACCCTATACTCTTTCGAATACCACTTCCAGAAACTCCTTGGCCAATTGGATTTGTATTTGAAGCAATATGTAGTATGGCCTAGGCTGGAGGTGTACGGCCTGCATGCTACAACAATGGAAATGTGGTACGGCTGCGTAGAAGTGTAACAGCAGATTTCTCCTCAACTCCCAATGACTTCAATGCATTCACATTCACAGCAGATTCGAACAATGGCACCACTTCCAAACCCTCTAATTCGAACTTTCCTGGCAACTCCAGTCTCACCATCTAAAAGAAATAGCAATAGATTTTACCTTGCAAATTCAAACTCCAATCCTCCTAACTATGTCTTGCAACAGCAAGAAGAATGTCAGCATAGAGGAATTTCGTCCTCTAAACCCACAATAGAAAATCTCTACAATTTCACCAATTTTCATATATTATCCAAGCGTGCTGAAAGAGAGCACTTACATCTCTTTTATAGCACTTTCTTAAGAGCTTATTCACTCACCTTGTCAATGTGGGATAAACAAAATCACTTTTTTTTTCTTTCCTATTATTTCAAGAGTTTTGCTTGTCCGCCATTATTTTCTCGCAATTGCTTTTTTGTTCACTATTTTATCGCGATTGTTTTTTCTTTAATAATTCTCATGCCATGTACATGATTTTCCTTCAACTTAAGTCCCCAATAACTTTTATTTATGTTTTCAATGTATTATAGAATCAAGGGGACCATTTAATTTAAATATTTAACACAAACTATAGACTATGCATTATTAAAGTTAAATAATTAAATTAACTTTATAAAATAACTTTATTAATTCACAATAAATCATATCAATGGTAAATAAATCTTTTTGTCAATTTTTGTAATGTGCTCGCTCAAACTCTGACCACTCAAATAATTCACAGCTTTTTGTTGTTCTTTTTTACTATGTTTGGATATTTCAAGTGGCTTGAAGTTTAAAACCTTTAATGAGTTTTTGCAAAAAAAGACTGGCATATGCATGAAATTTTATTCTAAAACTCTAGCAATATAGCAATTGACATAATTAGTTTCATTTATTGCAATTGCATTACATAAATATGTTCAATATAAAATTTGAAATTAAATTTGCATTCAAGTATGGAACCTGGCTGCCCAAACACTGCCTGATAATTGTATCAAACCCTTGAAATGTTGATCGCAGCTAACTTAAACCTAATGGAATTCAGACACAGCAATCATGACAGGTCTTCCAAACCCTCAAAATCATTGTTCATTGCAAATAAGTAGCCAGACGCCTCTAACATGAATAGAAATGAACCAAAATATGGAACGATCAAGGCTAGACACCTAATGTCTCTCTCCTGGGAGACTCACGTGGGTCTGGTCTGAATATGGCAGCTCATTTTAATGCATAAAACCCTGTTCTTAATGCTGTGAATTCTTGTAGCTGGTCGCCTATGGTATCTCTTTGCAATTACCCTCTGAAAATAATCTGCAACTATCAATTTCCCCTCACCAATTAAAGCACAAATGTAGCTCTGAATAAGCCACTCTCAATAGCAAATCTCAGTGTTTATTTCAACACCTCAAATGCTGGATCCCTAAAGAAAATCACATTTCTCCAAGCTGAAAAACCCTTGTAAAGTCACAACAAATCCAAGAAGAAACTCACGCCAACAATGTCAAAGTATTCATTCATAATAGTGGTCGATTTACTTCATGAAGCCTTTATATAAACTTGACGCCAAACACACATTGCTTTTGTGTTTTTAAAACATTAAATATATTTACTTTTTGTTTCTTTGGGTGTTGACTTAGGGAAAACATTTAATGAGCCACTCAATAATATATTCAATTAATGCACTTTAAAGTGTCAATTGGCCCCACTCATTAAAACTTTATATTGTAACCTTTTAATGACATTATCATTAATAAAGTGACTTTAATGATAAATAATATCAAGAAGTCCAAATTATATCATCTACTAAGCCATCTGCGATTTGGAGTCGACCACTGTATAGACCATGAGTCCAGTTGTCCTGCCAGATGTAGTGACTCCTCAACATTGACTTACTATAAATAGTAAGTCCCTAAATAACTATTTGAGTCAACGATACAAAATCTCAACACTGTCTCCAACCTGTTCAGATGCCATGTTGAAGATAGAAATCCCCACTTTCCTGAAATAAACACTTACTATAAATAGTAAGTGTGCCAAACTGATCCAAATGAAGAGCAATCCTAAACCCTCCTACACTCTGAATGAAAATTGGACTCCGGTTCTGCCAATGAAGACCCCCTAGATATCTAACTTAGCCTACAAGGGTCACTGATAGGCTAATCCAATCCACGAACCAAAGTGAGCTAAAATGGGGACATTACAGTCCACCCTCCCTGAAATCACTTGTCCCCAAGCAATCTCTCATCTGGAAGCTCAGTGTATTCACCCTGAAAAGAAGTCGCATCCCCATCAGGATCCCACCGATAGGATTGTGTAATGTCCCTGTCATCACCAACCAACTCCTGTAACGACATCATCAGCAATACAACCAACAAAAACTACCAAATTGAAACCATCACAACAACTGATGTCGCAGGAACAGAAACATCACATGGGAGCAGCTCTGCAAGTGTGAGAACCCCTGCAGGTTCTAACTTCACCAACCCACTAAATTGTTATGCAATGATATATTTGACTGATTGTTTTGGAACATATATGCAATTTCTTGAATTTTTAAATGGATTGCCAGGCAAGAGTTAACTTATGTAATTTTCTTAAACTTTCAAAAGTGTTGCCAGGCAAGAATATAAACTTTGCAAGAAATAACAAACTGAAATAAACTTCAACTATATAAGAATGTCATTGATCAAGCCTCGACGCTCACCAAGAATGTCTAAATCAAGTTTTGACACTCACCAAGAATGTCTCTTGATCAAGCTCTGACACTCACCAAGAATGCCCTTGATCAAGCCTCAACGCTCACTGAGAACATCTAAATCAAGTTTTGATACTCACCAAGAATGTCTCTTGATTAAGTTTTGACGCTCATCAAGAACGCCCTCTTCCAAGAATGGAGACGCTCACTAAGAACACCCTCTTCCAAAAATGGCGACGCTCACCAAGAACGCCCTCTATGGCCGACATTCACCAAGAATGCCCTCTATTAAGAATATCTTGGATCTCTAGATTCCCTTTATGAATCTCAGCATTCATCACGAATGCCCTCTTTTAATTTTAGTACATATATCTATATAAATCTCATACTTATTTTATCACATATCTTCCTTGAATGATCTCAATATCTTCTTTATGCTTTCATTCTTTAGTATTGCTCTGAATAGATATCGCTGCAATAATATGTGTTTCTCTTTTTTTTTAGAATCAAGACTTGTCAAACCTTAGCATTGTTTCCTTGTTTGATGCTGGATGATGACGTCCTTTCTCTTGTGACCGAATGATAAGTATTCCCTTAAATCCTCTCTTATTTGATGGGTCCTTGTTTATCTTTTACCCTGCAGGATGGCATGATCATGCTCTGATACCACTGTAATGTCCCATGTTGGGACCTTTCTTAATTAATCCTAAATTTCTCAATTAGGGTTTGGATTGTAATGTCCATGATAGGATTAGTCAATTGTCTCATTAGATTTAGTTATCTTTAACACTCATATCCAACCTTATTACTATTTTAACTCCATGAAGAGAAGAGTAGACGTTATCCAAGGTGCCTAGAGACCAACTACAATGGGCTCCCTCAAAGTTTACAGGTCCAAGCCCATATCCTATCTTGGGACTTTCCCTCAAGGCTTCTGGCACGCTGACCCCTACCCTATCTTGGGATAGATAGCCATTGCTTGGATTTAGATAAGCCCCTCCTTGGTAACATTACAATCTTCTCTACTTAAGCCAAATAATAAAAGAGATCTTGTATAATATAATTGATATAATTCCTATATATATTAAATAAATTAGAATATATAGACCTCTGGTTTTGATAGAATGTAAAATAATATTTTGTTATTATCATTGATTCATAAATAGTTTACATAGTCACAATCTTATTCCATCTTCTCTTCCTTTTGTATCCATTATATTCCTTAATTAATTCTTCTATTTCCTAATTCTTTTAATACTAAAATATAATTCAGAATAACTAAAGCTTTCACATTTATTTAATTTAATATATAAATGAAATGGAACTAAATCCCATATATTTCATCTTACTAAGAGGACATACCTTTATTTTTTTGTATTGCTTTTCTATTCCCTAACACCTTCTTGTTCCTACGTAATGAATGAAATAAGTTTATTACTTTTGTTAACGTTGGTTTGATCTTGCAAATAATAGTTTAATACTTTATTTTTATATTTTCCTTCGGTGGTCCCAATGTAAGGTCTTAATATTTTTTTACTTTCCTTTTATACTTTTTCCCTCCCTTGAATTCCTCCTTTATTTTCTCCTATCTTTTCTCCTTCATTTTCTCCTAGCTTTTCTCCTTCATTTTCTCCTATATTATTTTCTCCCAAGTTTTCCATATTATTTCTTAGTGTCCCTTCCTTTTTCCCCATAATTGTTTTCTTATACCTTTTTTTTCCAAAAGTCATGTGTTTTGGATTATATTATGTTATTTTGTTTATTTATATTTACTATATGAATAATATACTATAAATAATAATAGATTATAATTATAGTCTGATCACTTATTTATTATTTATTATATTTAATAATTTATTAATATTATTATATTGATTCATCAATATATTATATTATATTATATTAATATATCATATTTTTATTATTATTATTTTAATAATATTTATATTAATAATATATTAGTATGCTTATATATTATTTTATTATTTTAATAAAAGATTATATTATATCATTTTATTTATTAAATTTTCTTTTATTATTTTATAAAATAATAATTTCTATTTCAAAATGGGGACATCACAGCCCAAATGTGTTTTCGTACCTATTCAATCTGTGATTTGGTTCTCCTGCATGAATAATATCTGTTAGGATCAAATCTCTTTGGCTGCATATATTACCCAACCTTGCAGGATGGCAGGAAACCGTTGTGATACCACTGTAATGAGCCCAAATGGCTCAAACTCTAACCACTCAAATAATTTATAGTTTTTTGTTGGCTTTTTTTTGCGATGTTTTGATAGTTCAAGTGGTTTGAAGTTTAAAACTTTTAATGGGTTTTTGCAAAGAAAGATTGGCATATGCATGTAATTTAATTCTAAAATTCTAGCAATATACCAACTGACATTATTAATTACATTTATTGCAATTGCATTACATAAATATGTTCAATATAAAACGTGAAATTAAATTTGCATTCAAGTATGGAACTAATGCAGAGCATCTTACAAACCAAACAATCAATAGGATCCTTTATGATCCTTTCAACATCCATTCAATCATTTCTTTGTATCGAGGCATCTCATAAGGTAAACCACAACATGGTTTATCACAAAAACATCAACCTTTCTCTTTTTGCATATCCTGATTTCTATATCTGATTCCATTATTCATAACTTTCAGTTTTGAAATCTTATTTACAAATCCTTTGGTGGAATTGTTCCAAATTAGTCCTTATAAAACATATGTAAATCAAAGCCCAATACAGTAAATAAATTATAAGTTATGGTCTCTACACCAAGAGCCATTTTCCTGTCATAAACCAGATTTAAAACACAAAACCCTGCCTAGGGCATCTCATATCTTTATCAAAACGAATTCAAATGACACCAAACGAATTCCACATTAACTATTGATGAATCTAGTTTCCAAATATGTAAGCCATTTATTTTTCCCATTCATAAATCATTTTACAAGCACTAATCACTGCCTGCAACTCCAATGGAGATCTTTAAAAACCATTTTCCACTCAAATGATCATAACTTTCACAAATCTGCATAAAAACAACTCAAACCAAAAGGAAATGAAAGTTAATTCACATATCTTTCCAATGAATATTATTAGAGGTCCTTATTCTCCAAAATGTGTCTGTACCAAATGTTTCAATCTGACTGTGGTCAAGCAGTCTCAAATCTGCAAATAACAACTTTTACCAAAACTGCCATAACTTATTCATTTCTTAACATTATCACTCCAAACCAAAACCAAAAAAAAGATTATTCATCCTAAAGTAAAATAGAACAAGGAGGTTAAGAGTCCTTATATCAGATATTAAAATATATTTGAGTCATTTGTGATGTATTTGAGTCCATATGTAAGGCTATGTGAAGCCATTTGTATGACATTGTTAATATTGTCATGTTAAGGTCCTAGTTTGGTCAAGAAGGTTAGAATATGAAATAATGCCTAATAAAGGGTAAATGGGATGTAAAATGTCCATTAAATTCCATTTTATGGCATTCAAGTGTCCATGCAAAGATTTGTCAAGTTTGGAGTTAAACTAGTAAAGTTGTCATAAAAAGTTGTAATGCAAAATGCATAAAATATTGTCAAAAGATGCAAGTATGTTGTAAAGGGTTAAAAGAGTGTAAGGAGATGGCTCAAAAGGTGGTTGGGAAGTTATAAACCACCACACATATTATAAAATCATTGTATTGGTTGTTCCAAACATGAATGAGAAGAGGAAGATCATTTTGAATCAATTGGTGTCTTCAACACTTGCAGTTTTGATTGGTGTTAACTTTTTTTGGTGATTTCCAGGTCTTGTACAGACTTGTACGGCCTAGAAATGTTGTAAAATCTGTATTTTATTTACAGTAGGATGAATAATCTTTCTTTTGGTTTTGGTTTGGAGTGATTATGTTAAGAAATGAATAAGTTATGGCAGTTTTGGTAAAAGTTGTTATTTACAGATTTGGGACTGCTTGACCACAGTCCGATTGAAATGTTTGGTACGGACACATTTTGGAGAATAAGGACCTCTAATAATATTCATTGGAAAGATATGTGAATTAACTTTCATTTCCTTTTGGTTTGAGTTGTTTTTATACAGATTTGTGAAAGTTATGATCATTTGAGTGGAAACTGGTTTGATAATAAAAGGTATTAATACTTTGACATTGTTGGCGTGAGTTTCTTCTTGGATTTGTTGTGACTTTCCAAGGGTTTTTCAGCTTGGAGAAATGTGATTTTCTTCAGGGATCCAGCATTTGGAGTGTTGAAATAAACACTAAGATTTTCTATTGAGAGTGGCTTATTCAGAGCTACATTTGTGCTTGAATTGGTGAGGGGAAATTGATAGTTGCAGGTTATTTTCAGAGGGTAATTGTAGAGAGATACCATAGGCGGCCAACTATAGGAATTAATTGCATTAAGAATAGGGTTTTATGCATTAAAATGAGCTGCCATATTCAGACCAGATCCACGTAAGTCTCCTAGGAGAGAGACGGTAGGTCTCTAGCCTTGATCGTTCCATATTTTGGCTCATTTCTATTCATGATAGAGTCGCTTGGCTACTTATTTGCAATGAACAGTGATTTTGAGGGTTTGGAAGACCTATCATGATTGTTGCGTCTGAATTCCATTAGTCTAAGTTAGCTGCGATCAACATGTTGGGTGGATATTTTGCAACCGATAATTTTTAAGGATCAATTGCAAAACAATGGTTCCGACCACAACATATGAGATAGTCTCTCCTAATTAAGGGAAGGCTCTCCCTATCTACTATTATTGAAAACGACCTATACTTAACTTGACACCTAAGATTATGTACACTAAGCTAATTAACAGGGCATTACATTTACCATTCTCTCTTCTTTTAGAGTAGGTGTTCTTGCATCATATTCTCTTATTTCAAAACACATGTTTCTATCTTTACAACAATTTCTTGAGTACAATTTTAGCAAAGTTAAAACAAGAAGCTTGTGAAACCTCAATGTCTATTACCACAAAATCTTGTGATAAAACATGTTGTGGTTTACCTTATGAGATGCCTCAATACAAAGAAATGATTGAATGGATGTTGAAAGGATCATAAAGGATCCTATTGATTGTTTGGTTTGTAAGATGCTTTGCATCAAGAACCTAGGTGCCCAAACGCTACCTGATAGTTGTATCAAACCCTTGAGATGTTGTGTTGTCCTCAAATTTGAATTCTCAAAATTGAGACAACCCATAGGAAATGTGATCCAAAATCATGGTTTTCTCTCTAAGATAGGCGTTGAAGATCAAACCTCGAAGACAATAGGTTACACCATGCCTTGGCCTTAGTTTTTCATCCTTCTAGTGTTAGTTTTTTATTTTTTCATCAAGTTTTTCTTTGTTTTCTTTGTAATTTCGGGTTTTGTTTTCCTGATTGCAAATACTTGATTTGCAAAATCTCGAACTTGTATTTACTTTTTCTTGTTTGTTTTGATCATTTTGATCTGCCTTTATTGTCTTAGATGCTTCGTCTTAAGTCATGAGTCATCAAACGCAAGTTATGAAAGCAAAAACATGTGTTTTATTCAAGGAAAACTCTAACTTGTCACACTTGCAATTGGGTTTTTAAATCCCAATTACAAGTGAGTAGTTTTATTAAGGCAAATTAAAATGTGACTTGCAATCGGGATTTTAAATCCCAAGTTCAAGTAAATAACTCTTTTAAGTGAAACATTTTTATTTAATTTTTTATATCGGGTTTTTAGAACCCGAATGCAAGAAGTGTTTTAATGCTTTAGTAAATATAAAACCTGATCATATTATTAAGTCAATTTGAAACCCGAAATAAGCTTAAAGACCTAGTCATCAGGTTGTATTTCTCACATTACAAGTTTTATGAACTTGTAACGAAAGTTTGAAACCCGAAATGGAGATTTGAGGCATTTTTGAAGACTCCAAACTTGCGGAAAGCTTTTCCAGACCCGTGGGCAAAGACTAATGTTGTTTTTGACCTGAAAACTTGCCATTTGTTAGCCAGAAATCCGTATAAATAGGAAACATGTCTATTCTACGGTGTTCGAGGTAAAAACAAACTATGTTTCTTCCCTCATTTTTGGTGTTTCAAGGCACATGTTCACAAACGTTTTTGCATTTTAATGGTTTTCGTATATATATGTCTGGTTGATTTTGTAAATATGATTATTTCTGCTCTTTCCATGAATAGTTTTTACAATCTAGGGTCGTTTTTATCAATCTGTGGCCGTTTTTGCATAAAAATGTGATTGTGTCTACATATCCATGGATGATTTTATCTATCATAAGTCGTTGTTGCATTCCTATGGTTGTACTACAAACTTAATGGTTTTTAAGCAGAGATTCATAGACGTTTTTGTTAGTATATTTCAGATTTTACCTAGGAATGAACAAACTATAGAAGACTTCCAAATACTAAGCACAGAATAAACTCAAGGCAAGGGAGAGATAGTACCCGGATAATAATTCTTGATTTTTGTCCAAGAAGTCTTTACATCTGATCCTTCAGATATGACTCGAATTGACCCTTCTAGAGCTTTTCATAGATTAAATCTATGGTGACATAGACCAGTGCTATGCGCCTTATAATCTGCTATTGACTGCACCCAAACTGCACTGTATGTGTCTTGAATCTGCACCTTATTTAGTTTGCAAGCCTTAAGACTGTACAAATTTCTGTCCTTGATGTACTGCTGCTACAGCAGGTCCAAATTCCAGCCCTAATTCGTACTCTAATCTGCAGTATTAATCACCTAAGTAGCTGTTTCAGAACTAAAATAGAAGCAGGTCAAAGTAGCTCAAAGGGTAGAGGAGAATTTCGCATATAACTGATTTTGAGGAGCAGAGAACATACTATGTTTTTGATGATCTCTTGCTCTCAAAATCGATTCCTATATATATGTGAATATAATCAAAATTGTCATCCCCAAGGATGGCCAACTTGTCCAAATAATGGACCCTTTTTAATTATAAATCACAATATATATTAAATACTTTTATTTTATAAAAATACTATTATCATTATAAAATCGACAGTCTAGGGTGTTAATTAATAATAAATAATTATTAATTCTGCAGTCCAAGTTTGATCTAAGCCAACATGCTATAAATATTAACACTCCCCCTTAGACTGGAGGGTAAGATCAAACCATAGATCCCATCTATACCAGGACACACCCTTAACTATCACCCTTGATAGTGAGAACAAAAACATAATCATCTCGGATACCCTATCCAGAGATATCATAGATTCCAAGTCTATGAAGGTAGATCCTATCTACCATAAGTCCAAGTCTATATAAAAATTTGGCTCAAAACCGTTATCCTCCAAATGAGTGGATTGATTAGATCCACAAGAATATCAAGTCCATGATATTCATGATAACATTGAATTGCCAAATTCTTCAATATATAGAAACATCAAGTCCATGATGTATACCATCCAATTTGTGGATAACTAAATCCACGAGTCACCAAGACTCAAGAGATGTCAAATCCATGACATCATACCAGCATCAAGTACATGATGTTTTACTATCCAAATGTGGATTTCTCAGATCCACGAGTCCCATGACTCAAGAATTTAGAATATCAACTCTATGATATTCATGGTATCAAGTCCATGATGTTACTAAATACTCAATTGTGGATCCCTGATCCATGAGTCTCCAAGATTCAAAGGATATCAACTCCATGATATCCAGAGCATTGGTCTCACGAATATCAAGTCCATGATATTCACCAAGTGCTCAGAGCAATGGTCTTTTGACATCAAATCCATGATGTCTCACCAATTGCTGGGAGTAATGGACTTTTGACATCAAATCCATGATGTCTCACTGATTACTAGGAGTAATGGACTTTTGACATCAAATCCATGATGTCTCACCAATTACTCAGCAATGGATCCCTGATCCATGAGTCCCCTGGACTCGAAGAACATCAAATGATATTCTTCAATTCATAAGATTAACTTAGCCAATAATCATATGAAACCACACCAAAAAGTTCACACATAGAACCACATGTATTTAGTAAATGAAAGAAAGTGCGATCCATTCATACATAATATTAAAGTATGCTTTACAAGCTGTACAAATGATGTATGCCCCATACAACCAGCATAATTTATCCAACATCTATGCATCACATAAGTCTTCTTCACCTAAAGATAACCAACATCTAACCAGATGTAATGTGGACACAGCAAGATGCAATATAGTTTTCTATATGAATGTTCTTATGTAGATAACAACATTAACTCTAACATATGCAAATGTTCCAACCAATAATGTATGTACCTATGCATAAGGAACACGGTGACTAGCAACCATCTAGCAATCAACTATGATTTCCCATAAATGAGTCAAAGAAGATATACAAATCAATGCTAACATAAACCAAGAGATGTATTTACTCATAAAATTTCCTAATATGTTCACACATGAACAGCATAAACAAGGTAATGTGAAAACATAGAATATGCTAGTCAGAATATTATAATGTATGTTCCTATACATAAGATATACCAAGTATCCCAATAGTTATGAATGTTGCCATCCATACATCAAATAACAGAAATATGACAGAGCTGCAGCATAAAGTATAAACAAGGATGCAGATGTAAGCAACCAGCAGAAGGAGTTTATAACTTAGATGATTTCACACGCGCGCTCATTTAAACTCCCCCTCAAATTGCAACTCCCTCTCAAAGTGCAAAGTGCTCTGGTCTTGGTACATTTAACTCCACAAAGGATGCTTGAAGGTTGTTTCTTTCAGGACAATTTACAGCAATATGACCAAACTTCTCACATTTAAAACATTTAGTTTTAGAGAAGTCCTTCTTGAAAGATTTCCTTTTCTTTAAGTGTTTCTTTCCCCCTTTATCCTTTGAACTTCCTTCATTTTCGTTCTCTTGATATTCCTTCTTCCTTTTGAATTTTCCTGCCCCCCCTTTAGAGTTTTGGGAGAAAAGAGCTTGAATGTCTTCCTTGAAGATTGAGCCTCTTGATATTAATCTTGCTTCTTCTTGAAGACAATCGGTCTTTAGTCTATCAAGAGTAGGTAATTTGGAACGAGCACTAATCCCCTGAATGAATGCTTCCCAAGTAAGAGGCAATCCGTTGAGAGTTGTTACAGCAAGCTCTTTATTATCATAATTGAACCCAATTGATGATAGTTGATTCCTTAAATCATTGATCCTCATGAAGTATGAAGTGATGGACTCCCCTTGATTCATTTTTATTCAGGAGAGGTTATTTTTAAGGGCTAGGACCCTATTTGTATTGTTGATTTGAAACATGCCAAATAATGAGGTGAACATCTCATATGCATTTTCTAGATTTGCAATAGTTGGCACAAGATAGTCTTTAACACTATCAACAATTATCCCCATTGCTTTATTGTTGTTTTTGTTCCATTCCTTCTTTTCATCATCATCCATGCTATTTTTAGGAGGACCTTCAATAACTAAAATAATTTCTAATTCTCTTAGAATGATTAATAACCTCATTTTCCAAGATGTGAAGTTAACATCTCCCTCTAGCCTATCTTCAGGTCTAATTCCGAAAGACATGATTACCAGCTTAGTTGAAAAAATTAGTTTGAATTCCTAAATCTGAATTGGATCTTTTCTCTACTGTAGCTCTGATACCATGTTAGTATATTTCAGATTTTACCTAGGAATGAACAAAGACTTCCAAATACTAAGCACAGAATAAACTCAAGGCAAGGGAGAGATAGTACCCAGATAATAATTCTTGATGTCTGTCCAAGAAATCTTTAGATCTGATCCTTCAGATATGACTCGAATTGATCCTTCTAGGGCTTTTCATAGATTAAATCTATGGTGACATAGACCAGTGCTATGCGCCTTATAATCTGCTATTGACTGCACCCAAACTGCACTGTATGTGTCTTGAATCTGCACCTTCTTTAGTTCGCAAGCCTTAAGACTGTACAAATTTCTGCCCTTGATGTACTGCTGCTACAGCAGGTCCAAATTCCAGCCCTAATTCGTACTCCAATCTGCAGTATTAATCACCTAAGTAGTTGCTTCAGAACTAAAATTGAAGCAGGTCAAATTAGCTCAAAGGGCAAAGGAGAATTTCGCATATAACTGATTTTGAGGAGCAGAGAACATATTATGTTTTTGATGATCTCTTGCTCTCAAAATTGATTCCTATATATATGTGAATATAATCAAAATTGTCATTCTCAAGGAGGGCCGACTTGTCCAAATAATGGACCCTTTTTAATTATAAATCACAATATATATTAAATACTTTTATTTTATAACAATACTATTATCATTATAAAATCGGCAATCTAAGGTGTTAATTAATAATAAATAATTATTAATTCTGCAGTCCAAGTTTGATCTAAGCCGACAGGCTATAAATATTAACAGTTTTTATGTATTTTCTCTGCATTTAGGATTTTCCTTTCACATTTCAGTAGTTTTCTTTGTTTTTGGTTCAAAATGTGAGGGTTTCTTTAAAAATCTTCATGCATTCTTGTCAAGTTTGTTTCAAATTTGGTGTAGCATGATTCATAGCAAAAGAGAGTGCATATGATTACTTGCAAAATGTAAGTTGGGATTCAAGAAATGAGTTTTGAAACTGTAATGTCCCCTTTTGGGGGTACATTATATTGTGTCGGGTTGTTAGCCTTTTCACCTTGGCTCAGAGGGCTAACCGTGGCGTGGCAGTGCACCAGGAGATAGTTGGCCTAGGTGGTTTTAGTTCCAGGCCAATCGGAGCAATTTCCACAGGTTTCCAGGGTACTTACTATTTATAATAAGTCAGCAGGGGTCCAAAATTCTCGGCTTTACAGTAATGGACTTGGAGCATCTCATCGAGAGCTTTCCGACGAGCTATCACACGTCTGCATCCGAGCTTGTTTGGGCCCTCGTTTTAATGTCGGAAGTTTTCCTCACTTATTTATTATTTTACTTTATAACTCAACGGTCATTTATTTAAAAAGTGACTTAAAGTGAAATTATAAAGAGACGAATTGGGAATATGAAGAGTCACAGTGGGGAAACTGAAGAGTCACAGCTGCAGCCATAAGAGGAGGTTAAGAGTCTCATTTCAGTATGCTTCAGTTTATGGATATTCTTCTCTTTGAGAATTCGACAAGCTTCAGCTATCGAATCAGAAATCTGAGGACGGAAACCTTCAGCATTTCTTGGTGGATTGGACGGAAACCCGATTCATCCCGGTGCGGATTCATTCAGAGTTCACCATTGTTATACCAGGTTCTTTATCATCCAGTCTTACTGTTCTTTGTTGTATTTCGGATTGGATTAGATATTGTAATGTTTGGTTGTTGTATTGCTGATGTATAATACCAAACCATATTTCTGAGAAATTTAATAAAATTTTATCTGCTGGTTATTCGAATATTTCTGTTGGGTATTTGCATGTTTTATTGGTTTTCGAATCTGCATGTGATTTGGTTGAGAAAATTAGTAAATGGCCGGTTAGGGTCATTTCAGAAACAATGTTCACATCATCAGGAGTATGTTACAAGTCGATGTAGCCTATGTTGTTGAAGAAATTGCTCAAAAGAGAAAGCTGCATTTTGTTTTCTCCTTGTAAACATATTACAAGTTGAAAAAAGAACTTCCAAAATAAAGTTCTTCCCAAGTGAAATAAAATTCTTCCCATTTGTGAATATTCTTCCCATGATTTTCACATTTGCAATGTCATTCCCAAAATCTGATTTTGGGAATGACATTGCAAATGTCATTGCAAGTTTTTCCACCCACTTGCAGTTGGGATTTTAAAACCTGATTGCAAGTGAAAGCACTTCCCCAAAGCATATGTAATCCGGTTTCTAAATCCCGATTATAGGTAAAAGTTATCTTCTACAATATACATATGCATTTTTAACTTGGACTTCTCGTTTGCAAGTTCAAATGCGTCTATTTAATCTACCTGCAATGCACATCAAAAAACCCAAAATTCCTCATGTGCCTCATTTTGCAAGTAGATTTCATGGTTGGAGCTTGGCGAAAGGAAGAACATCATGGCAAGGCCATACAAGGGGGTGAATGAGAAACATGAGTGATGGAGAGCATAGAATGCTTTCAAGACAGATACAGGAAGATGCTTTATCAATGAAATTTACTATGATGCAGAACAATTCAGGAAGCAAGCCCTGCTCTAGGACAAAATACTTTCACCGTGCTTCGAATCTTCAAAGTGTTAGCATCTTGTAGTAGTATGAAAAATGACAAAAGAATGATGTAAATAGGTGTCATGTCTTGTTAGACACTTAGAATAGTTTTCATTATGCATTTGTAATTTCATTTTGCTAAATTATGTGTAATGTAAAAACAAAATGCAATTGAATGTGATAGTATCACCTGCAAAGTTATAACATGTAATCACATTGCAATACATCAGGACTTGCAATGTTGAATAAGTCAACTACAAGTAGTTAGTTGTTGAATAAGTCTTGATTAGTTGGGTTTCTCTCACTTTTCACTATAAGCCCCTCACCTACAAATAAAGGAGGGTGCTCTTTGTAATTTTATCTTTTGGCAATGCAAGAAAACTCTACCAGTTTGTATATGCACTCTAAGGCTTTGAGCTTGGATGTAAATTAAATCGCTTTCAATAAAAGAAGCAAGTTGTTTTGAGACTTTGTGCTAATTCAAACTGTTATGTGACGAAATTTTCTTGAGTTGATTGTGAGTTTTGTGTTTTTGTTCAAGAGGGATTTGAACTCAATCTTGCTGACTTTGAGCTGCATATGTGTTCAGAGTTATAGTGTGTTTCCAAATTTGGTCTTGCAAACTTTGAGACTTATCAAATTTGAAGTTATAGTAGAAAACACAAAAAAGGAGGTAACTTGCAAACTTTGTGTTGCTTTTACTTTCTCAGTTTGTGCATGTAAAGTGAAATATACGCTAGAAACTTTGAGTTGCACGTATGTTTCATCTTTGATCCTGAATTCTCATAGGGAGTTGTGGAAAGACTTTGAGGTTTCACAAGCTTCTTATTTTAACTTTGCTAAAATTGTACTCAAGAAATTGTTGTAAAGATAGAAACATGTGTTTTGAAATAAGAGAATATGATGCAAGAACACCTACTCTAAAAGAAGAGAGTATGGTAAATGTAATGCCTTGTTAATTAGCTTAGTGTACATAATCTTAGGTGTCAAGTTAAATATAGGTCGTTTTCAATAAAAGTAGATAGGGAGAGCCTTCCCTTAATTAGGAGAGACTGTCTCATATGTTGTGGTCGGAACCATTGTTTTGCAATTAATCCTTAAAAATTATCGGTTGCAAAATATCCACCCAACATGTTGATCGCAGCTAACTTAGACTAATGGAATTCAGACGCAGCAATCATGACAGGTCTTCCAAACCCTCAAAATCACTGTTCATTGCAAATCAGTAGCCAAGCACCTCTATCATGAATAGAAATGAGCCAAAATATGGAACGATCAAGGCTAGAGACCTAACGTCTCTCTCTTGGGAGACTTGCGTGGATCTGGTCTGAATATGGCAGCTCATTTTAATGCATAAAACCCTATTCTTAATGCTATGAATTCCTATAGTTGACCGCCTATGGTATCTCTCTACAATTACCCTCTGAAAATAACCTGCAACTATCAATTTCCCCTCACCAATTCAAGCACAAATGTAGCTCTGAATAAGCCACTCTCAATAGCAAATCTCAGTGTTTATTTCAACACCTCAAATGCTGGATCCTTGAAGAAAATCAAATTTCTCCAAGCTGAAAAACCCTTGGAAAGTCAACAAATCCAAGAAGAAACTCACGCCAACAATGTCAATGTAAAACTTTATATTATAACCTTTTAATAATATTATCACCAATAAAGTGACTTCATTTATGATAAATAATATCAATAAGTCCAAATTAAATCATTCGCTAAGCCAACTGCGATTTGGAGTCAACCACTATGTAGACCATGAGTCCAGTTGTCCTGCCAGATAGTGACTCCTCAACATTGACTTACTATAAATAGTAAGTCCCTAAATAATTGCTCCAATCAATGATACCAAATCTCAACACTATCACCAACCTGTTCAGACGCCCTGCTAAAGATAGAAATCCTAACTTTCCTAAAATAGGCACTTACTATAAATAGTAAGTGTGCCAAATTGATCCAAACGAAGAGAAATCTTGAATCCTCATGCACTCTGAATGAGAATTGGCCTCCAGTTCTACCAACTAAGACCCCCTAACCATCTAACTTAGCCTGCGAGAGCCACTAATATGCTAATCCAATCCACAAACCAAGGAGAGCCACTAACCAGGACATTACAATTTTAAACAATTACCATCGACATGTCACTGCCATTGGATGTCCAATCATACCCAAAATGACTTACTATAACTAGTAAGTGCTCCCAAAGCTACCTCAAATCACCTCTGAATGAACTACAACCAAAACTACCTAGGCCAAATGGCCTCTAAGTCATTTTTATGTCCTGGTTAGCCTACGGGACCATGGGAAACATTCAGTGGTGGTACAAAACTTTTAAGATCTCTTCTTTCTAAGTATAATACAAAAATTTCTGCCATTGAAGAAGCAAGAGATCTCAGCAAGATTACAATTGATGAGTTGCATGACATCTTAACGGTTTACAAAATGAGGATGGTTGGTGAAGAATATACATAGAGAATGTAGTGTCCCATTTTTGGGATGATATGGTTTATGATTGGATTAACCTATTATTGGCCCTCGTAGGCTACAACTGATGGTTAGAGGGTCCCAATTGGCAATGCAAGAGGCTTATTCCTATTCTGGAGGTCAGAAGTGTTCAGGATTGCTCTTCCTTTGGTTTAGATTAGTACACTTACTATTTATAGTAAGGGACTATTTTAGGTAAGGTTAGGATTACTAATTATAGCAAGGCACTTGAATGGGCTATGTTTGTAGTGTCGATCCCTGGCACCATTGGATTGATCAGATATTCAAAGACTTACTATTTATGGTAAGTCACCTTGTCAGTAGAATTTAGTATTTATATATTAAGGCATCCGAACATGTCGTGATTTCAGTGTTGATTCCCAATTTCATTTGGCATGGAGAAATAGGGTTTAACGTGCAAGTTATACCATTTAATTATTATTTAAGGTGACTTTAATTATAATTATTCATAAAAGGCATAATATAAAGTTTTTATGTGCACTTAATGTCCAATGGGGCCATGACCCTTAATTAAATGACTTAAAGTACAATTAATAAATTATGTTTGGGAGCCCATTTATTGATACACTTTATTAAGTCAAAAAGAAAATATAAAGTATGTTTTAAAATGATTATAAAAGCATTTCATTTGAGGGGCCATTTATTAAAGCATTCAATGAAGTTGAAACGAAAAAGATTTTATATCATTTTAAATGATTAAAAGGCACATTAAGGGGATAGACCTATTGGTGAAAGATATAAAGGCGCAAAAAAGCAAAAAAGCATTCATTCACTCATTTTGGATATTTTGGACAATTTTGAGTTTGTCTTTGTGCCCTTCTCTTGGAGAAGAACCAAGGTTTGCTAGATTAAACTTTGGAGAATGTAGTCTCTTCATAGTTTTGCTAACTGAGGGTGTGAGACATCACTTGAAGGATGTAGTCTGTTGGTAGCTTCAATCAAAGGTTACACTTGTGCAAATTGGTGAAGAAATTCAGAGAATACATAAGGGTTTTGAAGGCTAATTTTGAAAGTCAATTTCAGAATTATGTAGTTGCACTCTTATTTCCAAAATGTTATACAAATAGTATATAGACATTTCAAGAGTTAGAACCTGCAAGGGTTCTTACAGTGGTATCAAAGTAGTTTCTTGCCACCCTGTTGGGGTATAATTTGAAAATTCATGGAGCTCACATTGTTGATTTTGAGTAACCAACACTCATAAGTTCAAATTATGGGTTACTATAGTATTGTAGGGAAACCCAGGGAAGAGATCAAACAGGATGCCATCAAGATGAGGGAAAGATGTGAACAAGAAGCTCCTCGACTCCTTGAGGACTATCAGAATGTCAGATGCTTTTAAAACACAATACTCTCTAAATAATTTTTTGAAATTTGTTGTTATTTTGAGGCCTGATAGGATTGGATTGGTAAAGTGAATTAGGAGGTTGTATAAGGAGGAAATTTCATCTAAAGGGAAAACATTCAGTCATGGGCACAGTATGAGCAAGTATGGTAGAGTTACTAAATCAGATTATGATGGTGGTTCTACTTCCAAACTCAATGATTAGGTTACAGGAACTCCCATAATGAGTAGGAATGAAATGAGAAGACAAGGTCTATGCTTCACTTGCAAAGGTTTTTAGGAGCCTAACCACTGATGCATAGATAATGAGGTAAAGGAGCTTGATGAAGACCTTGGATGCATTGAAGAGGAAGCCATGAAGGAGGCAGATTTGGAGATACACATGTTGCATGAAGATGATGGGATTCATGAGTCACATCATTTGGAAGGACAAAGAGGATCCCATGATGAAGCCATTGAGATTAAGGAGACTTATACACATGTTAATTTACATTGCATCCAAACTATTGAGCTTAATCATGATGTAGATTTGTTAGTAAATGATGAAAATGTTGTGGAAGGATCTACCAACGTTGGCGCGCAAGTTGGAAGCGTCAAAGATGAGGAATGTGTAGAGGATACAAGCTCTAACAGTTCTGATTTTTATAGTAGCAGTTAGAATATTTCTTTGCACTATCATGAGGTAACAGTCATTCCACGTGGAAAGATGGATGTATGGAGTTACCTACTGTTGACACTCAAGATTTGGGTGTCAAAAATGAATTATATGATGAAGATTCATGCCATAACAAGTCTGATTTTGCAAATCAGACCTTGGAAAAAAAATTAGAAATATCATTGGTTAGCAATGAATCCCAGGATCGTGACTTGGATGGATATGCAGTTACATTGGGAGAGGAAGCGTGTGAAGATATTGTTATAGCAGTGTTGTTAATTTTGTTTTAAAATAATATTAACGACCCCACCAAAATTTAATCATAATTTGATTAAATACGACATGGTTTTACGCTCTAAGTTCTTTTGTAATATGTTTGTAAATATAAAGTTTTTTTATTTCTATTAATGTTTTTGCTTTACGGTCTTTAGTCGTTTAAACTTATTGTTTTCTTTTTATTTTTGTTAGATTTTTAATAGCATGTTACATGGTATATTATATGTAAATAAACAGGCAATGAGGTCCAAATTTCGAAACACTCTCATCCAAGATTATTTTACATATATTATATAGCATATTATTAAAAATCTTCATTTTAAGTTGAGTGCTTATTACTATAATATTATATGTAAAATATAGTGAAAACAATGTATTAAAAATTTGTCGCTGACTATCATAGTCAGGCTTTATTTTTTACATTACATATTTTACCACATGAGAAATCATGTGTAATATAAAGTAGAAGTCCCGACATCTTTCCTTAGCAGACCCTTTAGGCATTATTACATGTTTTTGCATGTAATAAAGAAAATATAAGGATGGGTATCGGCTTTTTTAAGCCCATTTTACATCTTTTTCCATGTTTGAAATCACTTTCAAACCCAATAATCCTTTATCACTTATGAAGTATATTACAATGTTTTAAAAATTTGTAAAGGACTATTCAAGGCCCGATAAGCCTTTATCGGCTTTGAAGGCATACAATGCAAATGTTTTTAACTTGCAATAAACTTCATAAAACCCGATATATGCCCATTTAGCTGCATTGGGCTTTATCCTCCGAAAGGCAAATGCCAGCACATGAGAGGACTTGTGTCTAGGGTTCTAAGACCCGAACATGGAGTTTCATGAGTTTTCAAGCTTGTATCATGGCGGGAGAAGATCATAACTGGAGTTCTTTAAGCGATTTTGTCTCTTAAAATTTGTCATTTGTCTAGACGTGTCCAAAGCTAGAAGATGCACTTAATGGTGCACTTTTTCATTTGCATCAAGTGTGCCTGTAGACTTGCTTCCATGTGAGTTTCCTGCTTCAACATCATCAATGGTGGTGTTGAGTTCAGTTAGTCAGACTCTGTTGATTGTACGGATGATGTTATCATTACAAGAGTTAGTTGGTAATGACAGGGACATTAAACATTTATCCGTGGGATCCTGGTGGAGGTGTGACTCCCTTTCAAGTGGATCCGATGAGTTGTTGGATGCGCGATTGCTTGGGGACAAGCAATTTCAAGGAGGGAGGACTGTAATGTCCCCATTTTAGCTCACCTTGGGCTATAGTGAGGATTAGCATATCAATGACCTTCGTAGGCTAATCAGTTGGTTAGAAGGTCTCAATTAGTCGAGCTAGAGGCTATTTTTGCTCTCTAGTGGTCAAGGATGTTCAGGATTGCTCTTCATTTGAGTCAGATTGGCACACTTGCTATTTATAGTAAGTTACTATTTCGGGAAAGTCAGAGTTACTATTCCAAGCAAGGCACCTGAACAATTGGTAGTAGCTTGAAGTTGTGGGGGCATCAACAGAGCTTCCAGTTTGGGACTTACTATTTAAGGTAAGTCAATTTATGGTCAGTGCTATTTTCGGCAGGGCACCTTGGCGTTTGAGTCTGGCAGTATTTGGAGCGAGTCCTTCAAAGAATTTAATGAGCTGTTAAAGTCATTTATTTTAAGATTAAATATAAAGTTTATATTATAAGTGCTCAAGCGCATTAAATGTTTATTTAATTATAAAGTGACTTGGTGCTTATATTTGGAGGGAAATATAAAAAACTATTATATTTCAAACATGGCAACAAAAGCAAATATTTTCAAGTGCCTAAGTCATGTTTAAAGTTATCAAATGTGTGACTTTGTGAATTATAAATGCACTCAATGCCAAGGATTGAATCATTCTATTGAGCAGTGTTATTTGATGAATTTGGCAATTGAGTTGTGCCTAGGGTTTGAGTCATAGCTCAAAAAATCGTGTGGACTCGTGAGTTCAATGGCGAACTAAGTCGACTCGTGAGGCAAGTCCACGTGAGTCATTGACCATTGACTCACGAGTTTTTGGCATTGACTCGCACGAGTTTTTGGTCGTGACTCGCGAGTTTTTGAGATGGACTCGCGCCGCCCACTCAAACGCACAACCAAGCAATAAAATGGTTTTTTTCACTTTTTCCCTCATTTTCTCTTTGCTCTTGGTCATAACAGGAGTTTAGGGTGTGGAGAGGTTGAAGAATCAACATCAAATCAGTAAAATACATCCAAGTACAGAATTTTTCTACTTTTTTTTTTCGCCCCTTTCATTAGAAATGAAGAAAATCTTGAAAAACAAGGGGAAATGCTGGCAAAAAAATTTCTATTTCTATTTTTGATAGATTTCCTTGCATTTTTATCTTGTTTTTTAATACTATTGTTATCAAATGATTTATTATCAATTTTTGGTTGTTTTTCCATAAAACCCTATTGATTTTTTTTATTTTTTTCATGTTGTAACAACTATAGGAAAAAAAAAAGATGAGGCATGGAAGTATGGAAGTATGGAATAAGGGGAAATAAAAAAGGAGATGTCACTTGCACGGAATGTGGCAAATCAATGATAGGTGGAGTGAATAGATTAAAATACCACCTTGCTAGAATACCCAGACAAGGTGTGGATGGCTGCCCCAATACAACTCCAGAGATTATTAGACACATGAAGGCCCTTCTTCTTGAATATGACTTGAATAAAGAATAAAGGGAAAAAACAAAACAAGCCATGATAGCTGCAATGAATCCAAATGCATCCAATTCAACTCCCCTTGGTCGCACTTGCAAAAGGGCAGCCTCCTTTCATCATCAACTAAACTCATCTATTGCTGACAATGAGGATGAAGTTACTGAGACTCAAAATCCCCCTTCATCAGACCCAAAAAAAATTATTCCGCGCAATGTTCCAGGAGCACAACCTTCACTTGAAGGTACAAGATGGAATAAAGAAAAACATGAGAAAGCAATGATAGCGGCACGAAATTTTTGGTACTACAACAATTTGCCTTTCAATGTAGCAAATAGCCCATATTGGGAAGGTTTGGTTACCGCATTTACAGGTGCAGGCAAGGGATTTAAGGCCCCAACAACTTATGATTTCAGTGGACCGTTGTTACAAAAAGTAGTGCAAAATACACAGGTTGTTGATGATCTGAAAAAAAATTGGAAAGGAAAAGGATGCAGCATCTTATCCAATGGATGGACAGATGGAAGAAATTTGTAATGACCCTTACTAAAAAGGTCACTAAAACCCCCAAATCTGAACTGTGGCAAATCGTCAAACACTTGGCATGCACTGAATGGTTTTGTGTGTAACGATGTGTTTCAATGTGATAATTGTTTTGGGCATCAAATATAATTGAGATAACAATACCAATACTGAAATGAAATGTAATGAACACTAAACAACGATGCCAAACTTCAATGCCAAATCTGATTACAACATATCATGCATGATAATGACTGTTTTTCTGAATAAGTATGATGGACTGTTACAACTATGCAATTCAGATTTCAATACCTCAAACTATTGTCAAACAAGACAACACAATGGCCCACAATATCTCTTGAATTATGATCACTACAAACTGATTACAATATAGCAATGTCTGATATTATGGACTATTATCAACTTCTGAATCATGACATGAAAAGTATGAACTGTCTCACGTGGATAATGAACTCTAATTAACACTTGCAATGCACCTTATGTCTTTATCAATCCAATTACAATGTATAGCAATGTCTGAACACAATGGACTGCATACATGACTGTTACAATGAACATACAAAGCATTCCTTTACTCCATTCAATGCACTATCAATACTATGATACTACAATGACAATTGGCAATATCAAAGACTGATTATGAATGCTATAACAGTGACTGGAAACATGCAATTTCATACAATTCCTTTGACATTCAAATGCATCCAAGACATATGGAGAAAACCTGGAAATCGCTCCTCATATTCTGATAACAAATGCTGAAGGTATAATAACCAGACTGTCCAAGAATGTGCACTGTTGTCCCTGTCGTACTGTCCCTGTTGTGAGCCGTACCTGGGCCGTACTGTACGGCTGCAGTATTAAATTCTGGGCTAGGTATTGGGTGCCGAAAATGTGTGGAATGGAATCGCCTAGGGTTAGATAATAACCCTTCCAATGCATAAAAATTATCTCCTAGTAGATTCAGAGATATGAACAAAAATCTGAGTCCAAACCCTGGTATGACTGAACTGAAAATGTACCAAAAATGATCTCCAAATCTTCACCAAATGATTCACCAATGCAATGATGAATTCAGAACCCTTATTCAATCAGATGCAAACCCTTACATCAATTTTCAATGAAGTCCAACATGAATTGGCTGAGTACCAACTCCAATAATGCAACCCTTCAGTAGATATTTCACTACCTCAATTATGCCAATCTAGGGGAGTTATCGTTCCCAAAGATCAAATGATATTTGCAGACCAAAAGACTACAAATTGCTCCACAATGGAAGAAGTAGAAGAAATCTCAAATCCAAGCATGTCCAAATGAATGCCCAAGCCCTCTATTTATTCACTTTTCTAAGAGGTTACTAAGAACTTCTAGAAGGATCCATTATAAAATCCCATTATAATGCACTTTTATAATAAAGTAACTTTATAATATAAAAGTACATTTCTCAACTCAAAATTATAACAATGTAGGCTCTACTACAATAAGCAATCAATTGATCAACAAAATGACTCTCTCCAAACCATTTGCCTACGAGAGTCGATGATAGGCAAATCCGTCATGGAAGAACATGTCTCTAGAAAGGGGACATGACAAAATTGGACTCTCCTCAACTTCTTGGTGGCTTCTAATGGTGCAATGGTATTCCTCAAGTCTATAGATGCCTCAAATGAAATAAAAATTGTTGAGACTTTGTGCAATTTGTTGGATGGGGTGATCCAGGAAGTTGGAGTTGAGAATGTTGTCCAGATTATCACAGACAATGTAGTTGCATATGTATCTGTAGGTAGAATGCTTATGGAGAGGCATCTTGCAATTACATGGAGTATTTGCTAAGTTACCGGTTCGAGTTCGGTTCCAAGTTCAGGTACGAAGAACCGGTTCGCAAGTTTGACAAAATTTTGAAAAGGGGTTTGGGTTCGGCTTCGAAAAAACATGTAAAAATTTTTAAAATATATATATACATATTTATGAAGCCTAGAAGCACGAGTTAAAATTAGATTGAACTAGGAATACTCCCTCTTAGGTTTGATTTCTTTGTCAATTCACATTTTGCACCATTAAATGAAGTAAACCATTGACTAGACAAAGTAAATGTAGTAAAAAATGTCTAGGAATACTCCTCTAGAGGTTGCTTGGACCGGAAGTCGAACTGTACCAGGACCAGGTACCAGTTAGAACTGGTGCTGGTCCGAGAGGCATTTCCGGCGAATTGGGTAACTAAGAGTATTTGTGTTGCACACTACATTGGAAAGATTAGCCGGGTGAAAAGGGTGGTTGAAGATGCTAAAAGTATCACCAAATTCATCTACAACCATACTTGAGTCCTTGCTTTGATGAGAAAACGCACGAATGGCAAAGACCTTGTGCAACCAGGAGTGACATGATTTGCTAGCCATTTCCTCATATTGCAAAGCATTCTTGGTGTCATTCCTCATTTTAAGCAAATGCTTGTGTATGATGCTTGGCTACAGTCTGCATATGCCAAAAAACCTGAGGCAGCAAAGATAGTAAGTATTGTTTTTGATAATGGGTTCAACAAAAGCGAAAACGCGTTGATTAAGGTAAGTAACAAACCCAAATATAAACTTTATACAAGATAATCTACTTGCTATTTTTTTAGGGGTTAATTTTGTAAGAATTTAAAATTTGTTTTCATTTTTCTAGGTGACAAAACCTTTGGTAAGGGTTCTTCGTATGGTGGATGGAGAGGGAATCCCAATGGGTTTCGTTTATGAGGCCATGGATAGGGCCAAAGAGACCATTTAACATTACTATGGTGGAAATTCAAAAAAAATATCAAGTCCTTTGGCGCATCATTGATCGCAGGTAGACACATCAACTCCACCAACCAATGCATGCCTTGGCATACAACTTGAACCCGAGATTCTACTTCTCTGATTCATTTAAGGCTGATGAGGAGGTCATGGCAGGTGTTATGACATGAAGTGATAAGATGGCTCTTGACCGTGACTTGAGAGACAAGGTTCTTAATGAGTTGGAGGGGAGATGTGACATTTGTTATATCTTATTTATGATTCATGAATTTGGAAATGTTCATTGTTGAGCTTGAGTTTTTGACAATTCTTATTTATGAATTTAGAGATATTCATTGTTCAAGATCTACAAGGGTGCAGAGGGGAGACTCTTCTCTTCACAACAAGCAATTGACAGGAGAGGAAAACAACCAGGTAAATCATTTTGTTCAATACTAGAAGAAAAAATTAGAAACTTGATAATGATTTTTTAATTTGTTACAAACTGGAAGTTTTTACTCAATTCTAATACTTCTAAATGTTTTTTTGTAGATTTATGGTGGGAGAATTATGGTGTTGGCACACCTAATCTTCAAAGGATAGCCATTTGTATTTTGTCTCAGCCATGTAGTGCTTTTGGGTGTGAACAGAACTAGAGTGTATTTGAGAACATTCACACAAAGAAGAGAAATAGGTTGACCTAGAAGAAACTCAATAATCTTGTCTTTGTTCGGTATAACCTTCACCTTCGCACTAGAAAGGTAGAGGGTGTTTCACATGAGTCCATTGACTTGGATGAAATTGATCCATATGGTGATTGGACCGTCAATGAACAAGATGATGGTGATGATGTCCTCCTTACTGAAGAAGATATTGCAGATTTAGAGAGAGGTGCAGCAGCAGAAGCAGCAGCATTGGCTGATTCTAGTGAGATGGAGGATGACGAAGACGAGGACTTTGATGTTGAAAGAAGAAGAATCAACTCCTCCTTTAGATACCTCAACGCCTACTAGTTCAAGGCGTCAAAAATTGAGTTGTATTAGAAGAGGAAAGAGGAGGATGTAGTCTTTAGTTTGCTGTTTTTTACATTTGGTCATATCATTTTATCTAATTTTGTAAACATTTATAAACTTATGCTTCTGTTATACATTTTAAAGTTTTCTACTATGATGATATTTCATATATTGAATGTTTGAGATTCATATGACATGTGTAATGTATCAATTATGGCTCTTATGTTCTTTAAATGCATTAATTTTTTTTTGTTGTTATGTAAAACTACGGTTTTCTTCTTTTGTTGAGTCTTTACCGAGTCCGAGTCCAATTTTTTGGTTTGCCGTGTCCGTGGCAAGTCCGAGTCTTTAAACTATAGTTTGAGTAATTGCAGACTGGAAGAATAGTGAGTTCTTTGGAATCTTGTGCACTTTGAACTGGTGAAACTATCCAGCGAAATTGTGCCTAGAGGTGGCATCATTCAGAGCCATCCATTTGTTACAAATTGAGGATGTTTTGAGAGCAGGATTCAGCGTTTGGTTACAGTTATAATTGACAAAGTTTGGGGACTGTTATTAATTGCAGACTGCATGATCTATAAGAGCTGCATTTGAATATAGAAGCTAGCGGACGGCATCAATATTTCTGCCTGCGTTTCAAGTTTCAACATAGAGGTCTGTGGTTTGTTCTTTGGAGGCTGCTTTTGGTTGCATTGGGTAGCGTTAGTCTTGAAGGAGGCCTGTTTTGGTTGCTTGGTGCCTTGATTCAGAGTAAATGATCTCTTGAAGCCATCAGTGATTAATTCCTTAACGCTGCGGTCAAATCTGGGATATTTTACATGCATGCGAAATCATTACAGGTTTCTTATTTATTGTTTTTAAATAAATTCTTCATGCATGATATAGTCTTGTATATATTGCATTGGTGAAAGATTAAAGAGAGTTGCTAGTGAATAAATTACGTTGTAATTACTCTTTGTAGCATTGTTATTTAAAATCCTTATATTGCCAAAAGATTCAAAAAAAGTGAATATTCTGGAAAAAGCACAGAAAAACATAAATTTTGTAAAAACAAAACATCCCATTGTCAGTGAAATTGTGATAGAACCATTGGGGTTCTTACACTTACCAAGCCACCTTGGAACTCGCCGACTCAGGAGTCTGGGCAAGTCAGCCCCCAAACTCGGCCGAGTCTGAGTCCGGGCCCATGGGACTCGCCCAAGGTCACCCAACTCGAAACTCACCGAGTTTGGCCAAGTCAAGGCGAGTTCACCTTATGCATTCTATTTATACATTTCTTCATTCATTTGAATCAAGAGAGGTGTGTGTGGATGTAAATATCACAAAGGTGATAGAGAAGTATGTCAAGTGTTTAAATGGAGAATTTTTATTGAACGGTGTGTTTGTAAAGTATGAGGTGATCAGGTTTAAGATACCATATGTCTAATTCAGAATTTTGTTGAGTCGAGACTCAATAAAGAGGTATCGCTGATTGAAGAAGTATCACATAAATCCAATGATAATGTTTGGTGTGAAGTACTGCTAATGAAGAATTTGGTTAGAAGAGTGATACTTCTTCAAAACAGCAGAGCTCTAAATTGTCTGTTATCAGCAATTGTGATCAAGTAATGCTAATATATTTTCTGTGATTAAGTATAAAAGTTTCTTTTAAGCTTATTCTAAGTTTTTGACAATTGCTGATAACAGACATATGTTTGATGGTTTGAAAGTGTTTGATGGTCTGACAATTAGAAGAATTCAAGTTCTCTTTTGTTCCATTGATAGCATTCAGTTTTCAGAAGGTTTCTTGCAGAATATTCTTATCAAAAGAAACAAGATTATGCAGAAGAGTTTAGGGGAATGACAATATTCAGATTGTAATAACTTGCTTATATATATTTCTGATATTGTAAAGCATAATACTTTTGAAGTTCAAATCAGTTGTTATTTGAAATTTTGATTGGTGTTGGGTTGCTGCTTAGACTATTGAGTGGGTGCTCATATTTGAAAGAGTTAGTGCTCTTAAAGTAGGGTCTTGGTGACTCCTTAGGGTCAGTGTCCTCAAACATTGTAATTGAAGTTTAATCGTGAAGCTGGATTATGGAAGTAGATCCTAGCAACATTTCTCACTGTGGTTTTTCCCATCTTGGATTTCCACGTAAATCTTGTGTATTGTTTTCATTGTGTAGTTGCATCTTTTTCTGCATTCAATTTTGATTCCTTTCAGTTTTCAGATTGAAGGCTGACAAGTCTCATTAAAAGTTTAAATTGATTAAAGGTTAAAAGTTTATATCTACTACTGCTTCACCCTCCACCCCCCCCTCCCCTTCGGTAGTAGAATTGTGTTCTTCACCTTCCCCTTCAGCCCCGACAGAATAAGATCTAATCTTTGAGTAGCATTTATGTACAATGACCTAAATCCAAATAAAGTACACCCATTTTGATGCTTCTTGGAGAGATGTGAGTACTTGGTTCCATAAATTTAGGACCATGCAATGTTGTTTCTTTGTTTTTCACCGGAAAATTACATTCTTTTGTTTTTCAAAAAATAAAATGCAGGAGAGAGAAAAATGGCAAAGGAAATATAATCAAAGAATTAAAAAAAAAACACGAGGAGAAATTTGAATAGCCATAATAACAATTCAAGCAATACAAAGAGAAACTGTTTACTTTGGTCTCATATTCATATCTGTAGTCCACATTGAATTTAGTTCATAGCTTTTACTACCCACTGAAGCTCAAGGAAAATAAGAAATATCATTTGATGTTCAGCAACTATAATACAATAAAACTCCCCTTCCAAGTTCATGCAAACAAAGACCTCAAAGATGGGTGACATGCAATCACTTCAGAGCGAAATGCTGTTAGTTAAATAACATGTTGACACATGATAGATAACATTAATTTATACAAGACAGCATACAAAATATTCTATATGAAGCAAGAAACAGGTGTCAGCATCCTCCGACAGATGGAAAATAAACAGCAGAAAAAGGAGAATTTTTCTCATACAGAAAATGCGATCTGTTCAGCCTCGTATCCAGAAACCTTGTAAGCAATGCCCCACTAGAGAGTAGAAAACAAAAGCAAAAATCAGATAAACTAAAATATAATAATATGTATAAATTCATATTATTAAAAATGAACACAAAATGTTGACAAATTTGAAAAACACCACAATAATAAAGGAAGAAAACTGTTTGGTTCAACATCAAGCCACATAGGAAACGAATTTTGATTTCCTTAAGTTTTCCTAAAGCAGTGAATTCAATAGATTTAACCAGTTTAGGAACTATTAAAACATCCCCCCAAAGTGGTACTTGTATTCCTTTGATCCTACGGAAAACAATAGTTGTAAAGCTTCTTGTGCTCAATTTTATATGGAGAATGTTTTGGGAGAAACATTGTAAGTTTTCAGCATGCCAATAAAATTATTTAAATATCCAAGTTTGTCTATGTCACAAGAAACAACAAGAGTCATGTATTTCACGTTAAATAAATTATTTATTCCATAGTGTTTATCTTGTGTGTATTAATATATTAAGTTAAGTGTCATAGATGTACATTTGACAGCAAGGACCTTCAAGAAAAATTATATTGCAGGATGTTTGTATCAGGATTTCAGTCACACATTGTGGCCCGACATGAAGATGAATGATAAGAATTACAATTGTTGTTCCTAATATAGCTAACTCTGTTTGTAATGGATGTTTTCCTTAACACTGTCCTTCATCAATTAATGCCAATTTGGTTAGATTAGGGGGTTCTTTATGAAAAACCAAAAAATACTGAGAGGGGGAGGGGGTGAATCAGTATTTAAAGCAACTTAAACAATTATCAACATCAGAGAATGCAATCACAAGTAGAAGAGGCAAGACACAGATTTTTCTGCTGGTGTGAAGCGTCTTTTCAAATTCGTAGCTGGATAATTTCATGATAAACAACCTCCACACATCATTAAAAAACCAAGACAAACCAACAGAAAAGGATTAAACATTTTGACAAACAAAGATAGCATAGTTGACATTGATGTGACAAGAACTTCTTGAAATTTGGCTACATATAAGATTTAACACAATTGAGAGACAGCAAGTTTAGGTACCAATATCTATCAAGTTAAATGTTTGTGTGGGCTTCATCATGTTGGAGAGATAAAGAAAATCAACATAGGGAGAAAAAACATTGGGCATACCTTAACTATGGTCATGTAAATCTAACCATTAGCAAAACATTCTTCTAAAATAGTATAACCACAAAATGCAATGCTTTGGTACTACTTGTAATATCCCCTTATATTATTACTTAGGAAGGAAGGAACAATTAACTTGAATATCAATTGCAAGAAATTCTAAAACACTAAGATTGATAATACTCGATATGTAATATCCCTTTTTCTGGCCCCTTCATCATGATGTGTCGTTAGCCCTATTTGCCTTGGTCCTATAGGCTAACTAGGACTTTCCAGGGATCAGTGTGAGATTTGGCCTAGGCAATTCCTGTTTCAGGGCAATATGAGTTGATTCAGCAGGGTTTCCGGATACTTACTATTTATAGTAAGTCAACAGAGTTTAGTATTTTTGGCATTTCAGTATTGGACTTGGAGCGTCTCGTCAAGATCTTTCCAACGAGCTATCACACATGGTTTTCCGAGTCCTATTGGTTATTCATTTTAATGTATGAAGATTAAAATGTTATTAATAAAGTGACCACTAAATCAAAGTACATATTAATGTCACTTTATTATTAATAAAAGGCCATTTTATTCTCTAAGTGGAAAAAAAGGATATTTTTAAAAGGGGAATAAAAGATGTAGAGACAGGCAGGGGAAAATGAAGAGTCACAGGGCTATTCTTTAAAAGAACAAAGAGGAGCTCATTTCCATATGCTTGGATTATGATTTGATTTCTATTCTCTTGGAGAATTTGGAAGCTTCATCTTTCAGCCAGTTTGAGGACGGAAACCCTCGGGCTTGGAGGCAGTGGACGGAAACCCATTGTCTATTGGAGATATCATACATGTATCTCACTTGTGCTTAAAATCTGTATTTCTTATTCTCCAATCTGACTGTAGTTTCTGTGTTTACAATTGGATCTTGTTATTGTTCTACTGAAGGATTGAAATGAAACATTATTTTTAGAATTTATATTTCACCTGGGTATTTGTAATTTGTGAATAATTGAAAATTGATCACATGCAAAATTTGTTGTTTAATCTCCTGTGTTATTTTTTTGAGAAATTTGGGGAAAAATATCCATTGGGGATATTACAGTGGTATCAGACTGGTGTATCTTGCCAGCCTATGAGGTTTTAAGAGTAACAGAGAAATTCATGTGTGGAGTGAAAGATTCTAATTTTCTATCCAACTGGTGATTTTCATATTGATGAATGGGTGTGATAAATGTTTGAGGGCACTTTAATAAATTGAAAGGTCAAACCAACAATTCTATGGAGACCAGCAATTAATTTTTGGGATCCGCTTCATATCTGCAAAATGTCTATGTGATGCACATCATCCCTCAACATCCATCATTCATTTAGGATTCTGTAGATCCACATATCCCTTCAACAAATAACCAAACAGTTAGAGGCAAAACAATAACCTTATGAACCTATGATAGCTTCCTCAATCCTCTTAATGGAAACACTCAACTTCAAACAATACCATAACCATGACATTCATGATTCATTTACCTTCAAGGTCTGATCAACCATTACAAGCACATTGCTTAATCTCAAAACATTAATCTCACCATCACACTAGGTTCCATTCATTTACTCCATGAATCACTTCCAAACATTCAACACAAGCATTACCCTTACCTTGTTCCTTAAGGTAGTCATACCTAACCATTCTGATGGAGCCTCAGTTTTTTGCAAAATTAAAGCCTCCATTGGACTATCTTCTATCATTTTTTCCTTTTCAAATTTGTTGCTAAACAGCCTGATTATTAGCATATCTACATATGGCATATATCATCTGTACTCTTGCATTTTATATATATTGTAGATGAATTTCCTTATTTCGTATAGAGTATTATCTTCATAAAGTGTCACTATATTTTATTTTATTTAAACTGTTTGAATTGACATGTTCTAGTTTTCATCTTGTAAATAATAATAATAGGAATTCATTTCTTGGTCAGATACCTCGTATTGATCACTCAGCATTTTTCCTTCGCCAGATGATTCCCAGTGTGCTCACGCATCATTTTCAAGAGGAATATGATCACGTCTGATATCTTAAACAACCTCGGCCTGGATATGGAGGAACCATTCATTGCAAAGAGTGTTCATATCGGAAACCATTTTTGCCGCCAATAGAGGAGTGTGTTGAAGCCATTGTCTTCAATGGTAAAGTATCAGGTGCCAAGATTGGAGCGTGAACCATTATGATTATATGCCTGGAGTCATCTCGAACGAAAAACAAGCATCTGAAGTAGCGCCTAAGACTCAGGATTGTGCCAGGCTTTTCATAACGTGGATGGATCTCTGGAGACCTCTAGTTCACGCAAAGAGCACAGAAGATGAAGATACGTCTATGAATGAAAACAAATGCACAGTAAATAGCCGAAAACATTAAGGATTGCATACCTTGCGGTCTAAGATGACAGAGCGGTAGGGAGTGTCAAGCACCCTGCACGGTTGCAGGAGCCGCAGCGTTTCAATAAAACAAAGGATGTGAAGATATTGTTGTATAGAAGACACGTTTGAATATTGATATAAGTCCTTTTGCCACGTAAGGATAGTGACGGTTTCCATATGAAGTAATGCGTCAGTTTGAAAACCACGTATTCCACTCATCTCATTCACGCTCGTGTTTTCTATGAGAGGATGATTACGAAAACATTGGTTTTTTGGTTATCCTTTTAATAAAATCAAACTATAATACAAGTTGATAGGAGTGCGGTTATGTGTTATGAAGCGGTGTATCTTTTAAGACATAACCGCGCAACTTTTCACTTTCATATAAATATAAGGTGAAAAATCAAACAGAAACAGACACAGCCTGTTTTAAACTGGCAAAATATTATACTCTGATATATTATATTTTTTCATTGGCAAAGGAATGAATTTTTGAACTAAGCCCGTGAATTCCAAATTATTGAGTAAATATATTTAGATGCGATTCTGGAGGCAAACTACATTGGATAGATCATCCGTAAGGAGTGTCTCTAGTGCAGTTTTATTTCCGGCATAATCTGTAAGCGTATCTATTTTATTTATGTGCATTAGAGTTTTCAATTATTATTAAGTTGTGTCCTTTATAAATATTTTTAATTTCTATAAATATTTTAATATTCGGATAAGTGGACTGGATCATTATTGCATTTTAACTTGATAAACATAGATATTGCGAAATATTTAATTGTTTCCATATTTATGTCTAGTTTGTCTCCACATCACAGGAGTTAAAGTGCATCCTAGATTAGTTTAAAATTGTATTCGTATAATTGGTCCATCGCATTTGGATTATTAATCTTTTTATAGTTGTAACTGCATAAATTTTATAAAGTTGTACGTAATAAGCTTCTAATATTGACTTTGTTTGCCCTTTTAATTAGGCACTGGTCTTTATATTACTCTTAATTCATAATTTATATGCTAGCAATTATTTTATATCCTGCCTTTGAATAAATATTATATTCATTTATCTTTGAAGTTTACAATTACTTTTTTACTCTAAATTATTCATATATTCATATAATCGTTTATCCTTGTTTGCAATACAGAATTCACAAGTTTGAAGCATTATTTTATATAGTTATCTTTGAAGTCGCACGAATTGGTGTCATTTTACCGATTTCAGTATCATTGTGCAAGTCGAAAGTCTCCTGTCATCTTGCCATTTAGGATTCTTTCATTGCATTAATATTTTAACCATTCTGCTATAAGCATCCTAGGCTTGAGTGTTTTGTTCAAGATCAGGTGCACCCGCCTTGGCCTTGCAGAGCTGAAAGTGCAGGGAACTCAGATTATACCGTTCAGTTCCGTCAAGTTGGCCATAGCCGGTTGGATATCCCAGCATCGAGTTGGCAAGACTCGTAGGATTCCAATCTGTGGTTTTGGGAACCAACACATTCCACATAGGTTTCTCTGAGGTTTCCACACTTTAAATGATCCTTTTCACATGGTTTCCAATCAAGCAAATATCAACTAACACCAAACAATTTCAATTTACTGCCACATAAACTTAGGATTGTCTCTGTCCTATCATGACTGTCATCAATCACTGTAGCATATAACCATGATCAAAATATTATTAGTACCTTTACTCTTCTTCAATTGGAAATGTATCAACATCTAGATAGAGATTTAATCTCAATAAACAAGGATCAAAGCATAGACCCTGACTGTCCTCCCAAGATAGTTAACTGTGTATTAAAAATACTTGCAGTCAGAACTTGTTTCATCCAGCAATTGATTGTCCTGCAACTTAGGAAGGGTATATGAAGGAAAAACTCAGATCACTGTCAAAACCATGAAGTTTTCATGTTCCTGCCCACTAGGGCAACAGATTATTTCAACAAGACCAAACCATTTAATGCAAAACCACTTCCATTTGAAAACTAGGCAAGTGCCCTATTTTTTACCTGAAGATATTGATTTTTGAACGGTTACAACCAATGATATTATCAAACCCATGTGTATCTCAGCTATAGAGGGTTAAGTAACAGTTTTCAGAAAATCCAGTAGATCTTGCCCTAAACTTCACGGCACATGATCAAAAAGGATTCAAAAGGTTGTTAATTCATTGCTCTAACAACTTCAATCAATTGAAAGTATATTCAATTCATTTCATGTGAGAAAATGCCAAGAAACAGCAATCTGTAATAATAACTGTCAATTCAATGCAAGAAACTTTAAATGCTTCAATTAATTATTAATAAAATACATTACAAAACTTGTTGGATGGTGTTCTCCTGTCTTTTCCAACCTTCCTGTTCCATTCCAAGAAGATCCTACCATTGGAATACAAAACCTTCATGACTGTCCCCATAAATCTGCAGAATGGGTGACAATTAGAGACATAAAAGCTACATCCTTAAACTCCTTCTAACTTGATCACCACCACCCCAAACTCGACTTGCATATGCCATCTTATGATGTTTTTTGACAGTTACAAACTGTTCTAACTCCCTCACACCGTACAACTTCCCTTATGACAACATTTTGTGCAATATTGCAATTTTGCAACATTGCAATTTTTAAACAACTTTGCACTTTTGACACAAAAGGACTCCAAACTCTTCATGAACCCTTCAAACATATTTAAATGGACTTATAATGACCTTTTACAACACATATAACCCTTCCATGGAGATTTTACATTATTTGACCATTTGGACTTATTTCAGGACCGCTTGGCAACCTTTTACAACTTTGACAAAATGGCTCATTTAGCCTTACATACATGATTCAATTGACCCAAATACATTATGAATGAACAAAATACATTCCAATTGCTCATATTATGACTCATGACCTCCTGGTATGCTTGTACCTTAGGCGCTCCTGCACCATACTCCCCGGCTTGAAAATTTTCTAAGTCACTTGGAAATGTGAATAAAGTGACCTACAAAAAAAGTTTTTGACTGAGTTCGTCATCTTCAACTTTGCCTTCATTCATCTTTGCCTCTGTACTTTGTCTTTGCCTCTTGTCTTCTTGACGTCTTCATGCATCTTAGCTTCTTCTATATCATGGATGCCTCTACTACCTTTGTCTTCAAACAGTCTTCTAGTTACTCCTTCCAATGCAGTATGTAATGGCTGCCTTCAATGGTGCTTCTACCAATCACAAGTCCACCTCTCCATGCCGCATCACCAACAACTACCTGTGCCTCACCCGGGAGTCCCTTCCTTGCCTCTCACCCGAGGCATCTTGGCAAACAATGGACCATCTCATATGGCCCTTGAAAGACCTTCTTTGTTTGCCTTCTTGCAGCTAGATGGACGAGCACTTGCAACCACAAAATCATCAACAAAACCAAATAACAAATCTTTGAAGCTAGGTCCTGGTGTGAGTTGCCACCGCTCACCCTCTAAGGCTCTTCTAGCTCTGATACCAATATGATGCAGAGCATCCCTCAACATCCATCATTCTTTTAGGATCATGTTGATCCACATATCCCTTCAACAAATAACCAAACAGTTAAGAGGCAAAACAATAACCTTATGAACCTATGATAGCTTCCTCAATCCTCTTAATGGAAACACTCAGCTTCAAACAATACCATAACCATTACATTCATGGTTCATTTACCTTCAAGGTCTGGTCAGATATTACAAGCACATTGCTCAATCTCAAAACATTAATCTCACCATCACACTAGGTTCCATTCATTTACTCCATGAGTCACTTCCAAACATTCAACACAAACATTACCCTTACCTTGTTCCTTAAGGTAGTCATACCTAACCATTCCACATAGGTTTCTCTGAAGTTTACACACTTTAAATGATCCTTTTCACATGGTTTCCAATCAAACAAATATCAACTAACACCAAACAATTTCAATTTACTGTCACATAAACTTAGGACTATCTCTGTCCTATTAATGATTGTCATCAATCACTGTAGCATATAACCATATCAAAATATTATTAGTACCTTTACTTTTTGTAACAAGAACTTGCAACATAGACCTAAAAATTGAAATGTCTTGGAAGATGCACACAAGGAGCTTTGAAAATGCAGTATGTAAATAAATCATTTGCATTTTGAATAATCTTTGGACTTGCTATGCAATGGCAAACATAGGACCAAAACAAAACATGAATTTTAAGATTTTCACTGTATAGAATTTCCATTGGACAATATGGATGCAAGATGGCCACATTTATTTGAAAACACTATGCATATGTTGTCAAAGATCACTCTTCATTTGAGACTCAAGCTTGTTGAAAAACAAAAAATGAAGAAGACTTATGAAGTAATGAAGTGCAACAACTTTAAAAAGGACTAGCAATTCATGGGAAAAGAAGCCAAATCCTAACTATATGTAAGAATCATAAAAGAAAGCCATGCATGCCTCGAAGAAAACTATAAAAACTTTAAAACGAGATGTAGGAAACCGTAAATATGTATAGCAAAAGGAAAACGTCTATCTAAAAAGCGGCTACAACATACAAAACATAATTAATAGAAAACCAAAAAGCCCTAACAAAAAAACAAAAACAAGGCTAAGGAATAAAAAGGAAAACGTACCTGAAAAACGTGTAATCAAACGCTCAAAACATGTAAAAGGGAAAAATCATGCTCAAAACAAAAGTAGGAGATTATGACCAAGACAATACACGACTCAATGCTTACGAGATTTAACCTTGGAAAGTGTGTCTTAGAGATTAAAGCTACGATTTTAACTAAAAATTCATAGCGGTGCTCTAATTTGTGAATTCAAAATTAGAGACAACAGTTAGCTCTGACTAGGGAACTTCCTTTGGTCATGGAAACGAGCGAAGGTAGTAGAATATAGAATCTCCAAGTGCCTTAGTATCCATTGGGTTATGAAGTCTAGCATAAAAAACATAAGACAACAAAAAGGATGATGCAACCGACACAAAGAAAACCTACTTAAAACAAGACACAAACTGTGCAAACACGCTTATTAAAAAGAGAAAACCTACCTAATCAAAACTAGCCAACAATGGAATCCTTTCAAATGAAACCATTCACGGGCTCAACAAAATAGCTGCCTTTCTTCAACAGCTTGCAGTACCTTGCATGATTGTTGATGGCCACGCATAGATGAAGCATGAGCAAGTGCACCAAACCGTATGTAGTACTCTTTGGAAGAGAGGAGAATATTCACTTTCCTCTTGAGATGAATCATGTCTATCGTTGCCCCAAAGTGGGTCTCTGAAACCAGATTGCTCTTGCTCAATTGAACATGCTTCATTGGCTTCTTTCTCAAGTATATCCTCATGTTCAGGTACGAGTAGAATCTTTGACTTCTTGCTAGTGTCCAACCAAACAAGATGTCTAATTGAACAAAGGCTAAACTTTTCCTTCCAGCTACAACTTGAACAACTGGCTCATCAACCATGGCAATATAATGCTAATCAGAATGATCTCCTTCATGTCATTTAGATGAAAACATGACTGCATTGCATACCTTTGTATGTTGTTCACCATCTTCAAACTTGTGAAAATCTGAATTGTTTATGGAAAGACCTTCGTCAAGCTTGTGGGTAGTTCTTTCATGCAACACTAATTCAAGTTCATGACCTTGAAACACAGATGCATCATCTTTAGCTTGATTGGGACCTTCATGCATGTCGAACTTCTCATGTCTAAAGACATGATTATCTTCATTCACTTGAACCTCAGTAGAATGACTTTCATTTTTTTTGTTTTTCATCAACAGCTTTTTGAGAATGCAAAAACTAGAATTGAGAGTCGACATCTATGTTTGCTTCCTTTTCCTAGAAGAGAATAGCGAGATCACTTGATTCGGATTCAGGATGCTTCATTGTTTCTTTTGTTGATGGTGCCTCAAGAGTAAGCTTCTTCAAAGGTGAAGAAAACTTAATCCGATTCCTTACAGCAAAATTACGAGAAGCATGTGGATATGGCCTCCTCGAAACATCCTTGCGAGGAATGAACATGCCTTAAGCTATCTACTTTTTGAGAGCAAGCAGTTCATTGGCCAACCTTTGCACCACAAGATCTGTCCTTGTGATTGAAGATAATGAATCCAAAGAAAAAGAACTATCTATGGATCCACTTGCTTCCATTCTTATTTGCTCGACAAGAATGAGATCGTCCTCAATTTCTATAGCCAAGGTTTGTACAACTGCAAGAGTCGCAAGAGCTACTTTTCTTAATAGAAAACTAACTTTGGGCACTTGAGCATTTACAAAGAAACATTTCAAATTTGTAGCTAGAGGTTGAGAAGAACCTGGAACTCTTCATGTCAATTTGTTAAAGTAGGCAATGAATTCACGCATAGGCATGTGAGAGTCCTTCTTCAACCAAGTAAGTTGAGCCAACAAAGCATGAGCGTCTTCAAGAGGTTTGAACCTTTCTTCAAACTTCGCTATGAGTGTAGCCTAGTTTGTGATAGTCTTTGGCAAAAGATGTAAAACCAATCTGCAGCCACTCCTTGAAGAGTCTCCATGAACAGCCTCACAGATACATCTTTGTGTTCAACACCATGAACACCACATACAATGTAAAAAGAAACAATATGTTCATCAAGGTGTTGTCCATCACCGAAGAACTTGGAAAAAATCTTCCATGAGCCATAAAGTCAGATTCAACAGACCAAAAGTGTTTCCCGAAGGACCTTGGACAGCCATTTACATGTCCTTGGTGAAAGCTTTGCAAAGTACAAGAAAATAAATTACAATGAATAGGACACTAGTATACTTCAAATGAAAGCATGAGGCTTTCAAATGTGTATAGTGTCCCCAACAAAGTCTTCAAAAACTGTTGGGTTGATATTTTGCAACCGACAGTTTTAAGGATCAATTGCAAAACAATGGTTTCAACCACAACATGTCTCTCCTAATTAAGGGAAGGCTCCCCCTATCTACTGTTACTGAAAACAACTAATACTAAACTAAAACCTAAAAGATTATGTACACTAAGCTAATTGACAGTGTTACATTCACCATACTCTCTTCTTTCAGAATAGGTGTTCTTCTTGCATCGTATTCTCTTATTTCAGAATACACGTTTCATTCTTACAACAATCTTTTGAACACAATTGAGAAAAGTAAACAAAAGAAGTTCATGAAAGCCCAAAGTCTTTCCACAACTCCTTCCGTGAATTCAGGAACAAAGGTGAAACACACATGCAACTCAAAGTCTCCAACATATATTTCATCTCACATACACAAATTAAGAAAATAAAAAGAAACGCACAAAGTCTGCAAGTTACCTCCTTGTTTGAGCATTCTACAAGAGCTTCAAATTTGATAAGCAGCTCAAAGTCTACAAGATCAAATCTGAAAATCTAAACTATAACTCTAAATATGATTTGCAGCTTAAAGTCTACAAAATCGAGTTTAAATCCCTCTTGAACGAAAACACAAAACTCACAATCAATCTTCAGAAAATGTTGTCACATAACACCTTGAATCAGCACAAAGTCTAAAAGCAATTTACCTCTTCAATTGAAAGCAAGTTGATTTATGTAAAGAGCCTGACTAGCTCTTAATCTGACTATGATGGTGAATCGATGTTGTTTTTGTGTTTTTTAATAGTTTTGCAATTTATTTTTTTTGTTTTTGATATATATATGTTTGTTTTTTTAAATTTTTGACAATATATGAAATTGAAAAAAACTAAACACACACTTCAATTCAAATCCACTGAATTTATTCCTCGCAAATATATACAATGGTATTTAAAATAATTGCAGATTGATCACAATATTTATGCACCTTATTTATATGAGTCCGCAGCTATTATTGGCTTGATCGCAGCTCTTAAATGGTGAATCACTGCCCTTGAAATGATAGACACAGCACTGGAAGAACATTATACGCAGCCTTGGAAAGTTGAATCGCTGCCACAAACACAAACGCGGCCTTCTCCTTAAATTGCAGCTTATATAAATTTGATCCCAGCCCTCTTAATCTTGAACACAGCACATAAAAACTTGATCGCTGCCTTGATATTGGACGCCCAGCTCATAGAAATCCTCAACGTAGCACTAAGACAATGCACAATTCACCAACGATGGATGTTGGTTCAAAATAGAAACCTTGGGCAAAGAATCCGTTCTCAGCCTGGAAAAGAAAACTCAAACCCTCTTGGAATACATAACTTCATCAAAAAAGTGCAAATACAATGGAATGGTTTGATTTTGTCTTGGGCTGCATATATACAAAAATCGACCAAGAAGCTTCAAAGACACGCAACGGCTAGCTTCAAGCATACACCTTTCACTTAAATGATGACTTGCTTTTGGTTGGCAACTTTTGAATTTGAATTAATATAAATTACTCCCCCTTACGCACCTTAATGCACCTTTTAATAATAAAGCAACTTGGCACTTAACTTATGCTCATAATGTTATTAATTAAGTAGAACTTAATTAATAAACATAAATTATAACAATAACTCATAAATCCATAAGTAACTCACTTAAGTGCAAAAGCTCACTGACCAGATATAGCGCCTAAGTGTCATGCCAAAAATGGAAACTAGCCAACACACCAGAGACCCTCAAAACAATCTGTTAGCCCACGAGGGTCATAGTGATGGGCTAACAATGCCATGTCCCTGACACCTGCTAAAAAGGGGACATCACAATTTACATCTAAGCTCAAAGTCTTAGAATGCACATACAAACTGACAAAATTTTGTTGCATGCCAAAAGATAAAATTTACAATGAGCACCCTCTCATATTTATGGGTGAGAGGCTGAGAGAAAAAGGTGAGAAAAATCCAACTAACTATAACTTTTTCCACAACTATCTATGACTTATTCCAAATTGCAGTCCTAATGTAACTTGACTTGCAACTTGTTTACATGTAATTACAAGTTACAACTTTGCAAGTGATATGATCACTTGCAATTACAACTTTTCATTTTACATGTAATTTGTCAAAAAGAAATTACAAGTGCATAATTGAAAACTATTCTAAGTGTCCAGAGACACAACTCTATTTACATCATCCATTGTCAAATATTTATGCTGCTACAGGATGGTCCGTGATTGAAGTACTCTGGTTTGGTGGAAGCATCATGAACCAAAACAGGAACATGCATCCTTGATTATTCTGCATCACAATGGCCTTTATTGGGAAAATATCTTTTTAACGTTTTGTGACCATCTCGGTCTTGAGAGAATTCTATGGCCCACGGCTTGATTTGTTGATTTGGTAGGTTGTCAATCATTCATGTCATTTATCCACCTCCACGTATGGCTTTGTCATGTTGTTATTGCTTTGTGTCATTCTCCAGTCTTGGAGTCTACTTGAAAAATAAGGCCCATGGCTTGATTTGTTGATTTGGTAGGTTGTGTGGGAAAACAGGACTGTTAAGGGAAGGAACAAAGAGATGCAAAAGTGGGGTCACAAATGAATTTCAGGTCTTGAGAAGTGTATTGCAAGTTGGGAAAAACATGTGTATTGTATTTGCAAATGGGAAAATATTGTTGCACTTGACATATACAAGGGAAGTGAGTCAACTTGCACTTGTAATCGGGTCTAAGACACCTGATTTCAAGTGATTTTTAATACATTCAAGGCTGCATTCGGATTTTGGAAGGTCAATTGCAAGTTGTGGAAAGAACCATATATTTTACTCATTTAAAATATGCCTTACAAGGCCAAATTCGGGTTTTGGAAGGTCTATTACAAGTTTGGGAGCATCATATTTATGTTGTAATAACAACTTGTAATGGTATTTTTAAAACCCAAAATTACTATATCATGCTCAATTTGGATTTTGGAGGGCATTTTACCTATGTTCCACAGCGTTTCGAGGACGAGGACAGAGGAACAACAGGGGATGCATTTCTGGGACATTTCCTTAAGGGCCAAAAATAGGGGACGATGAGGGATGGTAGTATACAAATTTTATATATATATGAATTTTTTAAAATATATTATAGATAGAGAGAGGGAAAGAAAGATATGTCAATAATTGATAACAAGAAGACAATATGCAAATAAATCATAGATTCACGAGTTACAACAATAGTATAAAAACATAAATGATAAGAGCAGCAGTATAAATCAGTATAACAGCATTATAACAATAGTCTCAAACATCAAAACCATGGTCTATCAATATAAATATCCCAATCAAAATGTCTCAAACATGTATCCAGAAGTCTCAAACATCAAAATATAATAGGCTACAGGCACAACCTATGAAAGTAAGGCATTTTATTTAATATATAAATTTTTTAACATATTTTTATTTAATACGTAAAACTTAATATGTTTATTATGATGAATATTAAAAAATTTAAATTAAATATTAGATTTATATAATTTTAATATATTTTAATATTTATTATTTAACATATAAAATTTGATATATTTATTTAATTTAAATTAAAATTTTAAACATATTTAATCACGATTTTTTAGCCAATTTTTTTCCCATGTTGAACTTCATTTGAATTTTATTGTCTGCAAACACAAATTCAAACCTTGAGGAGACCCCACATTGCCGTTGTGGCAAAAAGAATTTTTTTTTTTAATGTGTCTTTTATTTGCTTTTTAATGCCAAAAGTCATCTAAATGTGTAGGGGACACTTTTTCGTTTCGGGGACAGATAGGGGACATTTTGGGTGACCCCTAGGCGTTTCAGGGACGGCTAGCCATCCCCAAATGTCAAGGGATGTTTCTTGCCATTTCCTACAGTTTTTTGAAATTGCGTATGGTTGGGAGATGTTTCCATTTGTCCCACTATCCTCGAAATGTTTCAAGGACGGGGACGAGTCCCCTGGGGACAGGAAATGTGTCCCCGTGTAACATAGTTACAAGTTTGGAAACTTTTATTTCTTTTTGTAACAAGAACTTGCAACATAGACCTAAAACCCCAAAATGGCTTAGATGATGCACACAAGGAGCTTTGAAAATGCAATATGCAAATAAATCATTTGCATTTTGTATAGTCTTTGGACTTGCTATGCAATGGCAGACATGAGGACCAAAACAAAACACGAATTTTTAGCTATTCAGTATATAGAATTTCCTTTGGACAATATGGATGCAAGATGACCACATTTAGTTGAAAACACTATGCATACGTTGTCAAAGATCATTGTTCATCTAAGACTCGAGAGCTTGTTTGAAAAACAAAGCATGAAGAAGACTTATGAAGTAATGAAGCAGCAACATCTTTAAAAACAACTAGCAATTAAGGGGAAAATAAGCCAAACCCTAACTGTATGTAATAATCATGAAAGAAAGCCATGCATGCCTTGAAGAAACTTATAAAAACTTCAAAACAAAATGTTGGAAGCCCTAAATATGTATAGCAAAAGAAAAATGTCTATCTTAAACGTGACTACAACATACAAAACATATTTAACAGAAAACCAAAAAGCCCTAACAAAAAAACGAAAAAACAAGGCCAAGGAATAAAAACGAAAACATACTTGAAAAAACATGTAATCAAATACTCAAAATGCGCAGAAAGGAAAAAATGTGTTCTCGGGATGAGTTACAATCTGTTTTGGCATTTAAGACCTTACAAGACATGAATACAAACTCCAATTCGCGCGAGTTTTTAGCAACCAAATCGCGGGTGAAAAGTTGAAAACAACTCCAAACTCTGTGTTTCAAATTCCTATGTGTGATGCACGCCCTTCTTCATTTCGGATTTTGAACATCAGATTGCAAAGCCATAAAAATATAAAACAATATCGGACCCCATATGGCACAATGCAAGCCTTTTCAAAAGATTTCGAACTTGCTTGTTGTAATATTTAAAACCCCAAAGTTGTAAAGCATAAGCAATTTCGAATTTTGAACAACATAAAACAAGTCTTTTAAAATGCCAAAAACTTATAATATGAGATTGAAAAGCTGATATATAACTTATGACACAAACAAAAAGACATAAAGAGGCATGTCGGGTTTTGTAAAACAAGCTATAAATTTATTTGAAAGTTATAAAATGATGGGAAACTTGTATTTTAGACTTTAAGAGCTGACCTACAAGCTTTATGACTTTTAAAGAAAACATAAAGCTCATTTCGGGTTTTAAAAGATAAGTTCCGATTTTTGCTAATTACATCTTATCAAGCAACATTTGCATTTCGGGTTTTGATAACCGATTTGCAAGTATCTTTTTTGATATAAAACATAAATTTACAATAGCTTCACTTGCAAAGAGTGACCCATAACCCGAAATTGAACAAAAGGACAACAAAAACTTAATCAAAAACTCAAAAAATTGACAAAACAAAAGTGGGAAATTATGACCAAGATGATACACAACTCAATCCTTGTGAGATTTAACCTCATAAAGTGTGTCTCAGAGATAAAAGCTATGATTTTAACTAAAAATTCGTAGGGGTTGCTCTAATTTTGTGAATTTGAAATTAGAGACAAGAGTGATTCCCCTTGCCTCCATTGTTTATCATGGTTGGCATGCCTAACAATTGAGAGTCTCCCTTGAGTGTTCATTTGTTCTGCCAAGGATTGATTCGCGTGATTATTGAGTTCTTACTTTCTCCCAAAATTGAAGCATTTTTACTGTCTTATCTCATGTTTCAATTCCAACACTAGTTCCTTAAATGTTTTCATATTTTACCAATCTGAAGCATTTTCCCCACTAACTGGCAGGTTCATTAGCTCTGATGCCCCTTGTAATGCCCCCTTTTAGGAACAATGCAATGCTCTAGTACTAATATCCCCTTAGGTTATCACTTATAAGAAGGGAACAATAAACTTGTAAATCAATTGCAAGAAATTCTAAAACACTCAGATTGATAATACTCGATACTGTTTAATAATCATTATTTAAATAATACCAATTTTATATTATGGCAACCTTAAATATTATATGATATATTACTTGTAATCAATAGACGTTACTCAAGAATGATGCAATATCTTTGATATTCAAGTATGCAATAAAATAGAGAAATCTTGCTATCTCTGATATGGATTGAGGGAATTATGAAAGGATTGATCTTTGTTATATGCTGATCTGCAATTGTGGGATTTACTCCTCTCCCTGATATGTCAATGTATATTTTGCTACAAGTTATCTCTCATCTGCTTCAAGCTGGTTCTGATATAGCAATAATAATGTGTTGATAGTCTATCTTCTTTTTCTTATAGCGATAAAAAGGATGATTGTTGTTGATAAATAATTCTCGATCAGGCTTGTTGTGAGGTTTTCACACCATTGCCCCATTGCAAATGGGGACCCCCTCTTTTCGCTTGGAAATGAGGTAGTTGTCCCATGCAGTCTTAGTTCAATGGCAAGTTTCAAGTCTCCAAGTCTAAGAGATAAGTTTGTGCAACTTTGGCTCACTAGGGGATCAAGTTAGTCAAGGATATGAGTGAAAAATGGGCTAAGCTAGTCAAGGATGTGGAATTGAAGTCACAAGATTTGTATTGAAATGAATTAGCCAAAGCATAAAAAGATGAAGTGAAGATGCAAAGAAAGAAGAGATGAAGTTTTAACCTAAAAGCGGAAAAGTTGTGAAGATTCTTGATTCCAATCCATGAAAAGTTGTGAAAATTCTTGGAAAATCCTTGTTCCAGTATCAAATTTATCTTGGAACGTCAGGAAAAGCTATGGAAACGAATATTGCTTACAACGATTAATTTCCATCTCTGGTCTGTAGATATGCTCTTGCAACAATGTTAATGATGTGTCTAATCTATCAATTGATTCATGCAAAAATGGTCGATGCTGTCTCTAATCAATATTCTATATGTGCGCACCAAGTATGCCAAATTGGCAGATTGTTCTAAATAGAGAAGATCCGACGAGGATAAACAAATAAGAATAATCACTGATGGATGTGTGTTGATTATTGAAATTTGGATGAATCTAAAATTTTTCAGGATCTTCTAAAATCTAGAATCTCCATTATAACTCCCAGAAATCTAAAACCACTCTCAAACATATAACTTAAGTGTTATATTTTATGTTCTGCCCTACCGCTTGACCCTCTCATTTCTGACCTGCCACATGAGGGCCTAATTTCCAATTTTGCTTGCCACATGATGCCTCCAATTCTGACTTGCCTCATAGCCCTCTCATTTCTGACTTGACTCATGGAGGCTTAGTTTTTGACTTTAAGTTGACACATAAGGGCTTGAATTTTGAACTTGTCCTTGACACATTGACATGGAATGTCCAAAGTTGATATCAAGATCTTGCCCCATGAAGTATGAAATTCCAAAAATGACAAAGGCTTGGCCCCACTGAACCCAAAATTTCCGAAATCCTTCAATTGCTGGCCCAATCCCATGTGAAATTCTGAATGTCTGTAATAGCTTGTCCAGTGAAGCCCTCAATTCCAATTTGAAAATATGAAATTTTGCCCACTTCAAATTTCCGAATTGCAATGTGTGTTTGCCCAATGAAGTCAAAATTTCCAAAATGCATAATGTTTGCCTCATGAGGCCTTGAATTCCGAATTGGTATGATGAGATCTTAGCCCAATGAAGCTGTTATTCCAAAAATCACCATACATTTTGCCCAGTGAAGCATCAAAGTCCGAATTGCCATGGCATTCTTGCCCAATGAATCTAAGAATCCCGAAATGGACTTGATGAAATCTTGCCCCATTAGCACCAAATTTCCAAATTTGATTTTGCTCCATAAAGATGAAATCTCCAAAAATGGTTAAATGTTTGCCCAATCAGACCAAAATTTCCAAGTTGATATAATGGTGTTTGCTCAATAAAGCCATAAACTTCGAATTCCCCAAGGAGATTTTGCTCCATCAAGCCTAAAATTAAGAAATTCACTTGGTGATCTTGCCCAATGGGAATGAAAATTCCGAAATGCATTGATGAATCTTGCCCAATGGGGCTCCAACTTCTGAAATACTCCATGAAAGTTTGCCCTACGGAAAAAGAATTTCTGAAAATGGCTAAGGTCTGCCCAATTACCTTGTGAAATCCGAATGTCTCTATTGGCTTGAAAAATTCAATGAAGCTGGTTAGAAATTCCATTAGCCATTCGAGCCTTGAAGGAGTTCATTTGGAAGCAAATTTGAAGTACTCATAAATCTGGGTGACTTGAGGGCCATATAGATCAGATCCAACCAAAAAATCAGGCCTATACAAATTCGAATTACTTGCAGATCATAGTTTCTAAACTCGGAATTTTATCATCAGCAGCAAGGTATGAGCAGGTATAGGAGGTTGGGGTAGAGATGACCAAAGTCTAAGCAGCAGTCGGGATGCACTTTTGACCGTATAAATAAATAAAAAATCAAAATACAACAACACATTCAAAGGTACATCCTATGTCCTGCATAGACATTTTGGTAGAGATGTGTGTCAGGGGATATTTAAGGTATTCACAGCACTCTTAAGGCTGAGAATCATGCAGAAGTAATCCCAGCTTGCCCACAGTCCACACAAAGATGCTTGTGCAAACAAGTCAGTAACTATTATGGATATACCTAAATGGCAGCTTATTGCTCTAACATAAATCACTTTTTCAGGCCTATGAATGTTGATTTTAATGGCAAATGATTATGCATAACACAGGCAAATGTAAATTCATAGTTAACAATTGTACATTGGCATATCCAAGTCAATTACAGATGACAGATCACCATTAATTGTGTATTGAGTATCAAGCGACGAGCAAGGAAAGGTAGTCGAAAAGAAAAGGCGAGAAATGACTGACGCAAATGTGAGCAGGGTCGGGGTGAGATTCGAGAGTGACAGTTCTGCCGGGGAAGGCAGGAGTACCCCTGTGATCGGTGCTGCCTTGATGGAAGACGCGGCGATATCCCCGAACGAAGCCCACCAGGCGCTGCTCGTACTCGAATCCCGCATTCCATATCAATGACCCATACCCGAACACCCACATCACCATCCCTCTTCCTCTGCTCGCACTCGCACTGCCTGTTCTCTTAGGACGTCGTTCAAAAATTTATTTTATTTCCTTTCTTTTATCCATCCTTAACTTCTAATTGGTGAACTAATGTGTCATAGAAAAATGGAAATTGGTGAATTGGTGTAAAGCTAATTCTAATTTTGGTCTAAAATGAGCTGAAACCAGCAACCAAACGGGCCCTAAAGAAACAAATAATGCTAGTTTTAAATTCCTTTTCATTGGAAATGGTATTTTATTTCAATAATGCTAGTTTTAAATTCCTTTCCATTGGAAATGGTATTTTACTCCTTATTTTGAATGGAATTATTGGATGGGATGGAAAGGATATCATGATCTTGCATAGGAAGTTATTGCTCATAGATAGAAGGTGATCATGTTAGATGCAATGAAAAGCGATGATGGGATCATCATGAGATGCTAAGCCAAAATTGGATGGGAGTGGAGATTTTTTATATCTTGATCTTGATTCTTTTTAAGACTTATTAGTTCATGCTTTGGATTATCTTCTTTGCATGGATCCAATTATGATGATTGTATATGAGTTTGGATATGTGTGGGGGATTCTTGGATGGATTTAATGTTTTGGCATGACAAAAATGAGTTTTGAATGTGACTCTTTGGAGTGGGCTTGATTAGAAATTGAGTGTATGATGGTATTGGATTTAGTACTCCTACATCATATAAAAGATTTTTATAAGGAATGGATTAGCTTGGATTCCATGATTATCTATTATGGAAAGCTCTTGGGAAAAATATGAAAGATTTTATTATCGGGTGAGTTATTTGATGGAGATGGTGTGGATTGTTGTTGCAAAGCTTTAGGGGATGAAGGAATGATGGAGGAGACAGAGGCTACTTATGGGCCAACTTCTGTTGGATGGCCTATTATTGGATCATATGAGGTGGATTTGTTATTGGTGTGATTTCTTTGGAATGATTTATTACTAGATATAGGTAGATTACTTTTATCATGCTTGGAAAAAGTATCTTGACATATGTCTAATTCCTTATTTGGTGAACAATTAGGATGATCTTCAATAGTGGTGTTACCTTGATCGATAAGGTCTTGAACAAGTATTTTCAATCGTATGCAATTAGTAGTTTTATGTCCTTTGGTTATATGGTATTCAAAAGAGTTTGTGCCTTTCCACGATCTTGGTTTGAGTTGAGATTCATAGTGAACAATTTTAGGTAATGTGATGGTATTTGATTAGACCAGTTTTCTCAAAAAAAGATTCAATGGTTTTCCAAATTAGTATATTTTTATGTTGTTGTCTAGAGAATGTTTGCTATGGTTTTGTTGTTTAGAAGAATGTATGAGTGGTTTTGAGGATTTTTCATGAGGATGGTTGTAGTGACATGGTAAGGTGATGTGGTATGTTGGTATAAGGGGTTTGTGAATTGTGACTTTTGTGGTGGTAATTGAGGTGATATGCATTGAATGTGTGGGGTTGGATGATTTTGGGACGTGTGTAAGTTGGATTGTTATGAATAATAGGTTGATTGTGATGGTATAGTCACATGAGAGAATGAAGGTTGTTATGATAATAATCTTCTTTCGATTGGAGGTATGTGTTAACTTACATAGCCATTTTGTCAAACCAATCCAAAATGTTTGTTTGGGGGATTTGGACTAGGATCAATCATATTTTGAACAAAAATGATGTGTGGGATGTGCACTAGTATGTATAAGGTTTTCTCTTTAGTATGTCTATAAACAATTCTTGTTTTGACTTTTAGGATTTCAAGACACTAATGACAATCTAAGTTAATTGCATCACATAATAGTTTAAATGTGTCACAAAATAGCTTAGATGTGTTATAGTATTGCTCAATGCGTCACAAATGGCTCAAATGCATTACAAAATGGCTCATATATCATAGAATTTCTCAAATGCATTATGAAATGGCTCAAAAGTGTAATATGGTGGCTCAAATACATTCCAAGATGGCTCAAATACATTACAAGATGACTCAAATACTCCATAGAATTATTCAAATGCATTAAAAAATAGCTCAAATGTGTTATATGATGGCTCAAATACCTCACAAATGCTACAGTTACAATATTATGAGCTTCAAAAGAAACCAAGGAATAGTTGTGGTGTTTTATGTATCTGTAGACTTTTCTAACTTAGATGTTTGACTAGGTTGTTCATATTTTTGTTTAGGACAGTTGTTTATTTTGTAATTTGGCAAGAAAACACTCAAAATATAGTAAGATAGCAATTGATTGACTTTTTCAAGGTAACAAGGCTTAATGGTGTCACTAGTCTTTCACAACTAAAAATACTCTTAACATGAGAACAACTTAATTATTCATATAAGTGTGTTTTTTATAGTATAGGCCCAAGTGATAAAATATTGTAGGATTGTGCATACACACCCTCCTCTTGAGTTTTGATGGATAGAGGTCCTATGACACATGGGCTCACCTTTTGTCTTATCTCAAAGGTTTAAGAACCTTTTAACTGTCCACCTTACCCAAGATGGCACATGTCAAGTAACTTTAGTTATGATATTGTATCTTAAACCTTAGTATGGAAATGATTGATGGTTATTGGGTGTAAAAGGATAAAATATGGATGGGGTCCTAGAACAATGATTTACACATAAAAGAGACCCCAAAACCAATATTTTACACTTACATTTGAATTGTATTGATATGGAAAGTAAATATAAATGACTAATGTTGAAATGAAGAGATAAAGGTACTTACCTCTGAAAAAGAACCTACTAAAAACCCTGTCAAACAGTCTCAGAAATTGTTGATTTCTACAATCTAATACCGAAACTACAAGATCTACAAAACCCAGAAATCTTTTCCAAATTTGAGGGAGGTTGAGTTTGACCCTCATAAAAGGTCAAATACTACATTTTTTGTTTGAAGGTCGATTCTAACTTTGTCCACAGCTCCCGGAAGTTCACCGAAAAGGGTATCCAAATCTGCTCTCAAATATGGAATTCTGCACCTGTACCTGCAAAAAAAAGAGGGTTTTTTTTTTTTTTTTTTAATGGTTTTGCCTTGGTCAAACCCCGGTTTGGAATTAACCTTAATATTGAAATTGAAATGGAGAATGCTAGCAAGTAGTAGAAGTAGATCTAACAATGAAGTTATGATATTCAATAGATATGCAAATTGTATTTGAAATGTAATCAAGTATGTTAATATGAAAGCTTGAACATAACATCAATAAATGTAAATCAAACCTCCATGATTGTATGCTTGGAATCCACTTTGAGGGAAGGATGAATGGATCTTGAAGATGAACAAAGGATCTTGAAGGAAGATCACACCATCATGATGGCTAGATCTAGGGTTTGAATGATGAATCTCGAATGCTTGAACCAAATCCCTTCAATGGCTTGAATCCTTGAATCCTTGATCTTCAATGGAGAACTTGGATGGAGAAGAGGACTTGAATGCTTGAATGGATGCTTGCTTGAATGGAATGCTCGCTTGATCACCTTGAGAAAATCTTGAGAGCTTGATCATGAAATTGCTTGAAGATGAGATGGAGAAAATGAGAGAGGAAGGCTTCCTTTTATAGTGATCTAGGGCACAATCCTCTAGAGGGGCCACCTTGGGGATTTAAATTCCAATTAGGCCTCAACCCTATAGGAATGGACCTAAATTAAATATAATTTAAGAGTTTACCATTTCAGAGATCAAAATAGCGGACCCGAAAGCAAGAAAACAATTATTTCTGAAACCCAACAACCGGAGATCCTAGGACCTTGAAATTTGAACCCAGGGTCAAAGACAAGCTTGATCCTGACTAGGTCAGGTTGACCCCTTTAGGTCGAATTTGACCCCTTTAGGTTGAATTTGACCTTAAGGGCACAGATTTCAGGGTCTCAGTCAGAGTGAGAAACAGGAGGTCTCGAGGGTGCCCGGAGACCTAGAAATGATGCCAGAATAGGGTAGAGTGCCATGGAGAGGCACAAAATCCTATGATGAACATGATGAAGTCCAAGAGGACCTATTTTTAAGTCCTACCTATAAAATAGAGCCATGGAAGAGGGAAATTAAGGAAAATCCTCGGGATCCTAACCCTAATTTCACCTAGAATAAAGGAATCAAGTATAGAAAAGAAGTGGAAAGTGGGGAGAAAGCCAGATCCAAGAAAAGATCAATTCAAGGCATTTGACATGATCCCAAACCACTTACTCAGAGGGCTAAATGCTCTTAACATGGAAGTGCTTCCATTTTAAGATGATACATTGGGCTTATAAAAATAATTATTCATAGTGGGGGTCCATACTTTGTGAACACTAATCTATCTACAAGTGTGAGACCTAAGTGCAAGTGAAGGTCCCTCCACCTTATATCATGAATTACCAAGTGCCCTAAGGATGGACCAAACATGATGTGATTGGATTGAGGTACAATTTTTGTTCTCCCTTCTTTATATAGCCCACCAAAAAATGTGTGTGAGTTAAAATAAAAGGGTGATGAAATCCAAAAGAAAGCCTCTCTAGTGATAAATAAAAGAAGAATGTTGGCGACTCCTCTTGCACCCAAGTTTGCATGAGCATGTGAGGGGAGATGATACACACATAAGTCCCTTGTGATTACTAATAACATGTAATCGCACAAGACTTGGTATATAAGGTACTTTCCTATAGAAAAGTAAAGTGTGAGTAGCTAAAATTCAAAGACATGTGATCCTCCAACATATATGTTAATAGAAAGCAAATCAAGGTCTTCTCCCAACAATTTCCAAGTAGCTACACAAATTAGGTTGGTTTCCAAATTCACAAGAAGATTTGAGGAAGTTGATAATCTCCAAATCATGTTAATTATTCCAAAAGTGGATTCCTTATATTTTCCTCATAGATTTTGAAAAACAACTCACTCAAACATGATTTACTATCAAAAAGCTATGAGCGTTTAAAGTTTTGAAAAGAAGGGGTGGCTTTGAATGAATTTTACTAATTTTTTGATGAAATGTATAGAAAAATGAACCAAAACACAACATAAAGCATCAAGCCATCTTTCCAACACCTTTTAAATTCTAAAAAAATAATATGTTATGCAAAATTAAAGGTTGATTTTATAAAACTACTTGTTTATCTCATCAAATGTGTCATTCTACTAATCATATGCATCACTTAGAGCTTCATTTTCCCTATTTCAAGGCTCAAATGCATCATTGAACACTAAAATGTGTCATTTGAAGCTTCAATTATGTAATTCTAAAATCATTGGTATTTGAGCATATAGATGCAATGTTTGAACCTACAAATGTTGTGTTTGAATATAGATTGTTAGGAATGGGAACACTGAGAGGGGAGAGCGCGGGGGGGGGGGGGGGGGGGGGGGTGGGGTGAATCAGTGTTCACTGTATTAAATCTTTTGCTCAACTCTTTAACTTTAACTTGAATGCTTAAGTACATTAACATAAACAAGATAGAAGAACACAACACATAACACCAATATGGTTATGGGGAAACCCAAATAGGTAAAAACTCCGGTGGGAATTGACACCCACTAATATTTTGTACTAGTGTTTTATGATCCTTGTTAGAAGATCCTTAACCCTGTTAGGAGTTTCTTTACAATGTATTTAGTACAGTGACCTTGTCAAGGGTCAGACCCTGTTAGGAGTCTTTTACAATAACCCTGTTAGGGGTGTGGACACACTGTCCTAGAGCTCACTGCTCAAGTAGTGAAGGCTACAACCTTCTGATCTCAGATACACACTATATATGTTGGATGAACTGTCACTGTGACACTGCTTGTCTGATCAGTTCCTTTGATGCGTTGATGATTTGACCTCTTACAAAGCTCTAATACATCTCAACAACTCTTTACATACTTCTACTCTTCTTATTTCAACTCTATAACAACTCTCATACTTAATTACAATGGTGCATCTAATATTTATATGTGCATACAAAATAATTAACTAGGTCGGCCCTTTAACCGATTACATATAACGCTTCCAATTGAATTGGCTCAAGCATGTTTACAAACAAAAAAAATTATGTCTACAACCTAATTACAATAGGTGCATAGCCTTTACAACATAATAATATAATGCTAACCAAAATACCAACTGTCGGTTGCTTGCTCTGTTCTTCTCTGGCATTCACTGTCTGTGCAACTTGAACTTGTTGTATCTTCCTCATACTGAATCTTCTGATCACGCGCTCTTAACTTTAGCATGAGTATAGTCTTACCAACTTAACTTCTAGGGTGCATACCATAATTATTTTGTATGCACGTGCGTTGATGCTCTGACCTTCAGGTACTCTATGCACTGTCTAGTCTTCAACACTTAGCTGATTTCTGATCTTCTTATCATGAGCGTTGACTCCAAAACATCATATGACTTTGTTGCCATAATGACAACACTATATTAAGTCATATATACTAGTATAGTCAACTTTCCAACATAGATGTGGTGTTTGAACCTTCAAATGATATGTTTGAACTTGAAAGTTAGAAAAACCCCAAAAGTAGACACAAAATCAGCCAGAAAGAAATAAATTACTATAGGGGTTAGTATATATCAAAGAAAGAAGAGTTTAGTATGTCAAAGTGGAGAAAATTTAATTTATGTGAATAGAAATAAATGCATTGAATGAAGTCAAAAATACATTGGATAAAAATAGAAATGCATCATGAAATTCTACTTTTGCATCATAGAATGCTAAATTTGGATTTAAAAAATTAAGTCACAAAAATCAACAATTACATCTCAAAAACTAACAATTAAGTTAAATAACCTGTAAGATCCATTGAAAGAACCTGAAACTACTCAAAAATTATATTTCTTCAAAAAATTGTTAGAAGATAGGGACGTGGGTTCCACTAGGTGTGCCAAAATGTAAGAAAAGTATCAAATCAATGTAAATCAATGGGAGTTAACCTCGCAACCCTAGAAATCACAATGATCCTAATCTCAGCAATCAAGTATGTAAAACACATGCATTAAATTCAAGAGTAAAAAATGAAATATACTTTTATACATTTTCTTTAGTTATCTCCATTGATATTTAGCTTTCTTGAATTATATGTATATTGCTCTCAAATTTATATGTAGCACTATTTTGTAGAAGTGATCACACAAAAGCTCAAAGATTGTCCTTAGTGAAAGACCCTACCTTGTATGAGAAGAATACAACCCTAATTTTATATATGCAACTTTATAGATGGATTGAAGGTCTTCAATAAGATGATTATGTGTGTGTACATCACACTAACAATATTGTAGATGTTATTGGTAAACATTATAGGAGTTATATGTCTATATTTCTTCAAAATAATCATAATGGAGAATGTATTTAAATTATGATGAATTTGAACAAACTTTATGAATCATCTATTTCATTTCATTGGTGTGCATTATGCTTTATCATCATTATTTTATGTCACAAAGATCTATTGGCATGTAAATTATTGGATATGACTAGCTAAAGGCTAATAGAAACCATGGTTAATTGTGATGATTTCTCCAGCATGGGGAAATTTCAATCACTCATTAATAGGAGAGACAATATCTTGCATGAAAGTGAACCAAGGAGGGCCAAGTCCAACTTGAAATTGATTAGAAGTTGGGATGACAACAAAGGTGACATCTAAGGTTTTATTACCAAGTTCTATGAGAAAAGTAACAAAACCATGAGTGGGACAAGTGATACCATTGAAAGTTTTGATCATCACATTATATTTTTCATAGGAATCATGTTGGAGATGTCTTATGTAAATATTTTCTTCAGTTATAACATTCACCATTCAAGTAGGATCTATAAGGACTCCATAAGAGGGAAGACCATTAATCTTTGCAGTGATGTAAAGAGGGCCATCAAGTGCCATAATAGTCTCCTTAAGATCAAATGTAATGAAAAGTTCAGATTCTTGTTTAGGTTTAGGTTGAGAACATTATTGGCCTTGGTACATTTAGTGTCATAGTTCACAATTGTAGGAGAGTCAACAATAGTGGTGGATGAAGAAGGTAAGGAATGGGTAGACTCAATTGTATTGGTAGAATGGGAAGGTAAGGGATTGGTATGAATTTGTAAGTTTTGGTTGGGAGGGGAAACATAATTGTTTCCTTGATCATTAACACCCTCAACATATATAACATTAGAATCAATTAGGGCTTAAACAATATATTTCAAATGGAAACACTTTTTAGTATCATGACTAGGTTAACGATGGTATTGGCAAAAAGCTTTGGGATCAAAAGATTTGAATGATTGTTTTGAAGGATCAATTGGTTTAATAAAGGAAGTGTTAAAACATTAGCATTAATCAACTTCAACATCACATCATGCAAAGATTCATAAAATGGTGTAAAATTACAAGAAGGTCTAAAAATAGATGACAAATGAGCCACACCTTTTGATATTGTTGCCACTTGCGCATCAATGTTGTTTGATGAATTGATGATCTTGATGAAACATTTAGTTTTTTAAAACTTTTGAATGACTGGGATGCAACATCACTCTTATTAATTGGAGCCATTGGATTAGTGTTCTCAAATTGACTCACTTGAAGTTGATAATTGTGAAGCACTGCACACAATTGAGTAAAGGAAGAGAATTCAAAATGCAATATCTTATCCCTAATGTCTTTTTGTAAATTAGAAAAAAAATAAAATTGCACATCAATATTAAGCACAAGATAAGGAATCTGAGCCTGCAAATGCTTAAATCTACCAATGAAATTAGTCACTTTTTCTTTAACACCTTGTTTATAATGAATCAAATCAATTAAAAAAATCTTAGGACCAATATTATTTTGAAATTGTTGAATGAAAGAATTAGCAAATTTTTTAAAGGAAACAATGGAATCGGGAGGTGAAGAACAATACTATTGCAAGGCATTATCTCTAAATATTCTAGTGAATAATTTATCCATAAATCTATGATTATGAGAGAAGTTGCTACACAATGTTTGAAAGGTTTACACTTAAGTCAAGGGATCACCTTTACCATTATAAGTTTACAAGTGAGGTATTTCCATGTATTAAGGGATAGTGGCATGAATTATATCTAAGGAAAAAGGGCTATTAATGTCACAAGTAGGAATGTTAAATTTGGATTGAATTGTGGTGGTAATTTATTGTTGTAAGGATGAAATAGTTTGAGAAAGACTATTGATAGTGGATTTATTGGAAAGGTTGATATGAGACATATGTAAAAGGTTTGGAGCATTATGACAAATGCAAGGAACATTGGAATATTAAAATGGAACATTATTGTAGGTAGGTATAGTTAAAGATTGGTAAATACATGGAACACTTGAAGGGGGAAGAATAATAGGATAGGAATACTTCCAAGACTAACATGTATGAGATTGATGTTTGAAACAAATGTAGTCATGAGAGGTGGAGCATAACTACAAACACTAGGTAATGAAGTAGGAATAAGAATGCAAGTCTCAACACTAGTGGTAGGTTGAATTAAACCAATATCTTGAGCACAATATTTAATAAGTTTAACATTACTATCAATAAGATGGTAAATAGTGCATAATAAATTAACACCATGTTCATCATTGTGAATCAACTTCCTCAAAACCTCTACTAAGGAGATGGCTTCATTATTAGAGTTTTCCTGACCTAACCATTGCTCAATTTTTTCAAAGTCATGGAAAGCTTTCATACTTGAATAGGAGGGACTCTTAAGGTCTCATCTTCATCATGTGAATAGTGGGAAGAAGGATTCTCAACTATAGTAGGAATCTCATTAGTATGCATGTGCACTTTGTTACCAATTTTCACCCTACTTGTTCTAATTGGCAGGGTGGTTACCAGCCCTTAATTTTCTGGTGAAAGAGGTTCATTTGGGTTAATTAAGTTGATGTTATAATTGATCATTTTCAATTATCAGATTATTTCCTAATTGATGGTTCATTTTTTGTTTCATTGAAAAAATATCAAAAGTTAGGTTTTTGATGTCCTAACTACTTAAGAATCAGATTTTGAGCAAATTACAAATGTTGGAGTTCAAACAGAAAGGAGAAAGATACATGTTCATTTCAGAAAACAAAGGTACAACAATGAAATTATCCACACAAGCAGTGGTTGCTATCAAAACTATAAACTGAAAGTGCATTTTTGAGATATACAAAAGCACTTTTATCAATAAAAAGCAATACAATTATTTTTAAAAAAATTATATTTATCATGCAGCCACACAACCCATGGCTTAGGCTAATGCAAGCATTCATCTGAATATTAAATGCATAAATTATGGCTTTTACATTCTTGTAAATGAGGAAATACACAAAGTAAGAGGATAGGGTTAGGCCCCCCATTGCCTGGTATTTTTGTTGAAGGTTGTTATTCGCTTCAATATGGGGCCCGCATGCGAAGTAGTCATGCAAAAGAAGAAAGAGAAATGGGTCAGTTCATTTGAACTGAGAAATGGAGGAACTAAACCTATCAGTCTATGTCATCTACTTCCATACATTTACATAATGTAAAATCAGAATGCAATAGAGAGGAGCTGCTGGAAGGAATGATTACATCACTGGAAATACTTTATTTTCTTAACAATGTTTCTGTTATGTGCAAATACATGTATGAATTTTTGGAGAAACTGTTGAGGGGACATGCATAAATTACAAGTATGAGACCTTCCAATTGAGCCAATGTAGCTGATTGAAGACACTAAGGAGATCATTGAAGGGACATGTATAAATTATAGACATGAAACCTTCTGGTCAAATTAGGAAGGGGCCAAGACTAAAGTTTTGAGGAGGCTATTGAGGGGGCATGTATAAGTTTTAGGCATGGGACCTTCTGGCCAAATCATGGAGTTGTAGAAGACTAGCTATTGAAGGGACATGACCTTTGTCATGAAACCTTTCAGCCCAAGAAATCGGACATACAGGTGTCACATGATGGTCTTCATTTCATTTTAGAGTTTTAGAATTGCTACAAGTGGTTGTATTGCTACAAGATTTCTACAAGAGGTATTTATCCTATTCTTCTACATGAAGTTATTTTTCCAAGCATTGACTATCATAAATAAATCAAATTTGTATTCAAGAATGCATGTTATGTCAAAATGAACCATGAAGCAAGTTGGCATTATGGGATGCACAAAAATGATATCTATGTAAAGACAAGAATATAAAATATCAAATGAAGCCAATCTCAACTAATATCATGTAGTGATAGCACAATAAGAAGTCATCTCAGTGAACATTAACAACAAAATGCAACATTTTTAATCAAGATTCAGTAATGACAATCAAGGTCTTTCATGAAGGAGTATCATGTGTTCAGTTGTAATGCCACAAGATGAAGAGATAAAAGAAACAATGGTTTGTTGCACATAAATCATTAAAAGATGTTAGAAATGGTATATATTCAAACTACTTGCATTATCAAATTCAAGGATCAACTTCTAAATAGCCAATGTGGAGGGTACATTAGCAACATAGTTCCAATTTACTATGGAAGAAAAATCATCTTCATTAATAGCAACAATCTTTATATGGTAACAGTTATTGTTTAATCTTAGTAAAAAGATTAACATATTATAGTGGTATCATTCATAAACATGAATGATAATATGTGCCGATGGAATCCATGGTCGGACCAAGGAAATGAATATCAAGTTTTCTTTTTAAAGACTAAGTTATCATTGTTGCAGTAATAGGAGATCATCTTCAGCTAGAAATATCAAATGGTGGCGTTCAATGTTTTGTTACATAAATATAAAGAGATTCTAACATACAACAAAATGCATGACATAATTTGATGCAATGTTGTAGCTGAGAAATGAGGGCTATGATAAGAGGAAAAACAAGGCTATGATAATAGGAAAAACACTCAGAAAGACTCTGTGGAATAATGCCACTATAGCAAAGAGAATTTAGTAAGAATTCAAGAGGCTTTCAAAACAGATGATAGTTACTTTTGATGCTAGTGAGAAATTTTAGAAGCAACGCAAAGAATGCAACAAGAAGATCTAACCATTTTTTATTGCTCAAATCCTAGGTGCTTCCACAAACATAGAGAGCTCCCATAAAGAAGAAAATAACAATACCCAAGTCATACTATTGCAAGAGAAGTGCAAATATGTATGAAAGTTTCAAAATATTTTTTTATACACATTCAGTTTTTATTTTACATCTATCGAATGAAGCAAAAATTCTAGTAGAATACATTAAATATCCCTGAGAAGTCACAACCATAAAAAAGAAGAAAACCTAGATTTGTATCAAGAGGCTCACATAAACATCAAGAAATATATCCAACAAAACATGGCCACTGGAGGTGCATAGGAATGAAAGGTTTTAAATGTTTTTGATAATATTCACTACCCATAAAATCACAACAATAAAAAACCACCAAGCAAAGTGTCAAGAACATGCGAAGCAATAAAGAGGCTAGGGTTTCTTGTTCTAGATGGATTCAAAGATAAAAACACATGAGTTTCAAGTAGTGAATCTCTTACCCGCGGGTAAAATGATAGTATCAATACAGGAAGGCACTAAGGAAGCATCAAATCAACAACAAACTCTCAACCTTCTTGCCACAACATAACCACAAGCAGATTCAAATTCTTGAGAAAAATGCAGTGATAACAATAAATGGCAACCATGAAGCAACAGTCGTATGAAGCTTCTCTTTCAAACTTTCATGGTGGTTTAAAGAGCATAGCTAACAACAAGAAAAACTTTGAAAGACTACAAACCCTAGCAAATAGTGGCCAAGGAGAAGCATAGTCGACAACATGAGGGAAAAAAAATGAGCCAAATGATGGCATTTTTAGGTCTTATTTACTTTGCATAGCCCGTGAATGTTGAGTTTTGGTTTTAAAAGTTTTGTTTTTGTTTAAACAAAAGTTTTTAAATTAATATTTATATTTATCCAAAAATGATATTTATTAAAGATCATAAAATAAATAATTTAAAGAATATCATTTTTTATTATTCATTAAATTATTTATTTTAGGATCTTTAATCTATATTATTTTTGGATAAGACATAAATATTATCTTTTTATGGTTTATTTAAAATATATTTATTCCTTATTAACAACGATATTTTAATATGCCTAATTTTGAATGAATTAAATATTTTTTCATTTAAAAATTAGGTATATTAGGATAGAGTTGTTATTAATAAATAAATATATTTTGAAGGTTTAGTTATTTAATTATTAAATATTAATGAATCTGTTATGATATATCTAATTTTTAAATGAATATTGATACTATTCATTTTAAAGATTAAATATATCATAATATCATGATTAATAATTAATAAATAAATAACTAGAGCTCTTAGGGAGGATTTTTGTTGCACATTTATTGTGAATAATAATAATATTTTATCATTATTATAAGGCAATTATTATTAATTATTCAAGTGCATTTAGGAATTCTTTTTAGGATTTGACCTTAGGTGATGGCATGTTTGTCTAGAGATGGATCTTCAGTTGACTATTTTCCTCATGCTCATTCAAAGGAGGATCTTTCCTATTCATGGTCAGTTATGGGGCAGTTTAGGCCTATTTGCAGCTCTTTGGAGTGGTTTTGGAGATAGCCATCAATTCATCATCAGTTGGGAGACCTTTTCCAACAGTTTGCTTACGGTTTCATGCAGTTACATCCCTATTTTGGTGGGATTTGTTCTCATATCCGACGCCCATAGTTTTTGCATGGTTTTTAAAGATTTAGAGTAGTTTTGAGTGTTTTTTCAGTTGGACATGGCTTGGTGGAGTTAGAGGAGCACTTAGACTTCATTTTATGATAGTTTAGCTCTTGATGATATGGGTTTTTCTGATGCATCCAAACCTTGGAGATCTGTAGCCTATATCTTTGTTTTTTACCTCATTTGGAGGACTTTTCTTTTTGGCACATTGTAGACTTGTGAGAAAATTGTAAGGGCTTTTGTAGCAGAGATTTTTTTTAGCATTGAGTATATTGATACAACGGTTCTTTCTCATTGGTTTGAGTGCAATATTTTGAATTATCTTGCTTTTATGTTGTGTTATCCTTCATTTAAGCTATATTCTTTGTTGCATATTTGAATCTTGATACTTGTTATTACAGGTCTTTGTTTGTGTCTTAACCCTTTTGCATAAAATTGGTGAAGCCTAGTTTCCCTTTCAAAGAAAAAGATTTCAGGTCCTTGCATAGAATCATTTTTGTAATTGCATGTTTGTTTAGGTATTGAGAGCCATCAATATCTTCAATGATTCATGTTGATTTAATTAAAGTTGCATATCAATTATTGGTGTATCACCTTTTTTAGGTTTAGGATTCATTTACATTATTCTTTTCTCATCCCTTTTCCCACATATAATTTAGTTAAATAGGTGAGCACTACTTAGGAACTAGCCTATCTTCTGGAGATTCATCTTTTTTTTTAGGATAACCCACCACCCGAGAGAGTTTCCATGTTTCAACATGATAGCTAGATTTCATTATCAAAGCTAAAGGTGCAATCATGATTGAAAACACACTCATCAAGATTCTTAGGAAATAAAGAGGAACCCATATCAAAGGAACCCATAAGTCTATGAATTCTCCTAATTGGAATGCTATAGGTGGGACTCAATGTTATGACACCCATGCACAAGAAAAGGAAGAAAAGGCAGATATAACAAATGCAAGTATGAAATTTGAAAGAGATATGCAAACACTCATTAAATTTATGCAACATAAATGAAATTAAAACACATAAAATCTAATGAATAGCACACCTAACCATGAAATGAAAAGTGAGGATCCAATGCACATAAAGAGAATCTAACACCAAAATAAAAATAGAAATTTCATGTTTCAGGTTAACCAAAAATGTACATGAAGGAGAGGGAAGCAATATAATGTATGGAATTGTCCTCCTTTCCTCAAAATGCACATTTAGAAGGAATATAACTCAATAGGCTCAAATTAAATTCAAGCATTGAATGGGTAAAATATTGTTTACTTCAAAAATAATGAAATTTTGTGGAGAGAATATAAGGGGAAATGATATGATGATGAAAATAGGAGGCTAAATAAGTAAAATTGATAAGAATTAGAAAATATAGACTGGCAACAAATAGATAAACAACTACAATGACTTCAAATAAAAACCAAAAAGTTGTACTAATATGTAGCCTGAATTTGGAGTGATTTTGCAGGGAGCAGAATGCCTTGGGTATTTTTCTCTTGGGAATAGTTTACATAAATTCATTATGTTCCTTGTGATTCTACCTAAAATTTTCACAGTTGATTTGATAGGTCCCAAAAATTTTGGATTAGTCCTGATAGCTACACCACCTATTCGTACACACGGAAAAATAAGGAAACATTATGGAAAGTGGTTTTCCTTGGTCAAAACCATGTTTAGGAATAAACCTTGATAGTGTGATAAGACCATTAAAGGTAGAAGATCCACTTGAGGTGGATAAGTGGTAACTTGATAGAACCACCAAAAGTGGAGATGTGTCATGCCTAAATTTTTACACCACACAAAAAATACAACCAACAATTTTTTGAAATAAGTATTCAATTGTCCATTGTCTATACTATGGTAGCACAGATACAAGCACTTAGTGGAGTTTCATATTCAACACCAGCGTCAGTGAGTTTCTTGAGAGTAGAAAAATGTAAGAGTGAACATGTGTACAAAATCATTCACACACACCCTTAACCAGAGACAAGTTAGCTAGGTATGCTTAGGTATCAATTTATATGACACCCAAAATGAGAGGGTTGTTCCTAGGCCTATCCCATAAAGATTCTTAGGAGGTGAAGCAAATACTATCATCACTTGTTGATCTTGGCTTATAATACTAATATAGCATAATGACATTTACCAAGTAAGAAAAAGAATTACAATCACCTTGATTATGATAAACTTGATATTTATCTCTAATTAATCTAAATTGCTTTATGATGGATTCAATGATGATAACATAAACATCACATTTAAATTGTATAGTCACTATTTCCCTCAAAACCAAACTTATAATTTTGTTTAAACTAATTCAAACAAAATTTTCTAATGCTTAATATTCCATTAAAAGATTTTTAATTAACTTACAGCTCTCATATAATATATATAATCAAAAAGTGACGGAGCACTTATATTTTATTATGTTATAACTAGTTCACGGGACTTAGAGAAAGAAATAGAAGGAAAAATTTGATTCATAGTCCATGTACAAAATGTGATCAAAGAACCTAGAATCTACCTCTAGCAATAAATTTTACAAAATATAATCAGCTGGAGAAATACATTTACCAAATGAAAATCACTGTCAATGTTAGTTGATGATGAATGGTAAGGACCCCACTCTGGACATGCATCCTCTTTCCGGAGAACATTTCCAAAAGGAAGAGGTCATTTCTCATTTCGGCCTAAAATACATCTTGGTCATGGATCTTATGCTCATCATGTGGTTTTTGATAGTCGATGATGGAAGCTGGGGGACCTACACAAGACACGTGTCATCAATCTGGAGAAATTTTCCAAAAGGAGGAAGTTATTCCTCAAATTGGCTTGAAATGCTTTGTGGGCCCTTGATATGAAGTTCATCCAACAACTATTAATAGATGATGACGGGTGCCATGTACCCCACATATTTTTTCCATAATAATCATACTTAATTCCCCACATCATCTTATTACCAAGGACACCTCATCGTTGACACATTTAGAATGACCCATGTCACATGACATAATATTTTTTAAACTTGTTGAGGGACCCACTCAAGACACACATCATCATTTTGAATAACTCCAAAAGGAGGAGGTTATTCCTCAAGTCATCTCGAAATTCTCTGTGGGCCCTTGATCTGAAAAACATCCAATGACTATTAATAGTTGATGATGGGTGTTGTGGACCCCACTAAATTTTTCCATAATAATGATACTTAATTCTCTGCATCATCTTATTATCGAGGACACCTCATCTTCAGCACATTTCGACTGACCCATCTTGCATGACACAATAACTTTTAAACTTGAAAAGTTATTAATAATGTCATGTGGGTTTAATGATTCTAAATTAGTACCATCGCACCCCAAATTTGTAAGGTTTTCTGCTAAATGGTTTCCTTCTCTTAATGTGTGGGATATTTAGGTTTCTTTAAAATAATGTAACATGTCCCATGCTTGGTGCAAAATATAAGCTATTCCCCAATTCGATGTGGAACAAGATATAAAAGAGTTTACAATAACCTGTGAGTCTCCTTCAATGTGGATATTCAAGATACCACATTTTTTTGCTAAAACTAGTCCATTGAGGAATGCTTGTGCCTTCAGAAGATTATTTATCCCAAAAGGTAATGCAGTCGCCTTGATGGCTAACACCTTGCCCTGTCAGTCACAAATACACACTCCAAATCCTAATTTACCTGGATTACCTCTAGATAAACTATCGAAATTCATTTTCAAATATTCTATAGAAGGAGGTAACCATATGATCTTTGACCTATCTGTTGAATGATTAGATTTCTAATTAGGAACAAATCCAATGGGGACATAAATGAACTTCCATTCTTTAATGAGTTGTTGATTCTATTTTGAGAAGTGAAAATGCCTTTTTGTAGAAAATATATTGGCATTAACCATTTCTGAAATTGATTTTTCCAAACCTTCCAAAACCTATTCCAATGGTGATGCCTCTTGTCTGAAAATTATTTTATTTCATTCCCACCAAATAGCCCAAACAACTATCGTATGGGCACATTTCCATATACTGGGAAACATTGAGCCTAAGAAAAGAACCAACCAACATTCAAAGAGACCCCATAGAGTATTGGGAAGAGGCATTGAAATATGCATCTTATGGAGCACAAACATCCAACAATCATAAGAGAAGGAACAATGCATCAAAATTAGACGATCCACTATTTCATCCACCTCCTTCCATAAATAACACTTAAATGGTTGAGCAATGTCAAGTTTAACCAATCTATCACTAGTGAGAATTACTTTATAGAATACTAGCCATGCAAAACAACTAGCCTTAGTAAGAACTGAATTATTCCAACAGAGAGAAAATCTTATGCCTTGTCTAGGTGCATTGTCCATTTGTCTTATTTCTCTATACCCTTCCTTTATTGAATATCTACCCTCTTTCGAGGGTGCCTAGATTACTTTATCTTCTCTCCTGGATAGGAACACTACTTTCTCTAAAAAAATACCTTCAAGGTATGAACTATTTTGGTCATTCATTGATAATTCAGCGGGATCTTTCCATAATACTTTACCTAAAAAAATTTCAACTGCTAACACATAGTCCCATATCATACTGGCCTATTTAATTTGAGACATATACATAGCTTCAACAAATTGATCCTTCTGTGCTAAAGGAGTTAGACCATTCCATGAATCCTCCTAGAACTTAACACTCTTCCCATTATGAATTTCCCAAGACACATACTTACAAACTATATCTTTTGATACAACCATAAAATTCTATATTGCAGATCCATTAGGAGGATTTGAAATGGAAAAAATTATGGTTGGATTATTATTATCTAAATATTTTTCTTGCATCAATCTACACCATTTGGACTGGGGTTTTGTATACATCTATAAGATCAACTTACCTCCAAAGGCTTTGTTTCTAGCCTTTATATCATGTAATCCCACTCCCCCCATTGATTTATGATGTGCCATATCCTGCAATGAGACCAGTGGAATTTTCTTTTCATTCAACATGTTACCTTTTCATTCAACATGTTACCTTTTCAAAGGAATTCCCTATTAATCTTTTGAATTTTCTAAATTGTTAGGATTAACAAGGCAGAAATAACAATTATGTGCAAATATAACCAATATCAGAAAACAATAAACTACACAGAAGAGAACATAAGACACAAAGATTTAATGTGGTTCACCCAATCCCTGGGCTATGTCCACCAATAGTGAGTCCAATATTTTATTATCCAATGATTACAACCTAATTACAATCTGTAATCCCTTATAGCTCAATTCCACCATAAATACTAAAATCATACATCATAATGAAATCCCTAACCCTAAGCCAATATAACAAGGCTTATGTCGGTTAACAAGTTAACCCTAAAATACTTGATGAGTCAACCTAAGAAAAGGCTTGATGAGTCAACCTAGGGAAATGTTTAATGTGTCAACTCAAAAACACTTGACCTTTTTCACTCATGTGCCCAAGTCTATTGTGCCACAGTGCTGTGTCAAAATCTATAGCAATAATTTGATGTTCTTCCTGCTCAACTGCAACCACTGTTCCTGAACATTCATTATCTTCTAAAATAATTAAAGTAGAAGGAACAGTATGACCTATACAAAGATATAAGGTGCCTACTTTCACACCTTTTGCTACTACTAAGGAACCTTTTGAAACCTTCCAATTTCTATCATTAAAAGTAACTGTGCAACCCTCATCACCTAGTTGCCCTGCTGAAATTAAATTCCTACTCAGCCTTGGAACATGTCTTACCTCTTGTAGTAGCCAATGATTCCCATTCTGCAACTTAATCTTAATTTTTCCCTTTCCAACTATCTAACAAGGTTCATTATCTCCCAAATAAACTAGCCCAAAATCCCCTTGGACATAATCAAGAAAGTAACCTCTATGGGGTGTAGCATGAAATGAAGCCCCAAAATCTAAAACCCATGAATCATCAATACTTTCTAAAGAAAGAATCAAAGCATCCTCTTCAGATTTATTACTTACCACATTTACTTCCTTGTTTCCATCATGTTTGTCTCCTTGATCTTTCTTCCGAGACCAACAATCTTTCTTCTTATGTCCTAGTTTTCCATAGTACCAGTAGTCGCTAGGTCCTCTTGACTAAGACCTCTTTCCCTGTGACTTCCCTCATGATTTTCCATGATTTCCAGAGTTGTTTCCTCTATCTCTTATTCTGCCTCTGCTTTCTGTGTTCAATACACTACCCGATGTGGATGTCCCTGAGCTTTTCCTACGAATCTCCTCACTCAATATAACACCAATAACATCATCAAACTTTAGGGTATTAGAACCAGAAATAGAATTACTAACAACCATTACCAAGCCATTCCAGCTTTCTGGCAAAGAACACAAAATCAAGAGAGCCCTAACCTCTTCATCAAAAGTAATTTTAATTGAGGCTAACTAACTTGTAACTGTATTAAACTCATTCAAATTATCAGCAAATGATCCACCTTCTACCATTTTCATATTAAATAAACACTTCATAAGAAATACCTTGTTTGAAGCTGAAGGCTTTTCATACAACTTTGCTAGGGTATCCATCAGATCTTTAGCTTTCATTGCTCTAGTAATATTGAATGCCACTGATTGTGCCAGGCATAAATGAATACTCCTCAGTGCCTTCCTGTCCAAAATATCCCAATCTTCCTGAGACATTATTGCCTCTTTCTTCGCTATTCCCTCTAATGGCCACCATAGATCCTTCTGATAGAGATAGTCCTCGATATGCATCTTCCATAACTAGAAGTTCTTCCCATTAAACTTATCAACCTTCAGCCTACCCTCATCTGCCATTTCTCCCACTTAACCGAGAGACTCTCCCACTGACCCGTGAGACATGCTTCAGAGAATAGATGAAAGAACAAATGAAATAACCTCACTTTGATACCACTTGTTAGGATTAACAAGGCATACATAACAATTATGTGCAAATATAACCAATATCAAAAAATAATAAACCACACAGAAGAGAACACAAGACACAAATATTTAACGTGGTTCACCCAATCCCTGGGCTACGTCCACCAATAGTGAGTCCAATATTTTATTATCCAATGATTACAACTTGATTACAATCCATAATCCCTTACAGCTCAATTCCACCGCAAGTACTAAAATCATACATCATAATGAAATCCCTAACCCTAAGCCAATATAATAAGGCTTATGTCGGTTAACAAGTTAACCCTAAAATACTTGATGAGTCAACCTAAGAAAAGTGTATAGTACTTTCCTGATTAGTCACCACAAGCTAACATAAATAACATAAGGAGCATTGAGAATTGAAATGTAATAATTTGGAATAGCTGATAACACTACTTTAATTAGAAGAATTTTTCCTAATAGAGAGAGCCACTTAGCCTTCCAGGCCAAGATCCTAGCCTTAATTTGATCTATAATAGGAATCCAAAAAGATGGTTTATTACCTCCCATGAAAAATGGAATTCCTAGATAGGTAGATGGAAGCTGATCCTCCAGAAAACCTAGGATTTTTATGATCCCTTGAGCTATAATCTTACTTGTGTTAAACAAAAAGATCTTGGATTTATTAGCATTTATATTTTGTCCTGATACAACAGTGTATGTATCCAAGACATGCTTTATTTTTCTAGCTTCCTTAACATTTGATTTACCAAATAGTAGTGTATCATCTGCAAACAAAGAATGAGTTACCAATATTGATGTCCCTACTATGAGAGCTCCATGCCATAAACTTAGATTAGATTTCTGCTTAATAAGCCTAATGAATACCTCAACCATAATAATAGAAAGAATAGGTGATAATGAGTCACCCTACCTAACTCGTTGAGTTGATGAAAAGAAACCAATTGGCTCTCCATTTAGAAGGACAAAAAATATTTCTCCCGAGATACATGCCTTAACCCATTTACACCATTTACCTAAAAAACCCATTTTATTGAGAACTTTGAACAAAAAAATCTAACTTACCTTGTCATTGGCCTTCAACATGTCCAACTTAACAACAAAGTTCAAAGATTGATAGGAATTTATAGTATGGAGAGCTTCATGAGCCACAATATCCCCTTCCAAAGTTTCTCTACCCAAAACAAAACCACCTTTCTCTAGTGAAATGATAAGCGGAATTAGATGTTGCAATGTTAAATGTATATCCTTTGTCACCAACTTATAGATTGTGTTGCACAAATAAATGGGACATAAATCCGCAAAAGTAACTAGATTCTTATTTTCAGAATAATAGCTATGTTAGTGATATTAAATGTTTTTAACATCTTGGCATTCCTTCTTGATTCCTCCATTGCAAAAAGTAAGTCTTGGTCAATAAATTCCTAGCACCTTTGATAAAATAAGGTTGTAAAGTTGTCAGGCCTTGGAGCTTTGTCTGGAGGGAGAGAGAATACCACCTTACAAATTTCTTCCAAAGAAAAAGGAGCCATAATCTTCTTATTATCAACCTCTGAAATTGAAGTTGGAATGCAAATTAGCAATTCATTAACTATTTTCTCATCTGGTGAAGGGGAATGAGGAGGGGCAAGAAGTCTCTTAAAGAATTTGATACTTTCCTCTTGAATACCTTGTGCATCTTTAATTACCTCACCATTTTCAAGATTTTTTATGGAAAAAATAGAGTTTGTTACTCTTTTTTGTTTTGCTAAAGCATGGAGATATTTCATGTTTTTGTTACCATCTTTTAACCAAAGTTCTCTTGATTTATGCCTCCAATATGTCTCCTCTCTCTTACAAAATTCTTCGCATTCCTCTTGCACCATTTTTTGTTTATGATATAATTCTGGATTTAAACCCTATAGAATGCTTTCCTTATTAATGCAAACTAACATTTTACTGACTTCCTCTTTTTGTGAAAAAATGTTCTTGAAAAAATTCTCATTCCATATTTTTATATGAGAATTTACATGTCTTAATTTTTTTGCAAACTGAAACATTCTAGTACCTCTACTAAAAGGGGCACTCATCAACCATTGTCTAAGTAGTGTCTAAAATTGAGGGTGCCTAAACCACATATGCTTACATTTAAAAGAAGCTACCCTTTGATTACTTGACATGAACCATCCCAATTAACAATAAGAATAGGGAAATGATTTGATTCTGAAAATGGCAATATTTCATAAGAGAATGAACAATTAAGAAATTTCCAACATTGTGAAATAAGGAACCTATCCAATTGTTCCGCTATTTCTAAAAAACCCATTCTACGATTTGTCCAAGTAAAAGAGCCATTCTGAGGTAATACATCAAAAATATTATTATCTTCTACAAAAGAAGCAAAGTCCTGCATAGTTCTAAGCGGAGGGCAGATTCCCCCCCTTTTTTAGACATGTTTATGATCACATTAAAGTCTCCACCTGTAATAAAATTATGATCCTGCTCTTGTTGTATAATAGTTGGAAGAATATTATTCATTACTATTTTTATATTTTACAAATTTAGAGATTTATTTATAAATAAAAGTGTTAGATTAAAAACATTATATATCTATTTTAAATTTTACTTAAAAGAAAAATCTTGTTTTGATTTTTATTGTTTTAAATATTTATAATCCATCAATAAGTAGGAGATATTTTTCACAACAACTCAAATTATGATATTTCTATTAGGATTCAACTATGTATTTTTTTTAGTCAAACTCATTGACCAATGTTTCATGAGTAGTGGTTCACAAGAACCCATCTCTCATGAGAATGAATTAAACAATTAGCACACATTGAATCTAGGTGATGATCAAAGAGGTGAGGCACCAATACTTCCTAGGAGGTCATCCATCCCATTACTGCTCCATCTCAAGTGCACTTGACCATGAATTTTCATCAAAGGCTAAGCCCACATTTCTAGAAACACCTCATGACTTCTTAGGAGGTCACCCATCCCAATACTACTCCAACTCAACCACGCTTAACCATGGAGTTTCCTCTGAGGTTAGAAAAGTGAGCTTAACCTCGAAGGAAACTTTTTCATTAAGCGGCTTGAGTTGGAGTAGTATTAGGATGGGTGACCTCTTGGGAAGTCTCGATGCTTCACCTCTATGAGCATCACCTAGATACAATGACTGCTAAGTATTTCATTCATTGTCATGAGACATAGGTTCTTGTGAACCACTACTCATGAAACATGGGTCAATTATTTTGACTTAAAAAACCCACATTATTGAAACTTGATATCAATATTAAAAATTTTAATCCATGAAGTGCGTTAAAAATTTTAGACAAAGGAAGTGAATTATATTTAAAATTATATTTATTTACTTATTTTACTAAAGAGAACACATAAATCCCTAAATGGGAATTTCCTAGCTTTTAGGTTTATTATTAATTTATGTGTCCTCAAACCCTCATAAAAGCAATAATGGATTAAAAGGAAACTTTATGGAAAGTAAGAAAGATATATTGAAGAGGAGCCAAAACGTTCACACCCTAACTTCACGGGTCCATGTGGGTCACAAAGTGGACCCAAGACCCTTTTTTAATCAAATACCTAGGTCGCTAATTTGGCAACCCCAAATAAATTTTTTTTCTCATGACATTTCAATTTGCCATGTGTTTTGCTTCAATTTGTCCAACATGAATTTGTCATCGCATTTTGGTGCCTTGATTGGGACGTGCACAGGGCCAACCACAAAAAACATGTGTTTATCATCCAAACTAGATGAGGTGGCCGCGTGGCATTCCACCACATGGCCACCCAATCCACAACCCTTACCACCACTACATCCTGCATCCACCTTACATTGCAACATGCAATGGCATTTACTATGCATCAACTCTCCTTACATTCAGCTAAGGGGATGCCTATTCACATTACAACTCCATTCAATACGCCCAAGTCCCCACAGATCGAGCCATGTCCCAAACCTTTCTATTCCAACCATTCTAGAATTTTTTTATTATTTTAAAGCCAGAACATGTTCACGTGGAGGACTGCGCAACATCACTAGGCGATAACAAGGTATTTGGTTTTGGACTAACTACATCATCATTTTTGTAGGTAAATGATGGGTTTTTTTTGGCATTTCTTTCTTATTCATATTGTATTCTTACCATTGTAGAGCATTTACTTCCTCCACTTTTCATTTTGTATGTATGCACTCCATTTGCATTCAATATGGATAGGTTTTCAAGCATTTCATGGGAACCCTAGGGATCAGTTGTTGGGAGGAGTTACAAGGATGCTTTTCTCATGTTGTCTTTGATGGAGGTGAGGATTCTATCCTCACTATTAAAACCTCAAAAAATAATGAGCCATTTCATCATATTACCTTTCAGATCATACAAATTTTTCCACTACTCTCCTCCATTTTCTCTAAATTTTGATCCTATAACCTTATCATATAGCCGTATGTTTGATAGTGTAGACACCTAAAATTGACTTGTCACCGATGCACGACAATTTCACTAACTTTCATCTTAATTGATGAAATAATCTTCATTATTTAATTATTTAATGTCTTTCTACTATATTCAAATTTTAAATTTAGTATTTCCCCCCTATTTCAATAATTGAATAATTTTAATCAGTTATTTAATTATTAACGTCTAATTATCATTCTTTACAGATTCATTAATATTCTTCTACAAATTAATTAAATAGTTGTTATTATTTAGTTAATCTCTTATTTCTTCACTTTAATTAAACAATCATTTTATTTAATTCATACTTTTCTCATTGATATTATTACATTTATGTGATAATTACAATTAGTTAATCTTTTTTTCCTAAAAATTAAATAAATGGAAATTTATTTAATTTCCTAATTCATTCTTCTCACAAATAAATAATTTTTATTTATTTATTATCCACATGTGTAATTAAATAAATTTTCTAATTTATTTAGTTCAAATTATTCTTCTAGTTCTAACTTACACTAAGTCTCGGTCTGATTATTCAATCACCTTTTCTGACTATTCAATCTATTTAGTTCTCTAATCAATATATCATGTTGACTAATCAATCAATTTAGTCATCTCCCAATCAATTCAGTCAACTATCTGTAATTGGGTAATAGGGGATCAATAGAAACCTGCAATAACATATAAAATCTCAACCATAAAGAAATTAGTATTCCCAATATTCAATAAAGGATGTGAGACAAACAATAACCACAATCAATCAATCCAAAACATGAATATGCAAACCATAAATCCTTCCTTTGTGTTCTCCTTCTCATGCAAATTGGGCTCTGAAAATTGAGCTCAAGATCATGTCAGCATAAGAATTTAAAGAAATTATGGTTTTCTTGAAATATGAGAAAAGATTCTCTATTTATAAATTTTTAGGGTTTTCAACCAAGAATGCATGATTGAAGGGTTGTTGACTATGATTGAGGAGTTGAACTTGGAGTGAGTGGGAGTTCACTTCTTCTTGACTGCCTTGATTAGGGGATTGATCTGTCAACAAATAGATTGGATAAATGACTTGAATGGACTGGCGAGATAACAAAAGAGACTAGTGAGTTAACTAATTGCATGGAATAGAAGACTAAATTGATGGAAGACTTAACTGATTGTTAAGGGAGGAATTAACAATGTGGATTGAATAGTTAGGAGAGGGAATTGTGGAGTGAAGAGTTGTGATTGAAAAGCTAACTCAAAGTGAGTGTGAGTTAGGATTTAGGAGAATAATTATGATTTGAATACATAAAATATTATTTATTTGCACATGTGAAGATATTTTATAAATAAATAATTACTTATTTATTTATGAGAGGAATTGTTAGTTGTAATTAAATAAATATAATATATTTAATCATGAGAGGGGAATAATTAGTTTAATTAAATAAATATCATTTATTTAATCATGAGATAGAATTTGATTTAATTATTACAAAAATGCAATAATTAGGAGGGAATATTAATTAAATTTAGTTATTTAATTAATTGAATGACATAAGGAATAATTAAATAATGCTTAATTACTTAATTACTTTATAGATGAATAATTAATGAAATATTGATTGAATGATTAATAATTAAGGTAATTAATTAAAATCACTTAATTATATAATTAAGGAGAAATGATGATTTTGATTTTAGAATATGGTAGAATGACACAACTAATTAAATAATAAATATTATTTAATAATTTGAAAGGAATGTTAGTGAAATTGTCGCTTGCACGCATGAGACATTTTTAGGTGTCTACATTTTGCCCCTGTTTGATACAATGTTTTTTAGGCGTTGTTTCAAAGAATAATAAAAATAATGCCCCAGTATGCCCCAATGAGAACAATGTGAGAGTGAAGTAAATGATGCCCCCTCGAGATATTATTTGTGCTAGAAAGACATGAATAATATCTGGAAAGAAGATTAAGATTAAATAATGTAAGAAAAGAATAATTAGTAATAAGTGAAGAATTTTGGTAGGTTGTGATGATTGTTTGATTGACATTGGACATAGAGATTGTTGATAAGAATCATGTCTGGTTTTAGGAATGACCCATCCTATATAAGACTAGCAATAATGTTTGGTTTCAGGGAAGACCTACCCTATATAAGACAAGCAATAATGTTTGGTTTCAGGAAAGATACATATTGTATAAGGGAAATGATGATGTGTGGTTTCAAAAAAGACATATCATGTTTAACATAAATGAGAATGTTTTCAGGAAAGATATATCCTATATAAGACAAATTATGATGGAGTAATGACCAATTGATTTGACCATTTTGACAAGTAGATTGAGTGCCTGACTAGTAGAATTAGAATTGATTGAGAGAATTGTTAGTAAAGAAACTATAGAAGAGATTTGATTGATTTGATAGAATGTTAGAATTGACTAATAGAATGAGAATGAATCCTTGATTGAAACCCTTAGATTATAGTAAAAAAAGAACTTTCACATTGTAATAACCATTCTTGAAAACTAAATTTGAGCTTATTTATTTATCATCATTGAGCCACTTTATTATAGCAAAGGTGGATACCATCTTACCAAGATATGAAAGATCTAGGTACGATTATCCTCTTGTATTGAAAATAGGCACATTGAACAAACAAGGAATGTGGGCCAATCCATCTAGGTTGAGCATTCAAAGTCGAGGTATGTGCGACATATCACAACCAAAGTATCCATTACAATGTTGCAAACTGGATATTTGTGTATGGATGTGAAGGCTCTTATAAAAAACACCCAGATTACTCTTTTAAGACTTCACAACAAACACTCCATAAATGAAAAACAAACAAAAATAAGTCATGAACCATCACAACATCTCTAAATTTCTCATGGACATCCCACAGATACATAAGAACATGACTTGCAAAAATCAAGACATAATAAGACTGACATAACTCAACAAGTTGCAGTTATATTGCTTATGTATCTATGTTTTTGCAGTAGGTTAGACATTAAATTTGGATGTATTGTTGATGCTATCTGATTCCAAGTAAAAAGGTACCCTGTATAAAATTGCTCCATCTAATTTCGAGTGTTCGTTCCCTTGTCTAAGACAACATGTTTTTTGACAAAATACTTTGTTGTGGGACTGATTGATAGATAAGATAGTTTGGGCAGTGTAGCTGAGGACCTATTGACTAGTTTTGACTATTTTGACTTGGTTCCGCTGAAGCTCAGATGTGTTGTATGTCATCATTCAATGCCTATTTTTGAAATACCAAAGAATTGGTTTATGTATAAAGTAGATTTATTGCCAAATTTTTGTTGTTTTTTTATTTGTTTGGTTGTCTTAGACAACAAATTCCCCCGTAAGAGGATGCGTTGGAGTATTTCGTAATCAATGCAGCCACCACTTTGGATCCTACTCCTCTATAATTTCTGGCCCCATTTTTTTATTTTGAAGGACTCTTTCTGATTTTATTGGTATTTTTTCAAAACAAAATGTCATGTTTTTGGTAATTCTCAAGATATTTTCAATCATTGAATGAGGTGAAAGACATATTTCAAGATTTTTTCTTCAAACATGATTGTATTTATTTTCCCAGTGTCTAGCAAGGCATGAAATGTTATGGATGGATTAATGAGCTAATGGGATGGCAATGGATAGATGAAGGACTGGTGAATTAGAGTTGATTTGGATGCAAAGATTGTCTCACAATGGGATAACATTTTTACCCAAGCTAAGGGATTGAATATGTGGCTATGTAGGTAATGACATGATGCATTTAATGAAATGGGATCTATGGGGAAACAACATGTTTAGAGGCTTCTGAAAATATGGTCTTCATTAGTGTCCTTAATTTTGATCAAGACCAAGAAAAGGATTTGGGATTTAGGCAATATGAAACATGACAATGGATGAAGAAAGTAAGGGATGGATAATATAAAGGATTATTGTAGGGTGTGGATAAAGTGACAAAGAAATGATGTATTAAGCCTTGTCAAGATCAAAGATGGAAAAATAGGGATAAGGATGGATGTAGGACTATGAAGGATGTGATAGGTAGGATGAATGAAACTTTCCCCCAAGTGTAGAGGGTAATTGATTACACATGACATTTGTTTGCCAGGTTTTCATCATGGTACTTGCCTAAGGTGCCACAAGAAGTAGTTTTTACCATAGGATGAATTATTTCTCTTGATTTCTATTTTTTTGTCACACAAGGAGCATGTTTGTCAGGTTTTCACCAAGGTAACCATTTTTTCTTTTCTTTTTTCTCTCTTTTTTTTTTTTAACTTTTTGATTTTTTGGAAGACAATGGATGCCTGAAATGATATGAAGGAAGGACTCAAACATCTTGTTTTTTGGGTAGTATCCCTGAAGGACATGTTGTAATGGACCATGGATGTTGAAAGAATACTCAAAGATATTGACAAGGTGATGGAAAAAGGGGATGATATGGATTATAAAAAAGACTAGGGTAAGGGTTTATGCATAGGATTGGACAAGTGAGATGAAATGATGGAAAGTAGGTGTTGGATAATGAATGGGGAGTTGGAAGACTTGTGTATGGGTGGATGGAAATGTTGGCAAGATCAATATTGGCACACACCTTGAGGGGTTTTGGAGTGGTATAAGGAAAATTGATTTATGATTTTGGGATTTAGATAAAGGAGTGGACATGGATTTTGGGACACAAGGACCCAAAATGGATGAAGGAGGTGACAAAGTATCTAAGGTAGTGGATTTTGGGATATAAGGACCCAAAATATATTTTGAATATGGAAGACATTTATGTGAAAGATTGATGGGAACCTTTGTAATAGTAAGCCTGGATGCCAATTTTGAATTTTTGGGGGGATATTGTGTTTTGAGGAGCTTCTTTGGAATCCACATGGTTTTTAATTTTTCAATCTTTTGTGGTTCCTTGTTATGCATTTCTTTCATAAGGGATTTAGGAACCCATATAGATTTTGAATTTTCTTTTTTCTTTATTAGCCTTTTGTGGCCTTTTGGATATTTCTTTTTTTGTTTTGTTTTGGATCATATTTTTCTTTATTTTTGCATGTTGATTAGATAAGACATGTTGATCCTTGATGGCATGTGGATTGCGTGACTTATGGATTTTATGCTTGGCATCCAAATTTCTTGGAAGGGGATTGGTATTCATGGGTGGATAAGCATTGTATGGAGGTTTTTTGGATGGGTAGATGATTCTCAAAGATGTGTGCCTTTGTTGACTTGCATGTGGGAAAGGGTAAGTGGATTGTGAACTAGTGGATGGAGGAATATATGGACCTAAGATGGATAAAGGGACAAAGTTTTTGACTTTGGGATGTAAGCACCCAAAATGGATGGAGGAGGTGATAGGGAATGTGTATTCTTAGGTTTATATGGGGTAATGTTGGATGTAGGGGGGATATCAACATCTTGATGGTGAGTTATATAGCGCTGGCCCTGATAGTATGGATTTTATCTAATATCAAGGGGTTCTAATATACCTTGTTCATTAAGGCCTAAACCCTTTCCTTGATAATGCATTTTCTGACAAATCTTCTTACCAATTGGATATTGATTATTTTTTAAACAATACGCGAGTCCATTTTTAGCTGGAGGCACACATGGAATAGTATGACTACGAAGTAGACTAGACTGAATGAAAGTGGATGAACCAAGTTGATATGTAAAAGGCTCATTATTAATGTGGATAAAGTTGATGGGATCTTGAGGTGGACATGGGATATTTTGACATGGAGATGGGATCTTGTGGTGGAAAAGGAGGATAATGACATGGAGAAGGAGGAACGATGAGATCTTGTGGTGGACAAGGAGGATTATGACATTAAGATGGAGGGATCTTGTGGTGGATAGGAGGATTACTTTGATCTTGAAATGGAAGAGGATCATTGGATGGAATATAAGGGACATCACGGTCTTTATTAGAAGGTGAATTATGAATGGGACTTAGAGGAATGTTTTTATCTTGGGATGAAAGGAGATCATGTTGGACATGAAAAAAATAGATAAGGGGATCATCATGAGATTTTGGCAATATGGGATCTTGGTCAACTGATTGGACATTCTTGGTATCTTGATCAAAGAGTGGATGAGATTGGACATTCTTGGTATCTTGATCTTGACCAATTTTAGGATTGTTTCTATAGATTTTGGGTAAACCTCTTGACATGGGGTATGTGATACAGGTGCATCCTTGGGTTGTTGGAAAACTTGCATCACCAAAAAAATATTTCCTTTCAATTTGTTTATTTTCTATTCCAGTTGGGAAGTTTTTGTTGTTTTTAGGTACAGTCGATCCTATTGGTATGCCATCTTATGCAATTTCTATGATGTTTTCTTGACATCATGAAGATCTTATGTCTATGACTGCATCTTGATCATATATTTCTAGATAAATTCATCTTATGATTGGGTCCAGTCCTATATTGGTTTCATGTTTTAAAGACTAGGGTGGCAAGATCTGGCTTGTGGTGATGATTCAGGGTTTTTAGTTGCTCATGGTACATTTTTTGATGTTCTTATGTTCATGTTCAACCTCCTTGTACAGTCGCATGCCATGATATACTGATTGGGGTTTGTTCTTATGGATTTGGGTCCTACCCTATTTGTTATAAAATGTTTTCTTTATCTTGGAATTATTGATAAGATAAGTTGACTTGTGGCGGGAAATCTTGTATATGAGTAGGGTTCTAGTTTGTGTTTAGGAGGGGAGGCCATATCAAAGAGAAGACATGTGAAGGATTGAAGGGTTGATTTAGTCATATTGTAAGACTACAACCAATTAGGCCCTATAACCCGATATGTATGAAGGCAAATTTCTTGATGCTTGAATGTGTAGTAGCTTCTTGCAAGCTTATGATATGAATTTTGATTTCCTATAATTTGTTGGTATTATTGTTGTCTTGTCTTTTAATTTCTATTGTGTAATATCTAGCTGCAAGGTTGGACATATCCTTTGGGGATTTCTCCTTTGTTGACTGCATCAACTAGTATCAAAGTTTGTTTTAGATTTTGACTTGCATAGAACTGATTTACTACTCTTACATGGCTTCTTCCTTATTTTTTGTGGGGTGGAAAAAATATGGATCTAACCTACATAGACCACTGGCTAGTGTAAGGTGGCCAGTGATAGGTTTTGTTGCCGACTGACATAGAAAAGGGTGACAACAATTAATAGATTGATTAGATTGAGTTTGAGTAGTTGCGGATCTTGAAATTTTTGGTTGTGGGGTGGGAGTAGTAAGATTTGACTTGCAATTGTAGAATGACATACCACAAGGGTTGGTGAGTAATTGGAAAGGGAGAGCTCATAGTTTCTAGTTTACCAATTGACCTAGTTGCTTGAGGCAGATTGTTGGTGTTGGCAGATTACTAGATCATATTAGGTAAATCAACATTGGTAATTAGATCACCAAAATTGAGGAGATTGAAGGTTGACATCCTTATAAACATGCCACCTAGAAGAGTGAACCCTAAAAGGCTAGAGAAAATGATGGAGGAATTAAAAAATGAAATAAGGACATAAATCTGAAGTGCTTTGGTTGGCATTAGGAGGAATTTTGAGATTGAAGATGAATATGAGGAGGTTGCTAAAGATCTTGAAATACTAGAAGTTGAGATTCCTATAGAGGAAGAAAGATTGTTGAGAGCTATGGCATAAATGGGTAAGAGTAATAGAACAAATGTTTCTTATTTTTCTGATTCATTGCATCCAAAATAATTGATAGATTGGATTAATGAACTAGAAGACTACTTTGAACTTGAAAATATTGAGGATCCACAAAGAGTTAGGTTAGCATAGACTAAGTTGAAGGGTCATGTTTCCTTATGGTGGAAGGAATTACATAAAGATAGAGAGGATAAAGGTGAAACGAAGATAACTAGATGGAGAGTTATGGTTTCTAGACTTAAGGCTAAGTTTGTACAAGAAGATTATGAACTATAATTGTTCAAGAAGTTGTAGAATGTAAAGTAGAAAGAATTGACTTTGAAGGAGTATACTAAGGAGTTCTACAAGATGACATTCATATCTAGGAATAAAGATTCATCTGAGGAAAATGTGGGCAAGTATGTCAATGGATTAAGGCTTAATATTTAGGATAAGTTGAGTATGTTGAAGATTAGTATGATTAAAGATGCTTATCAGTATGCCCTGAAGGCAAAAGATAAGTTAAAAAGAAGACAAGTTACCCCTAGGGTTAGGGATAAACTGGTAAATGATAAGGGAAAAGATAAATTGATGATTCAAGAAGCAAATAATTAGAAGATTCATGTCAAGAGTAGAGGCAACAAGGATTTTAAAGGCACTTATTTCAAATGTTGAAATATTAGACATAGAGATTTCCAATGTCCAAGTAGTTCTAGCAAGGACAAACATAACTTAGTGGCACATGAGGAACATGTAGAAGGATAAATTATTGGAAATGAAGTGGAAAATAATATGGGAGAGTATTTGATGTTCAAGAGAGTCATGTTGAGCACCAAAGAACTATAGCTTGAGTAGAGAAGGCAATTGTTTAAGACAATCCACAGGTTAGGAGGGAAATGTTGCAAAGTGATTATGGATAATGGTAGTACAAAAAAAACTTGTATCAGAGGAGATGGTATGGAAGTTAGGTTTGAGGAGACTTAAACACCCTTGTCCCCATGGGATAAGTTAGTTTTAGTATGACCACATGGTGGAAGTAAAAGAGAAATGCTAGGTCAGGTTCAATATTGGACCATACTGGGATGAGGTGTTGTGTGATGTGGTGGAACTGGGTGCTTTCCATGTCTTTTTTGGTAGACCTTTCCACTATGATGTTGGAGCTATTCATGATTGCTGAAGGAATGTGGTGTCTATCATGAAGGAGGGAAAATGGTTTATTTTAACTTCTTTTGAGGAAGAAGGAAGGAAATATAGGAATCTATGTGTGATGAGGACTTACACCTTAGGTGACTAGGCTGCTATGCATCAGAAGGTGTTGGATTTACAACAACTGACTGAGAAGGTTTTTGAGGTTGCATAGTTGCTTGAGAAATTGATGAATGAAACTAAATTGGTGAGGAATAAGGCTAGAGATAACTGGATGTTATAACATTTTATCAGGGAGTTGAATTTAGTTGAGCATCAAGATCTTGTGTGGAGATATGAGATGTTACTTGATGTCAGAAGTGGAGTTGAATTGCAAAAAGGGAAGTAGACAATTGTTGCCAATTGTAGGAGAAATCGAAGTAGAAGTAAGTGTAAGGTGAAGAGTCAGGGAAGAGGTTGTGAAAATAGTAAAGTATCTAAATCAGATGAAGGAAGGTACCCTACTAGATTCCAAGATTTGGATAGTAGGCATAGCCATTTTCATATTAAGAAGGTTGCAAACAAAGAAGATTTTCGGGTTAGAAATAAGCATGAGATTTATGTCCTGAATCCCTCAAGATGTTTATAAACTCCTTTATGGAACATCTTTTATTCACCTGGGGTGTTTGATGCAGATGCATCCTTGGGTTGTTGTAAAACTTGCATCACCAAAAAAAATTTCCTTTCAATTTATTTGTTTATTGTTTGAGTTGGGTAGTTTTTATTGTTTCTAGGTGCGGTCGATCCAGTTGGCATGTCATCTTATGTAGTTTCTATGATGTGTTCTTGACATGATGAAGATCTTATGTCTATGACCACATTTCAATCTAATTTTTCCAAATAAAGTTATGTTATAATTAGGTTCAACCCTATATTTGTTTCCTATTCTAATAGCCATGGTGGTGAGATCTGACTTGCAGTGTTGATTTAGGGTTTGCGGTTTCTCGTGGCACGTTGTTCAATGTTCTTATGTTCATGGTTGACCTCCTTTTACATTCAAACACCATGATATAGTGATTGGGGTTTGTTATTATGGATTCAGGTCCTTCCCTATTTGTTGTAAAATATTTTCTTTATGTTGGGATTGATGATCAGATAAGCCAACTTGTGGCTAGCAATATTTTATATGAGTAGGGTTATAGTTCATGTTTAGGAGGGGGGCATTGAAAAGAGAAGATCTGTGAAGGATTGAAGGGTTGATTTAGTCATATTGTAAGGCTACAACTGGGTAGGTCTTATAGCCTTACATGTATGTAGGTAGATTTCTTATTGCTTGAATTTGTGGTAGCTTCTTGCAAGATTATGAAATGAAGTTTGTATCCCTATAATTGATTAGTGTTATTCTTGTATTTTCTTGTCATTTCTATTGTGTAATCTCTAGCTACAAGGTTGGACATATCCTTTGGGGATTTTTCCTCCCTTGACTGCATCAGTATGAATTTGGATATATATGGTTGATTCTTGAAGAGACTCGATGCTTAGGCATGATTGGGATGGACTTTGACTGGGATTCAATGGAGTAGCTTTTCTTGGGAGCGGAGTATATGGTGGCATTGGATATAAGACTATTGAATTGTAGAAGGGACTAGTATTGTAGAATGGATTAGTTTGGATTTGTATTGTAGATAGCCCTTTGTGGGTAGACTGTAAATGTTTCATTATTGGATGCATTGCTAGGTGGAGATAGCATGGAGGAAGAAATGGTGAGAGATATTGAGATTGCTTGTGGGACATTTCTAGACATAGGTATATTATATTTTTCATGTTTTTGAATGGTGTCTTGACATATACCCAGCTCCTCATTAGGTGAATTATTGGGACATTCTTTATTAGTAACAACAAAATCATTGTCTAGACTTTTGATAGTGATAGTATTAATTTTCAAATTGGGGTTTTCTTTTGTATATGAAAGGTTAGAATTATTATCTTGTCTATTTGTGGAGGCTTTATATTTTCCATGATCAATTAATGGATTTTTGAATATCTTATGGTCTTGGTTGGTGGTTCTAAAATTTGTGACAATCTCAATTTCACTGTTGTCGATGAAATCTTGGACAATGTGCTTCAGTTGCATACAACCGCCTATTTTGTGTCACTTATTTCTATGATAGTTACAATAAACATTGTAATCCCACCATGTTGGTTTTTCAAGACCCTCATGATATCTTATCTTAGGTAAAGTGACTAAATGGGATTGTATCAATTTCTACATGATCATCTCAAGAGGTTCTGCAAGAGGTGTAAATTCTTGTCATGGAGTAAGGTTCCTTCTTGCATAACTTTGTTGGGTAGTAGCATTATTTATGCAGTCAAGGATGGTGGATCCAATGAAGGACAATCCAAACCTTACAACCAAAAGAATTACACAATAGAATACTCAACACCACAGACAAAACCATCAATGTTTCAAGTAATTTTCATTAACATGCCCGACTGTAAGGCCTTCTGTGTTAGGGCCAATTACAAAATGAAATAATTCTGCAAGATCCAAAACCAGATCCAATACAAACTCAACTAGTTTAGCTCTGAAGACAATCAGAAGATGATGGAAACCCTAAGGTAGATCTAAAATTGAGCTTGTAAGCCTCCAAGCAATCTCCTTGTCTCCAAGTATGCAAACACCTAGCTCTACTACAATTGACTATCAGATTACAATCTGACCTGGAAGAACATCAAAAACTTTTCCACAACTTCTCTGTCAAACTTCGCATCTAAATTCCAGATCTGCTAAGTCCTCCAAGTTCTGATCTTTCCCAAAAATCTCTCCAATTTGTCTATCCCTTTGTCTCCCCTTAAACATCTACCCAAACCCTCCTTAAATACTAATCATCAGCCCCAAGTCGGTTGGGTGAAACTCTTAACTCCCTAAAACAATAATTAAATGCCATACAAGCCAGCTTACAAATGTATACAAACATTTAATTCTACATGTTAGCCCAAGACAATGGCTACCAACAATTAATTCACCAAGTCAGCTCAAAAAATCACATAGAACTCTAGTCGGTAAGTCAGAACTACCAAGCAACAGTAAAATTACCAAGCACACCAGGCATCGCTGAGCACTAGTATCAATCGAGCGCCGCAGGCATGATCGAGTACCACTTTCACCAAGCGCCAGAGACTACCAAGTTCCTTCAGTGACTGAGCTTCCTTCAATGATTGAGACTGTCGGTCAAGGCTACAACCAAGTAAAATCGGCCAAAACACAAACACTCCATGTAGTTTACCGAGGACATAGAATGCCCCTGCCTAAACCTTGGATGCCCCTACATTAGACACCCCAGGTTCCAAAAGATGTTCATATGTGAGAATAACATCTTTCAAGATTCAACACATAAATCCCAAGCTGGTTCTTCACATACAAGTCCTCCACCTTTTCTGCTTGCATTGTCTTCCACTCCAGTTTCCTCTATCTCTACAAGTCTTTTCTTGACAATGTATAGGTTGGTTCTCCATACTGGTCATTCATTTTCTCTAGATCTATAATCTTAGCTCGGCTACCAATACTCAGGCTTCTCCTACTAAGTGTTGTATCCATCAAAGGCATTAGTGAAAACTTCATGTCATTCTTCTTAACAGTAAACATATTCCTTACACAGTCATAAATATCTTTGAAATCATATTGCCAAGGCCTACCGAGCAATATATCACAACTATTCATCTTCACAATGTCAATGAAGCATTGTTCTCTAACTTCCAAAGCATGAACATCTTGTAACCAACCAAGCCTATAAGGACAAGGATGTTTCACTCTCTTCAAACCAAGTTTTTGAACTAGGTCCTCAACAACAAGGTTATCAGTACTACCACTATCGACAATAACATCACAGAGTTTACCTTCAGTCTTGCATCGAGTCCTAAAAAAGTTACTCCTCTGACAAGGTTCATCTTTTGTACTGAGCAATGTTCACCGAAGTAGCAAGTTCTCTGATTCAAGTTCATTCTAAATGTTCCCATTCATTACAGTAGTTCATCAATCAACCTTCTTCTATGTGCATTCAAAAGAATGGTGTCCTTCCTCTCCGCAGTTATAGCAAGTACCCTTAAAGCTAACTCTACCTATCTTCTTCTTCAGTTCCATAGGTTGTTGTTCATCTTCTACATTATTTAGTTTCTCCTTCACTGAGTGATCGATCTTTTCTTTCCCTTAGGAGTTACTAGGCTATTTCCTTTTCAACTTATCTTCTACCTTCAGAGCATACTGATAAGCATCTTCAATAGAATCAATCTTCAGCATACCAAGCTCATCCTAAATATTGAATCTCAGACCATTCACATACCGGGCTACTTTTTCCTTACCAAGCTCTCGGTGTCCAAACTGAATAGTAAGTTTATAGAACTCCTCGGTATAATCCTCAACAGACAAATCCTTTTGTTTCAGATTCTGCAACTTCTTAAAAAGTCAAGCTCATAGTCATCCGGTATGAACTTAGCTTTCAACTTAGTCACCATCAATCTCCACCGATTGATCATTTTTTCACCTTCATCTTCTTGGTCTCTCTATAGTTCTTTCCACCAAAGAGAAACATGTCCTTTCAACTTTGTCTGTGCCAATCTCACCCAAAGATGATCTTCAATTTCTTCTAGCTCAAAGAAATCTTCAAGTTCACCAATCCAATCAATTAGATTTTTGGGCTTCAAAGTACCAGAGAAAGTAGAAACTTCCATTCGGTAATTACTAAACCAAGTAGCAGATCTAGGTAACTGAGCAGTTCTATCTTCACCAGATCTATTCCTCCGGTCATCACCACTAGATCCAGTAGTCTCAAATTATTCAGTAGCTTCTTCATAGCCATCCTCAGTACCAACATTTTGAGGTATACCAGCAACAGTTCTCATGATCTTGACGACCATATCATTCTTCATTAATTCCAATTCAGATCTGAAATCTAATTTCACCTTCTTTGTGATCCTGGATTCAATAGTATCACAAAGATCTAAAAAAACTCTAGGGTCCAATCTTATCGGAGGCATCCTTAAAGATAAGAGAAACCCTCTACAACAAACCCTCACTGATCACCTTGTGACAATTTCCAAGTTGCAACAAGTCAGATCTCAACCTGCAATCTTGTAAATGACTAGGGAACAATTTCACAAGTTCAGTGCTTCAGATCTGCAATCCAAATTGCCTGCAATCCTTGCTCCAATAAGATCAAGTTTGCAAGATCAACCTTGCTAGGTCAAGCTTCTGCTTCAACAAGATCAACACTCACTCCAACAGGAACAAACCTTCGCTCTGATACCACCTTATGTAGTCAAGGATGGTGGATCCAATGAAGGACAATCCAAACCTTGCAGCCAAAAGAATTACACAGTGGAATAATCAACACCATAGACAAAACCATAAATGTTTCAAGTAATTTGCATTAACATGCCCGACTGTAAGGCCTTTTGGGTTAGGGCCAATTACAAAATGAAACAATTCTATAAGATCCACAACCAAATCCAATACAAACTCAGCTAGTTCAGCTTTGAAGACAATCAGAAGCTGATGGAAACCCTAAGGTAGATCTAAACTTGAGCTCGCAAGCCTCCAAGAAATCTCCTTGTCTCCAAGTATGCAAAACCCTAGCTCTGCTACAATTGACTATCAGATTACAATCCGACTTGCAAGAACATCAAGAACTTTTCCACAACTTCGCTGTCAAACTTTGCATCTGAATTCCAGATCTGCTAAGTCCTCCAAGTTCTGATCTTTCCCAAAAATCTCTCCAATCTGTATGTCCCTCCATCTCCCCTTAAACATCTACCCAAACCCTCCTTAAATACTAATCATCAGCCCCAAGTCAACTGGATGAAACTCTTAACTCCTTAAAATAATAATTAAATGCCATACAAGTCGGCTTACAAATGTATACAAACATTTAATTCTACATGTCAGACCAAGACAATGGCTACCAACAATTAATTCACCAAGTCAGCTCAAAAAATCACATAGAACTCTAGTCGGTAAGTCAGAACTATCGAGCAATAGTAAAATTACCGAGCACGCCAGACATCACCAAGCACTAGTATTGACTGAGCGTAGCAGGCATGACTGATAACACTTTCACCAAGTGCCAGAGACTATCAAGTTCCTTCAGTGACTGAGCTTCCTTCAATGATTGAGACCATCAGTCAAGGCTGCAACTGAGTAAAACTGACCAAAACACAAACACTCCATGTAGTTTACCGAGGACACAGAATGCCTTGCCTAAACCTTGGATGCCCCTGCATCAATTATCCTATTTGAGATTTCTCCTAGGAGTTGTGTTGTTAACATTGTGATTTATTTGTGTTGGTTGGGTATGTTGGATTGGTGGTTGTTCTTGCACATGCAACACTAGTGCCATTTTAGCATCGACAACCCCATCATTTGTCATGTTCTTTTTTTTGGACCGGTATTTATTTTTACCATAAGGTGCTAGAGTATTGTTCTCTTTCTTGATGATTCCCTTAAAGGTGATGGATCTCTTCACTTTTATCCCATGTTTAGATAGTTCTTCAAAGGTCTCAATACTAGGATTTAATCTTCAAAGGTCTCAATACTAGGAGTTAAGTTCACACATTAGGTCTAGCTGACAATTTTCTATGAACATGTGGATATTTTATTTAGTTGGAACATGGAAGGATGATTTAGAGGAAACATTTCTCCAATGTTATAGGAAAGAGGAAAATCTCTTTTCTTTCTATTTCTTGGTGGTGAAAATATCCATTAAATGTTACTTCCATGACAATGTTGTGTGAATAGTGTGATATGAATTTTTCTACTAGTTCATTCCACGTTCTTATCCCAAGAGAGAGTCTCAAAAACCAATCCATGGTTGTACCACTAATACTATGTAAAAAAGTATCATAAGATATGTATCATCATGAGAAACTTCCATGCAAGGTATGAAAAACTCTCTTATATGATCGTAGGAATCACCCTTTTCCTTGTACCTATCAAACTTAGGTGTGAGAAAATTGGTTGAAAAAGGTGGCATATGTAGTTTCCTATCAAAGGGATAAGTACTGAGGTCTTCTATGGTATAAGACCTTTTAGAAGAACCTATTTATAGATGTGTGAACTACTATTGAAGGGTTTGTAGCTGCTGAGCAAGAAGATCAATGGTTGTTAGTGTAGCAGATGGTGTGTTAGGGTCAACAAAAGGGACTCCACTATTTTGGGATGTTGTAGGTATGTATGGTGGAAGAATATGATGGGATGCTAGGGTATATTGAGGCACTAGGATGTACTAAGATGTTGGATTATGATGAGGTATCATATTATGCTAAGGTACAAGAATGTATAGGGATGTTGGATTATGTTGTGGTACCAGACTATGTTGGGGTGCTAGATTGTGCTGAGGTACTGGGATATACTAAGATGCTGGATTTTGCTGAGTTATGGTATTATGATGTTGTATTGGCATATGTTGGGGTGCTAGATTATGTTGAGGTACTACTATAATAGTGGAAGTGTTAGGCCGACTTGCCATCATTTTTTGGATGAAACTAGCAAACATTGTTGAGTAATCTGGATTAGTTGGAGGTGCCACTTGACTGATTTGGGGTTGTTTTGAATTGGAAGGGACACTTGGTGGAGCTCCACTAGGAGGCTTCAGTTGAGGTTATCCTAGTAGGGGTAGCCCCTTCTTTGGTTGGGGAATTGTGCTAGAGGAAATTTTTTCCATTATTTGTGAAGTGATTGGTCGATGAGTCAAGGACAATATAGATGGTGTTGTTGTGGTAGTGAGTGTAGTAGATGCAGATGGAAAAATGGAAAATAAGGGATTGGTGTATTGGATCCCTAAGGTAATGGAAGATGTGGCAACCTGGGAAATATCTTGCGTGGAATTGGTGGATGGGAGGACTAAAATGGGTGGTAGGAGTGTTTTTGAGGCTACCCAAGTTGATGATACATGTATGTCTTCCACTATGGAGGACATGTCAAACCCAACATGTAATTTAGCATGTTTTTGTGCAAGCATAAAAAAGTATTTGTTCGAGTTAGATTCTATCATGGATTCCAAAATGAATTTTAATTTCTCTTCAATTAGGACTTCGTCAAATTATTCTTTCAAGCATCTAGCTCTGATTACCTCATGGGAGAGTTCATGCACTTGCAAATTATCATCTAGTTTTTTCTCATGGTGCAAAATATCTTAGGATTGTTGTAGTCTAGTGCCAAGGTTCTTGGTGAAAATTCAATTTCCTAATGGGGATCATGGTTAGGGATTTGACTGTACTCCATTGTGTCCTTACTCTTCTTCGATTAAGTGTTCAACATATGCAAGTTTATGATGAATTAGAGACAACTAAGGAAATCAAATTGTATATTTTTTTATATTTTTTGATATGGGATGATAATGAAAACTAGGAGTCAAATATGACGTCTAAGGTGTAAGTACCTTTCCCTAAGAGAGATTTTAGAAAATTTGAAGGTAAAAACTCTAAGAAAATACCTAAATTATAACGAGGATTATCTCGACACCAAAAGGTAGGATAAAAGTGATAAATTCTAGTAATAGTGTCTGTCTAAGTCAACTATTAACCAAAATGAGAAGCTACCTATGCTGAGACAAGTACATAAAGATAATATTGATGATGCCAAGATAAAGTGAAAGACCACTATAAGAATGCCGTAGGAAAATGCACCCTCTAATTTAAAAAATGACTCTAGGAAGTGTAATACTTTAACCATAAGAAACACAAGCTATGTTTTTGAGATTTTTTAGATTTTGAAGACTGATATGATGACTATGCAAAAATGAAAGATTCTAAGATATGTCTATCTAAGTATGCCGATCACAAGAAACTAGGATGTAATGTTTGTAGTTTGTTGTAGGACCAATTGTTTGTAGAATAAATCTTGTAGGAAAAATGTTGTAGGACCAATTTTTGTAGGACAAATGTTGTAGGACCAATTGTTGTAGGAAAAATGTCATAGGACCAATTATTGTAGAACAAATCTTGCAAGACAAATATCATAGGACCAATTGTTGTAGGACAAATCTTGTAAGACAAATTTTGTAGGACCAATCTTGTAGGAAAAATGTTGTAGGACCATTTTTTGTGGGACCAATTGTTGTAGGAAAAATCTTGTAGGACCAATTGTTGTAGGACAAATCTTGTAGGATAAATGTTGTAGGACCAATCTCAACAAACTCAAAGTCCATGTGTAGCTGCAGAACTAACTCAAAAGAAATGATCTGTGTATGTTCAACAAATTTTTCAAGCTGCAAGTTTTCATGAAGTGAATCACAACAAAAGAAATATGCAAGAAGTTTAATCTAAGGTCAAATTTAACTTCACCTGAAATATTATAGGCCCATTTCTTGGGTGTCTGTTACCTCACACAACATAAGTGTCACACAACTAGAGCTAAAAATCCCTTGAAGGTACCTGTGCTATTGCCTTTTTTGCTTATTGTTGTCATGTTAATGAAGATATCTTTTGTAACACAATATCTCTATGACATATATGATAGGAATCTTGGGGGGAGATTCTTTTTCAACCTCTCGTTGTACTATAATAAGACAAATGTTCCAAGGTAAACTAGGTAGCATCTATTTAATAGGGTTGTAGTAAGTTCTATGGTGTCTCCTCAATCATTTTGTACGTGTGCAAGTCACTTAAGAGCCTATTTGACCATATTGGATACCTAGGGATACTTCACCCGGTCCAAAATATCATCAACACACCTCAGCTGAGCTTGAGGAGATAAGACAAGAGTTTGTTTAGAGTCTTATTTATATACAGACCAGAAGGATTTTTTGGTCTAAGGTCATCTTTTGTAATGGGTTAAGCAATCCCTCCAAACAAGCCTATCTAAAATACAAATAGTTTCTAATCTAACAGATTGTGCAAGCGCACCAAGAACCTCAAACACTTGGTTAATCGTATTACGCACCAATAGTCAAATGTGAACCGAGCTATCATCCATACAAGAACATGAGTTCATTTTTAAGCCCAAACCAAATGATATTTGTTTTATCCGATTTTAGATGCACCAAAGTCCAAATGTATTTTCCCTTATTTGATTTTATTGCACCAATCTCAAATGTTCTTTTCCTTGTTTAATTTTTAACCATATGCCAATTTTAAGCACTAAAACAAAGTATGAGTTTGTGATGTTTGAGAATGCATTGTTCATTTTGAAGCACAAAAATGAAAGATGAATCAATTTTAGATTAACAAGATTAAAACCTACTTCCAAGCCACATGCTATAAGGAAAAGTTAGTACCGAAAAAACCTAGCAATTAGTTTTAGAATTCTCTAATAGAAATAAGGTTAATGTCGCGACAATTAATTTTTTTAGAAATTATTCATACCTTGTCCACATAGGTGTCAATAACTCCTTGTTATCTGATTTCTACCTCCAAAGAATTGATTTATTGCATCTTAGCTGGCATCTTGTTCTTTTTTCATCTCTCTTTCTCTTCTTCTTTGCTCAACAAGTCCCTAAATCTTGATTTTTTTGTGTTTTGATGGCCAAGTGCATTACATCAAGTGCATATTTTCAACAATTAAAATGTGTCATTTTGTAATAGAGAATAATATTTTAGATAGGAGAGAAGGAAATCCCATTTTGTAGTTTCGAAACAATGTTTTTGATAAAATGATTATCACTTGCACCTGCACACAAAAAGAAAAGCATTCAAAGATCTCTCTCTCTCTCTCTCTCTCTCTCTCTCTCTATATATATATATATATATATATATATATATATATATATATATATATATATATATATATATATATATATATATATATATATATATATTAATAATATTTCTCATCAAAATTAAAATCACAAAGAATAGAGCCCTTGTAGAATTTCAATACCTTTCTAAAAATGTAACTATTTCAAAAAGAAATTCTGATTTGTGTCTAAATTTTTTTTATTTATAAAATCTCATAAAAAAAATTAAAATTTGAAAGAAAAAAAGAGAAAAATTTGAAATTTGGACTGTAGCTTCCTTATGTCAAAGAAAACTTGTAAAACAAAATTCAAAGCATAATTCTTTATTTTGTGTCTTAGGGACCCATTTTCTCAGAACATACCACTTTTAATAGATCTATTTTTTTTGCAAATATTTTTCAAAAAAATTAAAATCATAGAGAATATGCCCCCTTTAGAATTTCAAGTCCTTTCCAAAAATGTAAAATTTTCAAGGAAATACGCTAATTTGTGCCCAGAATTAATTTTTTTATGAAATATCATAAAAAATTATTAAAAAAATTAAAAAAATCAAACATTATGAATTTTGGACTATAGCCTCCTTATATCAGTGCAAACCTGAAAAAATAAAATAAAAAAAATTCTAAGCGATTTGAAAGATATGATCAAATTTCATGCTAGGTTCACCATTTTGTAATCAAGCAATAAGGATCAATAAAAAACGTACAATAACATAAGAGATCTCAACCAAAAAGAGATTTATTAGTGCAATTAGTATTCCCAATCATCAAGAAAGAATGCAAGATAAACAGTAAGCATAAACATCATACATAAAAAAATCAATTTAAGAACATGAATATCCAAACCATATGAAATCCTTCCTTGGTGTTCTCCTTCTCATGCAATGTGGGCTCTTAGAATTGATCTCAAGATTGTGCCAACATAAGAATTTAAAGCAATTGTGGTTTTCTTGAAAGATAACAAAAGGCTCTCTATTTATAAGTTTTTTAGGGTTTCAACCAAGAATGCAAGATTAAAGGGTTGATTGATTGTGATAGAGAAGTTGAACTCAAAGTGAGTGGGAGTTCAACTTTTCTTGACTACCTTGATTGAGGGATTGATTGATTTTTTAGCGAATAGATTGGATAGGTGACTTGAATGGACTAGTGATATAATAGAAGAGATCAATGAGTTAGTTGATTACATGGATGAGTTAACTGATTGGATGGATTAGAAGATTGAATTGATGGAAGACTTAACTGATTACATGGATTAGAATATTGAATTGATGGAAGACTTAATTTATTGTTGAGGGAGGAATTAACAATGTGAATTAATAGTTAGGAGAGGGAATTGTGGAGTGAAGAGTTGTGATTGAAAAACTAACTCAAAGTGAGTGTGAGTTAGGATTTAGGATGATAATTATGATTTAAATAAATAAAATATTATTGATTTGCCCATGTGGAGATATTTTATAAATAAATAATTATTTTTTTATGAGAGGAATTATTAGTTGTAATTAAATAAATATAATTTATAATCATGAGAGGGGAATAATTAGTAGTTTAATTAAATAAATATCATTTATTTAATCATGGGATAGAATTTGATTTAATTATTATAGAAATTATTGGAAAGTTAAGGTGTTGAGAGGAGGGGTGAATCAGAACCTTATAAAACTTTTAACCTTCAATAACTATTTTATCCCTATTTTCTTGGCATGCATACAACTTAACAAACTATTTGCCGACTGTAAATAAAGTAAAGTAAACTCATTCATCCATCACACATAACACATATCAACACATTTGACACATGATTTTGGTTATGCAGAAACCCTTGGTTAGAGGGGAAACTTGAGGTGGGGATGACACCCACAATCCTCCACTAATACAAAATATTACTTCTAGTGATTTACCCGGTTAAGAGTAATACAAAATAAGACCTGCTAAAGTATACCTAGTTAAAGGATTTCAGAACACTCATTAAGTGTGCACTCTGCTAAGAGATTTACAATAAAAAGCTTGCTAAAGCTTACCCAATATGTGGGATTTAATAATATAAAAACAATAATGTATTCCAGTAATAAATGATATGTAATAATGCATCTACATGTATGCTAAATTAGATCCTTTGTGCTCTTTACAATATCATTACCTTTTCTCTGACTGATTTCACCAAATCATTCACTTCCTCTGCCCAGTAGCCTTAACTACTTTGTCTTTGTTCTGTGTTCTTTGCTTCATTGTCTTCTCTCTCTTAGTCTTTTTCTCAATTCATCCTTATGTATTAAATATGTAACTTCCTAATTACTTGACCTAATTAGGGTTTAGATCCTTCTGTAAATCTTGGTCAAATAGATCAATGATCCATATTCATTTCCACTTTCCATGAAATCTTTGCATTATTCTCATTGGTTCAATCTGTGCCTTGGGATTAGTTATAATTAAGGTTCAATCCCAATACGTCTTACCTAGCGATTTCCTTGATCTTTGTAAACTATTTTATTGCTCAATAGAATCTGATCAAACTTTTATATCCATCTTGTATCACTCAGTATTCTTTCCTGATCTATTCGGTTAACATACTTGTTTGGTACTCTTCCTATTCAGTAACTATTGTGTTTAGTTAAGTTTATTTGTTTGGTGTCCATTATGCTTGGTATACATTGTTAACTAAATGCTTTGCTTTGTGCTCAGTATTGTTTTGCCTTGTCTTACCAACTATGTTTCTCTTCATTGATTGTCTTTCTTCCTCATACCGACCTGATCTATTCTTCACTAATGATAACACTAAATGAATTTATGAGTAACATTATCCCCCTTTAGCATTGGTGACAAAAACTTTAGTAACTTAGTCAAAATTTGATATCGCCAATATATGATAACATAGTGATAACTCCCCCTCAACATACTCCTCATTTTTAAAAAAATTCTCCCTTACATTCTCCCTTATATGTTCATAGTGAGCTTTATCTATCTACTATCCCCTATCTTTATAGTCTACTATCCATATATTTACTATCTCTTGTAAATATACTATCCCCCTTTTTTGAAAATAATGCCAAAAACAAAAATGTAATGTACAAAGAATACTCACAATTTATCAAACAATCCTTTGTAAGTAGATTTAGCACTATCATATGTAGTTTTCCATGTTTCTTGTAGTGCTTCAAGTACTAAAAGTTGAGCTTGTAGTTGCAATGAAATATCTTCCATATGATCCATTATTGGTATCTTAGGTGTTGCAATTAGCTCCTTGGCTTTCTTTACATTTACTTGAATAACCTTCAAATGAGGAATGATTTGTGCCCGTAGTTCAAGTATTTCTGCTCTAATTTTCTCATCTTCCTTCTTCAAATCCTGTTATAGGCTCATAAAATGCTTAATGTTTGAATAATGTTCTTGGAATGTTTGAGGGTCATTAGTTAATTTATCTGCACTTTCCTTTAGATCTTCATCTAGCTTCTTCAATTTTTCTAGAACATGTTGGGTAAAATGAGAAAAATTGCAAAGCTATTGGAATAATTGAATTATTACCTTGATGGTGTCCTCCAACTTGGTAGAAATGATAGAAAGTGCAACCTTTTGTTCACAATATTTTGCATTAGGTTTTCAATTAACTTTTTTTTAGCTCACTGCTTGACTATCTTCAACATCAATATCAGATTCATTTACTTGACTTAAAAGTGAGACTAACTATTCAATTATAGATTCATTCTCATTAATTGGAGTCTCAAGTACAATCTGTAATAATATGTCTTTCAGATATGATAGTAATTGATGTTGTTTCCTCTCTTGTTCTAGTTTATCTTGTGCTGCTTTTCTCTTCAACAATTCACCATACTTCATCATTTCATCAGAATTCATTTTGGTTGGATCACAAATGGGGATCACTATTTCTTCATTTAGTGATATCTTCTCCTTTTTATTTTTTTTCTTCTTCTTAGTATGAGAATTGATTACACTTCCACTAGGTGAAATGGTTGGAGGCAATGGAGCCTCGATATGCTACTTAATGAGTTCTTCAACTTTTTCTTTCTCACCTTTCTTTTCAGTCTCTTTTAATTTTTCTTTTTCTTGTGCATCCATTTTCATGCATGTAGAAGAATCATCTGTTGTCTCTATAGTAGGAGGCTCTTTAGCTTTCTTAGTGGTTGTGGGTTTATCACCCTTATTTGTTTCATTCTGCTTCTCGATTTCCTTAACTATTTCCTCTACATCTTTAGGTACATTTGTATCGATAGTATCATTTATTTTAAGTGTTACCTTAATAGGTGTAGGAACCAAATATTCATGCACTTGCTCCAAAATTATTGCATCCTTCATTAATCATGCAATAGCATGATTAACAATTGATACATCTTCAAGGTGTTCCTCGGTAGTATCCATGACATCTTGATATTTATTTACATTTTCATCTGGATCCTTTTCAGTGATGTTGTTTATTATAACTTTTTCATTTGTAGTACTAATCATGAAAGGAATATCATCAATTACTTTACTTATAGTATCCCTAGGGTCATCGGCTAGATTTTCAACTTGTGCATCGGTAGGCAGCTCGGTATATGAGATTTCAAATTTTTTAGGTTCATCCAATTGAAATATCTTTCTCCATTCTCTGTGGGTTTCTTCTTCCACCTCTTGTGCTCTGCTCATCAAGATGCTCAAAGATCTCTTCTTAATCATGAATCTTTTCTTATGATTTATTAGGGATTCATCAATTTCTTGTACTGATAGTGTTGGTACAGTTATGACTAGTGATCTCTCCCTTATCTTCCTTTCACTATCAAGTGCATATTTCCATCTTGCACTTATTCTGTCATATAACTCCTCATGAAATATCCCTACAAGTTCCATAGGTACAATTTTGAATGTGTACATTACATCAATAGTTGCTTCTTCAATATTCAATTTGTCCTCATCATTTAACTTATAAAACTTTAATATGTGCAGAGAACCAAAGTGTCCATTTTCTCATAGAGCTTCAACATGCTCATCAATTGTTTTTAGTATAAAATTTTTAACAACTCTGAATTGCCCTTCATTATTTGATTATGTTCTTTTACTATCATCATTCTTTTATTTCTTCATTGGTGTTTCTTTTTTGTGTATTTCCTCTTCTGATATGTCTTAGTTTTAGGTTGATTCTCCTTAGGTACAATGACTTTACTTCTACCTCTCTTTGTAGGTAGTGTGGGGGTTGATGTTTCTTTAGTCCTTGACCTAGTAGCCTTCAGACCAACATTTTCCTCTATTATGTCCTTTTTACCCCTCTTTAGTTTAGACTTCTCTGCTTCTATTTCTACTTCCTTATCTTCTTCACCTTCGATTTCTTCATCAACCAACTTATCCTTCTTTTCACCAAATTTCTCTTTTAATGTGTTTAACATTTCTCTTGATTTCTTTTGAATCTTAGGACCTAGGATTTCAAGTCTTATCCTCTTCTTGGCTTATCCAAATGTTCCAAATCTTTTTACAGTCATATCTACTAGTTATTTCAACAAAGTTTCAATGGCTAGAGCAGCTTAGTCATTATCTATCTCATAATCCATCAGTTTTACCCATGATGTTCTCGGTTCAACATCTTTGATTAGACATGAGTTCGTGTTAGCTAGAAAACAAATTGAGTCTTTGTAATTCTCAACTAGCTGTGGGGGAATCCTAAACCTTTGATGCATTCTAGTATTAAATTTATCAAAATATTCACTCATCACACTCGTCACCTTATCAAAATTCTCACCCAGACCATTGATATAATCATTAATTTGATAAGTAACATGCCTATTTGTATTCCAATTTACATCACCGATTATAGGAAAGAAGTTTTGCAAGTAGAAAATGAGACATACCAATAATGAACCATACTTCAAATTATTGGTGTTGGAAACTTTGATAGTATGTATATTGTCTTCCATTTGCTTCAAAAGTATCTTGGCTAGGTCAACTTTGAAACCTTTCTTCACAATTTTATATGCCAAATCAATGGCTCCACATAGTACACTATTCAATTTGCTCAATTGATATATTTTGTATGCAATGAAACATATAGCAAACCTTGTCTTGACATCACTGATTGTGGACACTCAAAGACCTCAACCATCCCATGTTTCTCTAGGGCATTTTTCTATTTCTTCTTTGGTGCCGCTCTCATAGGTTTAGCTTTCTCAACAATCAGATAACCAATAACCATATGTATAACATCCTTTGTGATTTTTATCGGACCATCAAGCCACATTGATTTCTCATGCACTCAAATAAGAACAATCCTTATCCATTCATCCTTGAAAACCTTTTGGAAATGGAGGGCATGGGTCAAACCCTTCATTTCCAAATGCTTGTGATCATCTTTTAGTTGACCATCTACACATAGTGCATTATATGCATCTTGTATTTTGTTCCCACATATCTCACCAATCTTGCAATGAATAAATGACCTAATGTATTGAACCAATAAAACCCTTAGAGGAAAAGATGAAAGTGCTCTAGTCTCATCAATTTTCATATCAATCTCTGGATATAACTTATAGTTAATCTCTTCTTAGTCTCTCCTTTTTATCAAAATAGGTTTTGCAACCTTGGATGCCTTGGATTGGGAAGAAGTAGATGCCATTTTTAGTTTCTTGACTAGGGTTTCATCGAGTAGTTGTTAAATGACTTGGCTCACTCAAATTCTTTCACTAGATAGCTCACACTACTAACAAATTCACTTGATTCAACTCAAAGATCAAATGCTCATTCAAATCACTCAAGTCACTCTTCAATACTCTTCGAATGCAAAGTGACAAATGAAATGTCTAACCTTGTATTTATAGTGAAAAACACATTTAGGGTTTGGTAATGTGCAATAAATGCTCTTTCACTGGCTAACCGACTAGTAATCATACCAACTACTAATCATCGCTCAGTTATTCAATACTTCTCTATCGACCATCCAACTTATTCAGTTATGCTTACCGACCAAACTAACTTTCACAATTATAAGATTTATCCTATTGCATCTTTCTATATGATGATTTGGATGTCAATTCATGATTGTGAGGAACTGATGTATGATAAAATAATTCAAATATAGTTCCCATACCTACCTGTATGGTTTAGTTTGTAGTAGTGGAGTCACCCAATTGAGAGGATGAGGTGTCACCAATTGATCTAGTTGATGTTCCAATATCTCCAGTCTTCCTTTTGCATATTATGTTGATCTGATTGTGAATTTCATCAACATTTATTGTACTATTTCCTTTAGAGTCTTCATAATTTGGTACATACTTTCAGTATCTACAGTCTTTACTCAAGTGACCGACCTTGTTACAATGAGAACATGCCATGCCAAGTGTCTTGCAAATACTAGTATTTCCTCCCATGTGTAGTGTTAAGACTACAAATATTTTTCTAGCCATCTGTATTAAGTTGTGTCCAAATCATGTTAATGTAATCCATAGGTTTTATTTGGTCCAAGCCCTAATTATTTTCCTTGTTTAAAAACCTAAGTATCCCTTGGTTTCTTATGCTTCTTCATTACTTTTTGGGAGTCACTTAAGTTGGTTTTAAAACATGTGTTTTAAGTGTCATTGAAGGAGGCCAAGTTCATTAAGTCGTATTTCCTAGCAGGACCAGTGTATTATTTTTCCTAAGTCTAAAGTCTCCATGATGTTTTAAAGGAAAATTAGATTAGTTTCAATCTAACGGTGGGTGCGATCCCATAATCAGAAGATGCAAAGAGTTTACCCTTCAAGGCATCACACTTGAGTGACACATAGCTAATGGTGGGACTTGGTCGGGACTAAAGGAGAAGATAGATATCAGTCAGATCAATTTTGATCCAATGACATATGCGATGTTGCTAATCGAAGCTGCATACCTTTTTAGTCATCACACGATCACGCTTAAGTGACAAGTGTCCTCCTTGAGATCATGGGACCGATATTGAAAGGTGATAAAGTATGGTTAGATCAAGTTTGATTGGATGGTAGGCACAATCCCATGATCAAAATTTACTCACTAAATCTTGATCAAGGCATTGAGCCTTGGTGATGCCTATCCAGGATGACATCACATAGTGCAGGCTGAAAGGTGGTAAAGTATGGAGAGATCAGTATTGATCGGATGATAAGCATATTTCTGTGATCAAAACTACAAGAGAGATACTGATCAAGGAATCACACTTGAGTGATGCGTGTCTAATTTGATAAAGAGAAAAAGGTGGGGCCTAAGCACCATGTGGATTTGAGGTGTCACTTTCTGATTGGTCGATTTTGTAGCCATGAGGGGTGATGTGGGGGTCATCGGTCTTTTGACTTTTTGTGAACCACATGATGTGCTAAGAGGGTTTAGATCAATGACTCTATTTTGAATTTTGTTTCATGATGCGAGATGCTCCATTTTTACCTGTTGAGGTTGCAGTTTTGAAATATGATGATGTCTTTTCAACAGGGTTGGTTAATTGAAGGGTAGGAGGAAATGGAGTTAGTGAGCTAGGTAGATTGGATTTTTGATCTAATCTGATCTATTTTGCAGAGATAGAAAGGAAAAAATTACGGATAGAGAATTGATGAATGAGTGTTATATCAGTCGATCAGAACTGATTTGTTTTCTTTGATTGATGCTAAAATATGATATTGAAGTGGACATTCTTTTGGAAGAAGGAGATTATGGTATGGGAAAATTATTAGAGAAATTCAAGCCCCTGCCACATAGAAGTAGGTGAGATGGTTCTGATATTGATTGAGAAGATGAGGGAGAGAGGTCATTAATGAAATAAATCTTTTCCTTGTGGTTTGTCTGCTAGGGTTACTCCTACAATATAAATCAAATTTGATTCTGATATCTCTGGGCTTTTTGGCCATCCCTTTTGTAGTAACTCTATGTTGTCACAAGTAGTTTTGGTGGTTGAAAACTTACTATCCCTAAATGATTTGAAGCTAGTTGCAATCCTTTCTCTTTAAAAGGATTCCCAAGATCATTTAGATGCAAAAAAAATTGAGATAAAAAAATGAATACAACTCTGGTTTGAGAACTTTTGCCAGTTTTTGAGTGTACTTAGTTCTTCTCAAATGTACTGAAGCTTGATATATTAATGAAAATATAGTTTCAAGCCCCTTTTCAATACTTGATTATCTTTGTATGTTTCCTTTGATTTCTTATGAATTAGGATTGTAAGGCATTTCTAGTTCATCAATCTATAAGGTAGATTGTGAAATAGTTACAGGTTGCTTTCAAGAAAAGTATAAGCCCTAAAGATTATTTCAGAGGGTTTTAGGGAGGATTTATAAATCTGATGATCTTGTAATGAACTGTTGAAAGTTCAGTGTAAGGCATAGATGTCTTTTATGGGGTTTGAAATGTTTTCAATGATATTTTTTGGTGGATGTATATTCATTTAGACTCTATGTCCTAGGATTTTAGCACTGGTCATGTTCCAAAGTTGCAAGAAAATCTTTAAAATTAACTCAAATATATTATTTACAAATTTTGTATGATGGATGTTTAAAATATGTGTTAAGAAGACACATATCCATTGTATGGTTTACTAGGAAATGATAAATCAAGAAGGTACACCTGCTTGAGTCTATGGAGCTCAAAGTGAAGGAGGATCTTTATCCTCAATAAGTTAGATCTTTTCCTGATAGATTGGGAATTGGGTTACAATGAGTCACATGCATTACTTTCCATATAGCAATCTACAAGAAAAAGCTCCAACAAAAATGGCAACTCCACTAGGGAATGGAGACATAACAAAGTATTGTTGAACCTAAGAATTGTTAGATAACTGAGAGGGGGGGTGAATCAATTAGTTCCAGTTATCCTATAGTCCCAAATCTCCCAGATGTATATATTCAAACTTTTCAAATAAATTATCAACTCAGTAAGCTATCAATAATAATTTTCTCTTCATCTATTGATTGCCAGTCAATTCAATACTGTGTTTATAGATAAGGCTAAATATAAAATGTGTAAAGTAAAATAACAATCCAATCACATCAAATACACATAACACATAGATTTTTAACATGGAAACCTTGTTAGGGGAAAAACCACTTGGGACCGGTAACTCAAAATAATTCACTCTTCTGAAGTGAGCTCGGTTAGGAGCCAACCATGTCAAAGGTTACAAAACACACTGTGAGGTGTGGCCTAGTGAGAGGATTTATCACTAACAATTCTCCCTTGACCAAAAGTCACTATGGGGTCAACAAGAAAACCAACAACATTCATTGAATGTCATATTGAAATACAAAAAGATTGTTTTGATTACATAAAAATAGGTTTTGAAAGGACCCGAAACCTTTTACATCAAGATTACAAGATAAGCATTAAAAATCCATCATAAATAGTGCATCAACACCAAAAAAAAGACACCAAAAACATAACAAGTCTTTAAATAGAAAGACAGAAAAGAAAAGACAACATGACAATAGACAACAAACATTAGGCTAGATACACTTCATAATATCAGCCGCCTGTTCCGCCAACATCTGTGTATTGTGAGAGGAAACTTTGAGTTCCTTAATATCTTTGTTCTTATTAACCTCCAACTTCCTAAAGCTTGCTCTAGTTATTTTGTTGGGTCTGTGGTCCTCCTTGACCTCAATAAGTGCTTGCTCCCCTTTTCCCTGATCCATTTTGTCCATGAGAATCTTGACATGATCAGCCGACACCTTGAGAATGGCAAAACTCTGCTCAACAATGTTACCCACCATCTTCTCCAGCTTCTCAATTCTATTTTCCATTTTGTCAATTCTCTTTTTAACCATCTCCCCATCTTTTATTTTCTCCTCCATAGCTATGATTCTATCATTAAAGGTCGTAAGCCCCTCAACTCTGCCAACAATCTCCTTCAGCTCATCAATGCACTATCCCATAGTCTTCTCTCCCAGATTCATTTTTCCAAGGATCCCTATTTCCTTTTGAAGCTGATGGATATGGGTTTTGATAGTGCTAATGTCATTTTTCATGGTGCTGAGGTTGCTAAGGAAAGAAAGACACCCCAGATTTTTAAAGTCCTTATTCACACCCACTGTCTCCTCCTTGGAGCTCTCCACCTTATCCCTTTTATCAGCCTGACCATCCTTCTCAATGTTAGCCACATCCTGGGCTATTTCCTTCATGATGTTATCATCAAACAAAACATTTTGATCTAATTCATCTCTTTCCTCCATGATAGGATCCTTCTCCACCCGCTTTTCCTATTTTCCCTAAATATTCTCCTATGAGGCAGAGCCATCATCAGAATAAATTACAAGCCTCTTACCCCTCTTCTTAATCCTCTTATTAGCTTTGGTGCGCTTCCCTATAGGCTCCATTTTCTTTTTACCCTTCCTCTTCACACTGTCATCCCTACTCTCTTCTTCCTCCACCTCCATATCAGTAACCAAATCCTTAATCTTGGTCTTCTTGCTTTTGGACAAGGATTCATGATGCTTGGAGGGTTTTCTAGTTTTCTCAGAATCACCCTCATCTTCTTCAGTGTCCTCCATAAAGGGTTCCTCCAAATCTTTTCCATCAGTGTCATAATATTCTAGGGCCTTTCGATTCAGTCGGGACCTCTCAACCTTCTTAGACTTAAGAACATCATAGATAAGGACCATCAACCCATCATGATAGGCATGGTCACCATCAGGGTCCCTCTACCAGCTAAGAATCGTAGCATTCAAAGAGCTCAATAGATAAAAGGGGAAATTAACTTTAACCCCATGTCTAAAATGATTTAAAAGAATCAAATGGTGATTATAAATTTTGGTATATCTACCATCTAACGTAATGCAACTAATGATAACAAAAAGAACCAATCTCCATGCCATAGAGATGAATTTAGGGTTAAAGTAAGAATTATCAACCTTCACCATGTGCTTCCTTTCCTGGTCCGTAGGCGCAAAAACCTCTAGAGCTTTATTTGACACCTTCCTATCCCTATAGAAGTTAATCCCTTCAATCTTAAGACCTGTCGCCTCAGCGATGATCTCCTTAGTCACCTCCATGCTCTGCATTCCCACCATAATTTTCCCTTTGTTCCAGGTCTTGATGGAATGCTTGGTAACAACAGTCTTCTCTCCATGCAACTTTTCCAAATAAACCGCTAGTCCTCCTTCTTTAACAATGTTCCAAACCTCTAGGTTCTGGTTCCACTCATTAAAATTCCTTGGCTCACATCTTTTCTTACAACTTCCACTGGCTCTACAACTGTCAAAAAAACCTCTCTCAAAACTTCTCACAACACTCTAAAGCGTAGGCTTGAAGTCATAATAATACCATCTAATGCCGCGAAAGGCCCATAAATTGTGTGAGTTGAAGGCAATAATCATCTTGAGATCACTAGAATGTCCTTCATCATCCTCCCATGAGCCCCTCCACTTATTATCTATTAATGCGATCTTCATTAAGTACATGTTTCCTTCTATGCAATTCATCCATATCAATTAATGATGCCCCTTCAGGAGGAAGGATGATCCTTTCATCCCATTCAATGTCCACCTAGTTACAACATGCCACATTCACAGCCCAGTCAGCCATCGAATTGGCTTCCCTATAATTATGAGTAATCACACATAACTCAAAGGATTTTATGATATTTTTGGATTTGTTAATGGCATTAGAAATTGTCCATGAAGGGGTCATGATATTATTAAGACACTTAATAATATTCAGAGAGTCCCCTTCAACCCAAACTTTTCTATAATTTTTCCTTTTTGCCAACATAAGACCATAAAGAGTAGCATTGGCCTCAATAATATGGTTAGTATTCAAACTGATAGGAATGGCCTTGGCACCCTTGCAATTCCCATTATCATCTCTAATAACAATGCCACAACTAGCAATCCATGGGTTGCCCTTAGAGGCACCATCAAAATTGATTTTCATCCATCCATTAGGGGGGAAATCCTAGCGGGCCTCATCCCTCAGACTTATCTTGATATCATGGACCTTCTTACCATCTAGCTTCCAATTTTTGAAGACTTTCACCTCCCAATCATCTTCAAGATCCTAATATTTATTCATCAACCAAATGTTCTCTAGCAGGGATCTCTTAATCTTATGAAAGATCATATCCCAGCTAGACTCCTTACTCCTAAAGATCCTATCATTCCTCTCTTTCCAAACCCCCTAGTAGATATAGGGTAAGAGGAAGTTGCAGATAGATAATAAAAGATCATTATTAGTAGGAGATCTCTATGAAGTGAAAAGCTCCTAAATACCCTGTGGAAAGATCCAATCCATATCCATCAAATCCAAAAACTTCTCCCATATTTTCCTAGCAAAGGCACAATGAATAGTCATATGATTAATGTTCTCCTCATCATTCTTGCAAAGACAACACCTGTTTCTTAGATATAACCCCCTTTTCCTAAGATTGTCAATAGTTAAGATTTTATCTTGTAATAAGATCCAAAAAAACACATTAATTTTAGGGGTTAAACCTTTAAACCAATCTTTCACCCAGCATGGTTCAAGGCAATTCTCAAAATTCTATATATACAAAGAGGAGACGAAGAAAGAGCCATTAGAATTGTATTTCCATATTAAAGTATCCTCCTCATCAAAGAGGAAGAAAACATTCAGAATTTTATTCAGACTTCTAAGAGAGGGATCCACCCTAGACAAGTCAGTCCACTTATCCCCATCCCAATAGTCAGCCACATGTGAACCAAAAGCCTGTTTACAATGCAACATCTTTTCTTTCCGATTTGAATCAAAATTAAGAGGGTTATCCAAAATCCAAACATCTTCCCAAAAAAGAATAGTCTTACCATTTCCCACCTTCTATTTGACACCCTTCTTGATCAAATCCTTGTTTCTCAAAGCATTAATCCAAATGCTATAACCTCCTTGTGTAGATTCCTGATTCAGAAAGTTTTGGAAGTCACTCATGTCCCTATTATATTTGTTGTGCCAAATAGTACTCCATTCTCCTGGGGTCTTGAAAAATCTCCAAAGGAGTTTGGCCATAAGAAAATCATTCATACTTCTTATACTTCGAAGACCGAGACCTCCTTTCTTGACCAGTCTACAAACCTTATCCCAAGCAATGAGAGCCATTCTCTTTTTGTGTTCCACTCCAGACCAAAGGAAATTCTTTTGAATTTTCTCAATACTTTTAGCAAACTTCCTAGGGATTTTAAAAATAATTAAAGAATAGAGGGGGATACTTTGGAGAGTAGCTTTAAGAACCAAAATTTTACCAGCCCGGCGCAGAAGAGCAACCTTCCAACTAGCTAAGCTCCTATGGAATTTATCAATCATATCTCTCCAAAAAGAATCAGGGGGATCAAGGCAAATAGGAAAACCTAAGTAGGACCCAAGAAGGCATCCCATCTCACATCCCATAACCCTTTTTATCCTTTCTTGTCTTTGTTTAGGAACATTAATGAAGAAAATAAAGCTCTTGTTCCAATTTATAATCTATCCAGGAGCAGCACCATAATTATCAAGGGTGTTTTTGATGATTTTACCATTTTTTATAAAGGCTTCCCCCATAATAATAGAGTCATCCATGAACTACTGGTGAGAATAGATCTGCTCTTTTGAAGAAGGCTGTAGCCCTATAAATTCACCTTTGTTAACCAACCGACCAACATATCTACCCAAACACTCTGCCATAACAATGAACATGATTGGAGACAAAGGATCCCCCTGTCTAAGAGCTCATGAAGATTTGAAGAAGGGAGTAGGAGATCCATTCACAAGTACCAAGAAAGTAGCAGAGGAGACCAAGTAATGTATAAGATCTCTACTTCTCTTATTGAAACTAAAAGCCTCTAAAGCAGCCTTCAAAAAATCCCAGTCCACCCTATCATAGGCTTTAGACAAGTCCAGCTTCAACAGAAAACCTTCTTTTTTAGACATCATCAGGGAATGGATGTTTTCATGAACAAAAATGATTGAGTCCAGAATTTGTCTCCCAAGGACAAAGCCATTATGCTATCCAGAAATCAGGGAAGGCAGGAAAATAAGAACTCTCGAGGTAAGAACTTTTGAGATAATCTTGTACACAGAGTTACATAAGTTGATAGGTTTGAACTGATCCAAACTATCCACCCCACTTTCTTTGGAATCAAGGCTATAAAGGTCACATTAAGCTCCTTAAGAATCATTCTTGAGCCAAAAAATTCTTTAATCGCATTGGTAACATCATCCTCAATAATAGTCCAATACTTATGAAAAAATAAGAGAGGGAACCCATTAGGGCTAGGGGCTTTGTCACCTTCAAAGGAAAAGACCGCCTTATGAATCTCATCCTTTGAAGGGATAACAGTAATTGCTCTATTTTGTTCTTCATTCAAAATACAAGTAATACCATCCAACAACTCCTTTTGACTTTCCTTGTTCAGTTTATTAGCTTTCTTCAAGAGATCACTGAAAAACTTATTGGATTCTCCCCTGAACTCATCCTCTTTTTCACTAATGGCTCCATTAATCTTAAGTCTGGAGATTTCATTTCCCATACTATGTTTCATAGTGGTCATGAAAAAGTACTTCAAATTTTTGTCCCCTTCCTTCAAAAAGATCTTCCTAGACCTTTGTATCCAAAATCTTTCCTCTTTTGAGATGATATCATGGTATTCCACAAATTTAGTATCTTCCTCATCCTTAGAAAAGATGTTGTACCCATCCTTCTGAATACTATCTTGAATTTCCTTAAGCTCCTCTGCAATTTTCCTTTTGTTGGTAAAGATATTACCAAAAGTCTCTTTGTTCCATTTTTTAATATTATCCTTAACATTTTTCATTTTCTTTGCAATTTTGAACATTGTTGTTCCTTCAATCCTAGTACTCCACCATTCCTCAATGAGTTTTTCCAGATTAGGATGGATAGTCCACATTTTCTCAAAATGAAAAGGGAAATTCCTTTTCAAACCATTAGGCTCCATAATAAGAGTAATCAGATAGTGATCTGACCCAGCTCTAATATAAGCCGATAAAGTGCAAGAATAACTATTAAATCATTTACTAATAGCTAACGCCCTGTCAAGTCTGACTTGGATAAGCTCATTACCAGATCTCCTATTGGTCCAGGTATAACTAATCCCTTTCAAGTCAATGTTGTGTAAGGCTTGGCTATCAATGAAGTCCATTAGATGAGTTTTGCTATCCAGATTTGGTTGGCTCCCTCCAAGTTTCTCATTTTTCTTTAAAGGAGTGTTAAAATCCCCTATTATGATCCATCCTTCATCAACAAAGTCACTCCTTTTTCTAGAGATATCATTCCAAAAATATTTCCTCCCCCATTTAGTATTGGGAGCATAGATATTTGTCAAAATCCACAAGGTTCCATCGTTAATATGCCAAAATATGATATTAGCCATATTATTACCTTGGGAGATAACCTCCCCCCTTATGCAATTATAGTTACAAGTAACCACAGTCCCCCTTGAAGCCCCATCAACATCACCTCCTAAGGCTTTACCATTGCTAAAGAAATAGAGTTTCTCAACTTTGTCCTTTGACATCTTAGTCTCTTGAAGTAAAACAATATCTGGCTTGTTATCTCTTATCATATTTTTAACCATGTCCTGCTTATGAGGATTATTTAATCCTCTTACATTCCAAGAAATAATCTTCATTTCTTATGAAAGGATTCGAAATCTAGGATGGTTCTTTGACTACCATCCACTATGTTTCTGCTAGTCTCTAATGCTCTTCTTTTTTGATTAGAGGGCCTTCTTGGGGAAACATGAATGGCTCCCACATCTCCATTTTTTATGCTTCTAGTACTTCTAGCAATCATAGTAGCATTCTTCATCATCTTCAACACTCCTTTTTTCTTATTCTTCATTGTCTTTTTGTTCTCCACATCTGACCATCCATCTTTAGTCAAGACATCACACCCCAAAAGGGAAGCATCAATATCCACCTCATCTGCCCACTTTTAAACCTTAAGGGGTAAATGCATGTCAGATCCTATATGAGTAGAAATAGTATTATGAGACAAGTCCTCATTAAACCCCAGTATGGAACAATTTTGGGCATCCTGGAAGGTATCATCCTTATTATGTTTAGCATTACCTCTAGACATTTCTCTCTCAATCAAATACACATCAAAATCCTCCTTAACCTCCATTGCACCCAAGGGCCTGATCTAAACTTCTTTAGCAAAAGAATCATTAATTAATTCCATGGTAACCAACTTATTAAGCTTTGTGTCAGAAGGAGAAGTGCCACTGCCTTCTCCAATAGGGTCCCTCTCCTCCATCTTTCCTTCTTGCTTCCCATTGTCAATCTTCCCATTAAAGTTCATTCCAGATCTTGAATTTCTAACCCACACCTTCTTTTGTTTCTTAGGTTGGGGTATTAGTTTTGGGCATTGTTTAGCCCAATGCCCAGTTTTCTTATAGTGATAACAAGCAAATGGTGTGGACTCGTACTCAATCTTCTAGACCCAAGAGCCTAATTTGGACTAGAGTGTTATAGATTTTGACATGTCCACTCCCTGATGAACCCCCACACAAATCTTGGCATATTATAGGCATCTCCTAGAGACTAGAACATGATCCATAGACAAGAGTTCCCCAAAAACATTAGCTATTCCCTTGAAAACATCTTCCATCCAAAACTCAAGTGGTAGGCTTGAGAGGTTCACCCAGACTAGAGCCTACACTTTCAAATCATCCTCCATATTCAGGTTAGGACACCACTTATGAAGAATCACGGAGTGCTTTCCTATCACCCATGGTCCATTACACAAGGTATTCCTTAGATCTTTCTCACAAGAAAAAGAAAAGGACAAGCAACCTCTAGGGAGAGCCGCCACCTCAACTTGACCTTTCAAGATCCATTTTCTTTTCACAAAAGCCCTAACCACCTTGATATTAGGGCAAGACCCCACAAATATCCCCACAAGAGAGTTATCCATTCTAGATATATTAAAATCAATGATTTGATCCAGAATGGTTATAGCAAAAGTGCCTTGCTCAAGGTTGGATAAATTTTTAATAGGTGGGAGAGAGGACTTACTAGTTGGCTTAACACCAAAAAGACCTGACCAACTTTTGGTAGGCATGCCAGAATTCATCCTGTTTTGATCAGTAGCCTCCATTCTGGGCCCCCCGGGTCCCCTAACCCCAAACCAACATCAAGAATCTTTCCTTGCTCTCTGTTCGCATCTATCTCCTCTTGTTGACTTCTAGACCCCGATGAACCAAAGTCAGATCCACCATTCCCTTTGCTATCTAGATTTGAAATTTGAATTATTCCTTTCCCTCTTGTTGACCCCCCCGCTTGCTCCTCCATCATACGTCCAGGAAATCTCCAAAAAGACTGTTAAGTCCACTCGGTTAAGAGATTTGTTGTAACAATGGTTAAACTGATATAGTAGTGATCTGATTCAAATACAACTAATGTTTTTAGATTTCCAGATCTATGCTAAGATCAAAATACCTCCTCTGATCAATATTCAATTCAATCCTTCATCTCCTCCAACTTGTTCATCTCAGTGAATAATACCCTAACACTCGGTAATGCCTATAGTTCAGCTTGGTTTTGTCTGTAACCAATTTGATTAGTGGTGCATGAAAATAGTCCTTTCATGCATATTCTCCAACAATGTCAATAAGCTCCAGACTCAATAATGAATCTCATGTCTCTTTAAATAAAATTTATAAATCATTTCGTTATCATCTGTTAGATTTTGCCTCTTAATCTCCATCGTTCCTTTTTACACTTCAAGCTTCCTCGATAGATGTGTCTATAACACATTTCGATCTTCTCCATTTGATCAATATTCAATTTTGTCAGCCATTAGATCATAAAAAACTTTATCTTCTACCTCAGAATCATAAGCAATTGTCCAACTCATCAATTCAGTAAGTTGTTACAAACTTTATTTGTTTCTCTCACTTGGTCAATACAAAATGTGCCAGTGATAACTAACTCAATTATTAATGTTACTTGGTATACACAACACTAGCTTAGTGTATACATAAATCTTCAATTACTAACCACATAAACTTGTTCAGTTCTGATCTTTGATACATAACAAAATCATATAATGCAATCAAGTCAACAACATGATGCCATAGACTCATTAATAAGTTACCCAATGTAAACCTTAGTCATATCTTTCATATCCATCTCATTCTAATTCCTTTATCATTTTCCTTCTTCATATGTTTGTAACTATCATGATAAGTATAGTCAAAACTAGTTGACATCAATGACAATACATTGACTGCTTTAATTGCCTCACATATCACTTTAGTAGCTCGGTGATCTTCAATCACTGTCTTTCACTTATCCATTCATTTCATCAAGATATTCAATTAGTTGTAGATCATCAAGGATCTCTGGTGTTTCATTTTTCAAATTATATTATCGATTTGACTTTGCCCATCCGAGTCACCAAATAAATTGGTGACTTTATGGGGAATCAACCGACTGGTTCAAGTTCTTAAGTGTCATAGTTTGCATGTGCACCACTTCAGAAAAATTGTATTTCCCTAGATCTATTCTAGATGGCAACTCTGCATTTATTTGTTATACTAGTGTCATGTTATAGTACTAGCTATTCTTGTCTATTAGTTCATAATGAAACCCCAAAAGAACACTAGGTCTTACCTAAAGAAACATCCCAAGGTTTCTCTAGAAGGTGAACTCCCTAAGGGTAATAGGAGAGATTGGTCAAATCAAGTTGAATCAAGTTTTGGTGTGTCCTAGATGCCTAAGAGTAGTAATTTAACCCTAGTACCTGAGAAATCCTCATCATCTACTAGTTTTGAATTAGATATTCAACCTTTGTTGAATCACATATTTGATACTCCTAAAGATAGGCCTCAAAGTAAAGGTGTCACTCATATCCATTATAGGAGAATTGACACTAATAGAGTAAGGAGTCAGAGTCATGCACATATAGAAGTATGTCAAACCCAAGTGAGGCATCCCCAAATCTAATGGATCAACCTTGTTACCCAGTAGGTAACCAAGGACTTCATGATTTAATTCATCTAGATGACACTGAGAAATTTGACTCAACTTAGTATGATGTTGAAGTTCTTAGAGAAGAGGTATTGGCTTTGAGAAGAAGGGAAAGAGAAAAAAGATTAGATATGTAAAATAAGAAAAAATAAAGAGAGCAAGAAGTTTGTGAGTTATTACTAGAAAGGGAGAGACTCTTGAGAGTCACTACACAACATGAGGAAAATGAAAAAGCCTTGAATGAGAAGTATAAAGGTTTGGATAAAGAGGTATTTGGGGATATGAATTTACTGAGAAGGAGATCACATCAAGGTGAATCTTGGCTAAAGAAAAATGAGTTTGAGGGGAAAGGCCCTATTTTAAGATAGTTACAAGATTGGGAAGTTAAAAAGCCTACCAAGGTTCAACAAAATGCTATTGACTTGCAACATAAGGCAAATATGACTTTTCAAGAGAAAGGAAAACAAAAGGTGTTTGGTATTCATATTGAAGAGTCAAAGTATAAGGATAATGTCCTTAGTAGAATATCACAATTGGATCTAGAGCTAGAAAGAGATAGGAAAGCTAAAGAGGGCCTTGCCAAGCAGTTAGAGAAGGCTGAATTAGAAGCTACAACTGCATAGATGAAGAAGAAAAAAACCTTCTTAAATCATTTTGTGAATGATTCTGTAGAAACCAATGCAACACAAATTACAATTGGAATAATATGAAAGTCACAAGGAGTTGGCCCTAGTCAAGGCCCCCAAGCCATGGGTCCGGTTCGAAGTGTGCTAACTAATGTTGTTAGCCATAATTTTCAGACCTCTGATCCAACTCCAATTTCTGCTACTCACCTTGCTAGTGGTGTAGTTAAAAATGTGACAAATCAAAGTGTTGTAGTTGGGACCGATGCAACTCATTTTGCTACAAATTTTCAAAGAAGACCTATCCATTTGGATAGATATCATTTATTGTTTTTTGATGGTATTTTTGGCCAGTCAAATGTCATCCCAAATGAGATAAGAGACAAGATCCATAGGTTTAGTGAAAATAATGCTATTACTTGTGAAGAACACCTTAAAACCTTCACTGACAAGATGAATGACTTGGAGATTGAGCATGAAGATATATTGATGAAATTGTTTGCTCAATCTATGAATGAAGATGCTAAAGAGTGGCATAGAGGATTGCCTAAAAATAGTATAACATCTTGGGATGAATTTGTTAGATATTTTAAGGAGCAATATGGTGAACATGTTAACTCAAGCTTTATGTTAAATGAGTTTAACAATATCAAGAAATTTCCAAATGAAAGTATGACATAATTCAATAATAGGTTTTGAAAGGCCATGAATAAACTATTTTAGGTCTTGAGATTAGATGAAGAAGTTTATTTAACAACCTATTTTAATGCAGTTGATGGAAAGATGTCATATCTTTTAAGGGATAAAAATCCACGAACCCTGAGGGAAGCTTTCAAAATGGCTATTAGTATTGAGAGAAATAGAAAGGGCTTAGGAAAGATGGAAAAAAGAGAGAATGGAAGATTGTGGAAAGACACAAAAGGCCAAACAAGGAAGAAGATAAGGTTGACAAGCTGATGCATGTGGTAAAAGACCTTACTACGAAAATTCAGAAAAATGATAAGGGGTCTTATGACAGTAGGCATCAGTATCAAAGGTATGAAAAATTTCCAAACCTATTTATGAGAATCAAGAGAATTATAAAAACAAAGAAACCGCTGATCCTTTGAAAAGGAATAATACCCACAATGTAGAGAATACTCCTTGGTGTGCTGCTTGCAACATGCCTCATTCCTCCTTCCAATATTTTGTTGCCTAAGCATTAGGAGAATATATGGATGATGCAAGTGAACCAATTAATTTAGAACAAGAAGACCCATTTGTCAACATGTTCACTATTAAGAGGACTAATGACATGTGCTTTTTTGATGAAGAAGAACCGATTGTAGATGTGGACATTTAGAGAAAAGAGTACCAAGGGTACTGAAATTAGGTATTTTCTAATCTAGATGATAATGATAATGTTGTGCTACATAACACTATAAATGTTGTGGGTGATGAAAAGAAATATCCACATTTTAGACTGCCTAGTGAAGAAGGAGAAAAATCCCTTATTGTGGCCACAATTAACCAGGCTAGGAGTGCTTATAACCTAAAAAATAGGAAGGTGGAGCCAGATCAAAGTAAACCAAGGTTTGTTTTTATTAAGGAAAATACCTCCAAGGTTGTTGATAGTACTCCTAGTAAAGAAAAAGACAAGAAAGAAAGTGCTAAACAAGAAGAACCCTCTTCTGCTTAGGGAGAGAAGAAGGAGGTAAGGTTTGACAAGCAAGTTGTGTTTAACAAGCGAAACAAAGGTAAGAACATTACTGATATTGCATCAAAATTACCTCCATTTAATATGAAAGATGCTCTTACCCAAATGAAAGTTTTAGTTCCTTTAATAGAGATGTTAAAGATTAGGGAACATAGTGTTGACACCTAAAAATTCAAGTTCTAAATACGCAAAACATTAGGGAAGTATAATCTTAATTTTTTATTTTCATGTAAATTCCCTATTAAAAAGGCATAAATATTTGTCATTATTCTATGTTCATGAAATAGGCTTTTAGTTATTTTATTTCAATAAATTTGATGCATATATATTTTGAGATACAATAATTATAAAAAATAAAAAATAATAAGGTGGTTAAGTAAAAAGGTGGCGAGAGGGAGTTGAACACTCGACCTCTCAAACCAACCTTTTTCCTACCTACCGACCCTTCTACCCTCTAACCAATTAGTCTATTATTATTCTTCAAGAGAATTTGGAAGAGGAACTAATTTATTTACATTTTCATGTACAGGTGAAAAATCAACACAAAAATACTCACGCAGGGAGTACTTCTTGCCTAAATATTTTTAAAATTAAAAATGAATATTCCTTTCTTATGTATTATTTACTTTATTATTTTTAGGAAAAAAGAGTAGGGAGAGAGAGTTGAACACTTGACCTCTCGACCCACCCTTTTTTCCTATCCTAACTACCCAACCTACCATAACCGATTTTCCTATTGTATTCCTTGAGAATATGGGTAGAGATAAAGGGATAAATTATAAATTATTCCCTTTAGTAATTTAGGGATAAAATGTTAGGTTAGAAGTATAATTGAATTTCTCTTGCATGATGTATTTAAAAGATTTTTTATTTTACATGATTTAGATTTTTTCACATATGTACTCCTTTTCTATCTCATTTTTATTTTACCCTAAAAAACCCTAAAGTGAAAAAGTGTATTAAGGAAATTCATTTTAGAAAGAATTACTATGTTATGGGTTTTGAAATTATTTTAATTAGCATAAATCTTTAATTTTCAAAATACCTAAATGTAATATTTTATTTTACCCTATTGTAATTTTAATTTTTTAAAATCAAATTATTAGGGTAAAAGG